>JARHVA010005139.1:432500-457500 GCA_037957365.1 Torreya grandis
GTAACATTATTGACATATGAAAAAATATGAGCTAGAATACATTACTTTTACACTCACGTTCATGTGCATGCACATGCACCCACCCACCCACACCCACACCCACACACACACACATGCATGTGTACACACCCATGGACATGCACATGCATGCACACATACATTAAAAATATTAATCCCTTGTTAATATTTTTACTTGTCAAAAATCTAGTATTGAATGCATCTATGTTAAACTTCTGAACAGTTAGCATAGATGATCTAAAGGAAAATATGAAAATCAACAACACTAATTTCTTGAAACCCTAAATAGAATCTACAACCAAAAAAATTAAACCCTTCATTGAACAAGAACACTAAAACAAAAAAATAAAGCCTCATCATAAAATTCTCAACCAACAAAAGAAAAGACCTAATCCATGAGTATATAAAACCTAACAACATTATCGAGATATAAAACACAAGCCAAATAAAAAGAAAAGTAGGTTATAGATATGACCCCGATTCCTATGAAAAACCTAACTTCTTTACCATTGTTTCACCCACAATGCAAATGAAAAAATAGTAAAAGCATCTAAGAATTCTAAATATCCAACAGTCTCTCCTTTAAATGCCTACAAAAAATGAAGCCAAAATTAATGTCACTAACTACTCCTATCTCAATCAAGCATCATGTGAGGCCAACATCAATTTCGAGTACTCTAGTAGGTATCCAACTCTCCTACCAACTTTGGTAAAATAATAGACCCTATTTTACTAGGTTTTTGCCAACCAAGTTTGATAAGCACACCTCCAAATCCACACAACATAAAATCCTCGCATTTAACTCATAATGCCCTATGTTGCTAGCTTCCTTCAATACATGCCTAAAATAAAAAGAGGGTGCTGATAAAATGCCAAACATTTCATCCAATTATAGCGAAACAAATAAAAATATTTTAATCTACACATTAAAGACCTCACACCTTGCCTTCGCAAAAATTTCATGCATATTTTTTGCACCCAAAATGAGGACATCTCATTGGCTAACATCTTACACAACAATTCTAAGTTAAAGCAAATAAAATGTTATAGTTCCCTCCAAGACTAAAAAGAATAAGATGCATTTACATGAATAACATAGTGTAAAAATTATAATTAGAACATTTAGGAATCTTGACAAAACATAAAAAGCATAATTTGAAATAGAAAAGTTAACTACATAAGGATCGATGTTTTGATTTCTAGGTATAATGGTGAAAATAAGATTAGATAAGCCTAGTCACCAAATTTTATCTTAGTTTTTTTTCACTTATTGAACTAAGCCTGTTCATAGAATTAAGATTAGTCAAATCATGTGGATATAATGAACTTGTTGAATGCTTTGAGAATTGATTCAAAATTTGAGTGGACAAAAAGGGAAGATAGATCAGTCATAGACATAGTAAATTACATAACACAAACATTATGTAAAATCAAGGCCAATTAGTCTACTAACAACATTTTCATGACAATGACGAAACATTGATAAAGATAAATGCTTTTTACTAAGTTTTTTTAATCATGAATTTGATTTTTTATAGTATTTAGAGACTTTGTAGTATTGGAACTACTAGGCCAGATGAACACAATTTTTTATGGTTATGTGTATAGATCTTTCATTTAACATGGGCAAAATTCATTGTGTTATTTTAAAGCCCTAGTGAATGGATCAATAATTTATTGAATACAACTGGTAGAGTAGGGGATTTTATGCTAGTCAAAATTTAGTTTGAGTTAAATGCACATTTGTAAACTTGTTTAGTGGTAGGATAAGAAAACATGGTCTATAATCCCATTTTGTAAATCCTTTTATGCATATATTAAAAATAAGTTAGATAAAGAGAAAAGTAGGTTGTGGATACAAACTTGATATAGTAACATAATCAAGCCCCAATAATCTTCTCTCTACATACCCACAAATAATAAAATTAAAATCAATGATGTTAATTACTTTAACTCTAAATAGCTCACTTCACCTTAAAAAAAAAATCCCATCTACTAAACAAGAACCCCAAAAGCCTTTGTCACTATTTGTATTATTATTGAAAAAATAGTAAATTTTACTATTTATTGTATTTCTAATACCTTTACACAAAAATAGCAATGTTCTATGGCAAAATTAGTATCCAGTAAAGAAGCAAATGTAGTCAAAAATAGGTTTTTTTCTAACTGGGTCATGTGACAAGTGCTTTTAGGGTTCCTAGTTTTCTTTGTATCTGGATCATGTTTAGTATCTATGTAATATTGATGACTTTTATATGCTTGTAGACTAGGTTTGTTCTTTTACTAGGTAAGATATTTACCATGTTTGTTTTTCACAAAGATAGTGGTGATACACAAAAGAGATGGAATGTAAGTAGTATATGTTGGTCACATCACATTTTTGAATAAAATCCCTTTTATCCATTTCTTTAATGCCTTTTAATTATATATTAGTATGAGTAGATAATACATATGATAATAATATAACATTCTTTTGAGTATTGTTTATAACATGATATTGGATGTACCAAAAAATTTGCTAGCTTTGTGTATGATTTCAATGAATTTGCCTATTATGTTATTTATCTTTTATTCTTTATTAAATGAATATATTAAACTTTTTATTTTTTTAAATATATACATATACAAAGATCAAAATTGAATTTATTCTTTACAAAATAAATGAAAAATAGTAAGAGTCAACGAAATCCAAATTTTTAATATTTTATCCTATACATGCCTAGAAACAATGAAATTAAAATAAATGTCACTAATTAACTTCATCTCAATCATGCACTACATCAAGGAAACATTAAATTCCAAGTATTTTACTAAATTTCTAATTCTTCTAGTAACTTTAAAGAAATCATAAACAATGTTTTCTCATCATGTCGGTAACTAAGTTTAAGATAGTGGTCCCATACTGAGCAATAAGTAATTATTTTTAAGGAGGTATTGATAAGAAAATATAGGAGTCTTTTTATTTATTAATAGTATCATTTTTTTTTTTAAAAATTGTACAATATGTGTTGCTAACAAAAATTAGCAGCATTTGACTATAAAATTTTTATTTGAAACCAAAAATGATATATTTAATTAAATGCAAATGTAGAGTTGGGAACCAAATAAATAGTACCAGCCATGAATATCTTAAGCTAGTTTTTATTTCACATTACTCAAAATCCTCTTCTTAAATATCAACTTTTTGTTGTTTTCTAAACATGCAATTATTTTATAAGCAGTTTTAAAACTTGTAAGGTTTGATAGTTGCACTTAACTTACCCTCAAATTTGTAAAGCATAAAATCCTTGATCTACCGGTTATATTCAATACTTGAATTGAAAAAATAGACAACACCAATAATTTATTAAATATTATATCTAATCACAATGCAACAAGTAATATGTTTTTAATTGATTTGCCATAGAACTTGTAAAGTATGTTCTTTATTGCATAAGCAAATTAATTAGTCGATTCACTTGCTTCATGTGTTATATATAAATTGAAAGAAATGAAGTATTATTTGAATTTTAATGAATGAAATATTATGAAAAAAGAAACACAAAAGTATATAATTATAAAAAATATAGAGCAACATTTCACAATAAAGGACATAAAAAAAATCAGGATTTTTCTTTTTGTTCTAAGTACAATTTCTAGAAATTGAAAATGTTTTTAAATAAAAAAATTCATAATATATTTTTTATTTAGTGTCATGTAGAGGGGGTAAAATAGGATTTATTTTTCATTGATATTGTTCCTATTTCTTATTCATGTTGTTGACAAAACACCAACAAAGATCATAACATTTTTAGCAAATCTTTCTATGAACAATAACCATAAAAGCCCTTGTCATTATTTGCCTTATTTAGAAAAATAGTATTCAAATTCATAATTATTGAATTATAAATATGTTTTTTTTAGAGAACATATAAATAGGATAAAATATTTTACAACTAAAATACTTAGTAACAATTGTTTATTGCATATCTAGTCTTGCATGTTTTATTTTCTAGCTATGCAATTAAATATGTTTAGAACTGATCCACATACCTTTTTTGTTTTTTTTTATAGTTTAGGATTTATAATAAGGCATGAGGCATAGATTTTACATTATAAAATTCCTTCTCTGAGATGTAGAATTGAATTGTACAAACAACAACAAATCACTATACAATGTGTAAATATTCCAATGTATACATCCTATAGCAAAAAAATGAAGTTAATTCATTAATATATCCATTTACGTGACATATTTTTTATCAAAAACGTATTAAATTTACATTAATTATAAAAACATTTGCATCCAATACATGAACGTTGGTACTTTACAAAAATCCATAAATATTCTCTAAACCATGTAAATACAAAATTAGAGAATTAACTAGCACAAAATCTACTTTGATCAATTGTTTGTATTATTATGTAAAGACATATTGACATTTGGAAACAAGGGAAGACATGTTAACATGTGCAAAATCAAATATCTAATATTCTTAGTGAGCTATAAAAAAATGTCACCTGTAACCAATAATGACTTATGAATGCAAGTGGTCATATTGTTGTTTCTACCCTTGCTAGTGTATTATCTCCAAAAGCCTTCATTTCAATGGCATGGCCAGTCAAAACATAATGTCATTATTTATATTCAAACACTATTAGTCAATAGAAAATCTTCTAAGTATTTTTAATAAAACAATATCAGTGCCAAATACCTAAAGCATGAAGTACTTTTCATTCATCTGAATTAATTACTTGTCATTGTTGAGAGAAAATGAATGCATCTATTTTTAAAATAAAATCACACTGACATTGTTCAAGACAATAAAAATTGCATCATCCATGAGTTAAAAAATACTTCAATACAATATACTGACAATTTCAAGATGCAAATGAACTTACTTCAAATATGAAGGATAACTATTTGTTGAAATCCATGCAATGTAAAGAAAACCTATGACACACCTATTTGTATATGAAAAGTCTATGACAATGAACACTTACTAGTTATCAAAACATAACATAAATAGTTGTTTTAAATAATTATACAATTATTATTATTATTATACAAACAATTGTAATTTTCAAAATAACAAACAAAAAGTTTAAAATCTAATGGTAATGAGGTAAAGGACCATAAATAATACAAATTTATTATTTTATTTGCTCAATAGGTGATAAGCATTAGCTTGATAGTGGATATTTGCATAGGTTTATAATGCTTACAAGTTCACCTAAAAATCTCTCAACATTTATATTTAGAAATAACTAAATAGAATTGTTGATACTCATATAATGCAAAAGTTTTACAAGTTATATTTTTAATGACATAAAAATATTATCACTTTAAATAAGAAGAAAGGTTGAAATATTAATTTTCCAAAAACATAAACCAAAAAACCATTATGCATGGATGATTTGATAAATCCTACAATCCAGCAAAGAATTAAGGGATAAAATAGAAACATTAATCATAGTTACACAAATAATGCATCAATATAAAAGTCTTACTCTAGGTTCTTCCTTCATTTCTTATTATTGATGCCCTTTGCATTTCCTCTATACATTGAATGTCAATAGATACCTTCATGAATATGATACTATATTTTAGTTTTGTCTCCATCGTTACAGGAAATTGATATAAAATATTTTTTCAAGAAAAATAAATCAATGCACCTAGTTTTTATTGCTAAATGGAGTGTATTGTTTAGAAATTCCTTAGACCTTCACAAACCATAATTATTTCCTTTAATTTTTACACACATAAATGATGAAAAAACATATATCTATGCTAATTGAATTTTTTGCCAAAAATCATTCAATCTTTGCCAATGTTTTGTCAATAACATAAACAAAAAATTGTACAAGAATCGATGAACTATAAAGCCATTCAAAGTCACTTGCAAAACTCATCAACTCAAAATGTTACATGTTTATACTTACATTAAATATTTATTTGAACAAAGGAAGCCCATATCAAATTACCCAAAACCATGATCACTAATTCCAAGTTAAAGTAATTCAACTATAGTTGGAGCTACAAGCCCCATAACATTAGAACTATTGACATATGAGCATGCAATTTTTTTTACTTATGTCTATAGATTTTTTCCTTTTTTTTATTTTTAAAAAAAATCATAAGCATAACCAACATCACTATTGTTAAAAAACACATACACATGTATCCATATTATCATATAATTATCACCATATCAGTAATTGTACAACATTGTACATATCCGTGATATATGCAAACTAGATTCATGATCAAAACCTATACATAACCAATGCATATTACCTTCAATTTTGTTACCAAACACACACACACACACACACACACACACACACACACACACACACACACACACAGATATAAATACATATATGTATGTCTATATTTATGTGTGTGTATACATATATGCATATCTATGTGTGTGTGTATGTATATATGTATATATACATATACATATTTATGTATATATACACACATACATAGAAATAGACACACATATGCATACACATACATATATATAAATACACACACCCACACACACATATATATCTATGTGTGCGTACTTGAAAAATATTTCAAAATCTTGTGGCAGTAAAGTAAAAAAAATATTTAACATATGAATTGAACCTATGGTGTTCAACTGTTGAAATGCCAACTAATTCAATGTCATTGCATTATAAATCTTATTATCTCTATGAAACCTATTTACTTTCAGGAAAAATAGCATTTGAATATATATCTAATTAATACTATGTATTCTATCTACACACTACATAACTATTAATTTAGGTCTGATACTTGTTAATGTATTTTGCATATGGATTTATTTGTTTTTTATTGATATTATGAGGACCTTTAATAATTTTATATAAATATTAGTTGCCAAAAGTCATATATAAAAAGAATAGTGTTTGAACCAACTGGGAGGAAAGTAATGCAATTTACAAAACATCTTAAACAACATTAGAACTCTCAAAATTGTCATCTTCAATGTTGACACATGTCAGATAGCTAGAATTAGGATCATAACTCTTTTGATCATAATTAGTTATGTCACACAATCTCTTAATAATAGATGACACTTTTTTCACATGTTCAAGACATGTGGACATATTTGTTTCATTCACAAACCTTAACAACTTTTCAACATTCTCTTTTTAACAAATTTTAATCATATTCTCCAAAAAATTTCAAAACTTGTTGACATTTCCATCCATAATTTGTCTAAATTCCTCCACCATAACCAGGGTAGTATTGGCCAAGGGGATTTCAACACATACACTAAAATTATTCAATAAAGCATCATGTCAGAGATCTTAGCTTGTTCATAACTTTCCTAAATTTATTCCATTGCTTATGACTTTTTACAAAGCCTAATTTATACTGATAAATCTAAGAAATATTTTCAAAAAAAGATACAAGCTTCAGTTGATTGAATATAAACAAAAAATATATATTAATGAAAATGACACAGTAGTGGTAACTACAAATGCAAAAAAAACCAAGAATTTCAAGTAACCATGGCACTTTCACCTAGCATTCCATGCATTCAATAACCCAATTTTTATTTTTAGTACACATACACATAACAATTTTTTTTTTGGGTATAATAATATAATTCTAGAGAAACTGGCAATGTCTAAAATCAAACACATTTTATAAAACAATAAAAAGGCGCTCAACATCAAGAAGTGAAAGAACAATAATTACAATGTTTTTTTTAAGTGCCCATTTTGAATAGAAAAATGAATAAAGATTCAAAAAAAATAGATTATTGACTCTTGTGAGCTAAAAAATGATAGATTTTTTAGTAATCCATTGAAGTAAGAAATCTAAACAATCTATAATTATAAACACCACAAATGTGTTTTTTATACAAACCCACTATCAAGAGAAAGCCACTTTAAATAAATTTATCCACAATATAGTCAGTATCTGACCAATTTTTACTTGGTAAAGTCATGTAGGTACTTGCCAACATTATCTTTTGAAAATTCCCATATCCCAACTCAAATTATATACATTTTAGTTTATTGAGGATCTAATATTGTAACATCCCAGGACATGAATCTTTACATGCCCAAATATGCTTTCATGATTATTGCAATATGTCCCACTGGTCAAATGAAAATGTAATCAACAAATGATAAGTGTGCCAAAATTTGGCTAGAATAAATGCAAATTATGATGTATGGGTAAGATACTTGTCAAACCAATCATGCATCATGGGGTGCATGTAAATTTCATTTTTTACAACCATGAGCTCAAACAGGTGATTGATTTTGAACAAGATATCAAAATCCTCCTTATTTTTTATAAGCCAATGTATTACAAAATCTTCATTATAAATACATCATTAACATTCAACCAAGTTATGACAATAGTAATTACTTAGTTAACACAATGAAAAGGTGAATTGGTGAAGATTTCATTAGGCTGTATTCAAGATATTTGAATCAATTATCAGACACATCACAAGATTACAATATTTCTTCCCATAATAAATTTCATGTTTCAAGTGAAAGTAATTTGGGAAAAGTTGTATCCATCTTTTCCCCATTGTGTTTTCCTTGTAGCTATTATTGATTTTAAGTCTCTATGAATTAATGCTCTTCATAGGGCAACATTTAGATGAAAACTCAAATATTTACATAATATCTATAATATTGTCATTAACATAAATTGTTGTATTGTCTACTGGTTGATCATTCAATAACCATTCATATGCACTAAAAAAACATTGCAAATAAATGCCATATTTCTTATATCAATAAACATTTTTCTAAAATAATTTGAATTTACATACATATTTTTGCTAAGAATTATTTCACTAAAAATTATTATAAATTTGGTCTAATAAATTTGAAGACTTATTGGAATAAAATTCATGATCCTTATCCTATACCAATATGTAGTTAGTTTCTCAACCCAATGTGGCTCACTACAAATCTATGAAACAATATCAAATACCATGGCCAAATTTTTTTTTTGTTTATAGCATGATGATAAAATCCTATAGATTAAAATTTTTGACCAGTTACAAGATAATGGATTCCAAAAAAATGTTCATACCCTAAATCATGTCTTGTAATTCTAAAATACTATTGTAGCCTAATAAAAATAATATTGTTCCAACATAATAGTCAAATTATTTCCTAGTAGAAATAATTGTTCTAACATCACCTCTACATAATCTTTCATGACTACTAGAACCAATCTCTCTTGGATATGGCTTGGATTAATTTTTGAGGTTGTTGGTTCTACTTCACCAACCACCATTACTTCCATGCTTACAAATGCCAACAAGCTACATAGTTGGCTCCAATATTTTTTCTTTTTTTTCACAACAATTATTTTAACTCAGACATAGTAGATGAGCTCATTCCTTAACTCCCTGATTGCATAGAAAACTATGTTAATCACTATTCATTGATTTTAAACAATTGTTAAAGTTTTTGTAAAGGATTTACAAAATGTTATGTTACAGCTTTATACGTGTTACAATACATTTTTATGAATCTTTCTACCTTCTTATCTCTTACATTTTTCTTTTTGATATCTTGTTAAGTCTTCAACTATATATATATATATATATATATATTCAATTTTTAATATCTAGAATACTGAAAAAAAAATGAAAATCAAATTCACACAGAATTATGATGAAAAAAATCTTTATAAAATTTTGGAATCTAATTATTTTTATAGTCATTGATTTGCTTTTAACTTTGAATTGGTCAATAGGTTTGTGAAAAATGACATGGCCTCATTTTGGATACAAAAAATATGCATCAAAGTTTAGGGGAAAAAGGTACAAGGTATTTAATAGTCTTAATAAAAAGATGTCAATCATTGTGTTATGATTAGAGCAAATTTTTGAGATGTTATTTATACTTTCTCTTTATTCAAGATAATATTAACTATAGGATATCAACATAATGCCAAAACATAGTTTGTCATCTCGCCAAAGTTACAATCACAATTATAAACCTACCAAACTACTTGCTACTAAATGTTTGTTAGATGTGATTCTGACCTACTCACAAAATTACTAATACCTTACAAATTTTCAATTGTTAAACTATTTTATATTTTCATTGTGAACAAAGCATTGGCAAGATATTTATTTGGTAGTAGTTAGGTTCATATGTCCAACCTAATCTTCTTTTTATTTCACTTATGTGTATCGACTTGTTATTATTACTTGATTAAATAATTATTCCATCTTTTGCAATGTAGATCATAAATTTAATTTTAATCCTTCATATAATACTATTAAAGTTGACATAATTAGTGTTAAGTTCACTTGTATGTTTTTTATATTAGAATGCAATATCACACTTACTAGGCTCACCAGGTTCTCTAGCATATACTCTCATGGCATATGTATAATTTATGAGTCCAATGTAATTATAAATTAGACTTAAGGTAAACCACAACTTGATCTTCAAAATAAAATTTTATAACATGCCACAGAATGTTCTATTTTAATTGAACATTTACTTTCTTTGGTAGTCTCATCACAAGCATAAATGAGGATATTTTGACCTGAATAATGTATTTATCATTATTTGAGTTCCCATCATTTACATAATAGGCTATGAATTTCAAATAATGATTTGATAAGCATCTTTAGAATGGTACAACATTTGATATGATTCTAGGTGCTAGTGTTTAGACACACAATCAAGTAATTTCCACTAATACTAGAAAGAAACAATCTACAATAAGTTATCCAAATAATGATGATCAAAGGAATAAAATATATGGCTTGTGGTCTAAAGATATAAAAAGAGAATTTGGCCTTGCAAATTTCTCTTTCTAATGTTACTTTTCAAAAACCAATAAAATTTACTTGCATTTTGAAGCTTTCTCTTAGAAGTGCATAATAAATGTTAATGTCTTGATCAATTAACTTAGTCATAAGGATACATTTTTTATTGATTAAAATCAAAAATTTCAACCAAGTTATAGTAACTAAAAAAAGGCTTCACATTATTTTTTCTATTCATTTTATAAAAGTCTAAAATTTATAATATTAAAGAGTCATCACATGCATAGATCATAATATTTTAAACTAAACAATGTATTTATCATCAATTCCTTTTCTTCCATTTCCTTATTAGGTTATACAATTCAATTAATGATTTGACAGTCATATCTAGAACAACACATCTTCTATAGCTATAGTCACTTTTATTTGGACATAAAATCAGGATTTCTCAATAAAAGCTATAAATAAAAATTGTAGAGTATTTTGTCAAAATAATAATGATGAGCAAAGAAAGAAACCATATATATTATTATGAAATCCTATAGAAAGATACTTTTCCATTAAAAACCTTTCCTTATAATGTTACTTTTCAAAATATAATAAAATTAACATACATTTTGAAACTTCTTCGTAGGTATGCATGATAAATGTTTATGTCTTGATTAGTTAACTTACTCATAAGCATATGATGTTAGATGAAATCAATACAAAAGATATTTTCATGAAAAGTAAATCAATGCACCTACACAACACATTTGTAAAACACTAATTAAGATAGGCTTTACTCCCATTATTGGTGAATGGAGTATAACACTTCTAGATTTGTTTCACCTTCGTAAAACTCAATCATTTCCTTTACATTATCAAATAGGGAAAAGAAAATTAAAATAAAAAAACATATAGCTATTCTCATTGTAATTACTATAAAAAAACCCTTTGACATTTTCCAATGCTTTGTTGACAACACAAATAAAAAATGTGGAAAAATAGATGAACTATACATACATTTAAAATCACTTGTAAAACTAGGTAGTGTAAAATATCATGCAGTACCACCTACATTGAACTCTACCTTCAATAGAGGAAGCCTACTTCAAATTATCCAAAATTACATTTGTTAATTTCAAGTTAAAGCAGTTTGAATAACAATTTGAGATATAGGATTCATAGCATAGAAATTCATAAACCATTCTATAGGCACTCAACGCCAAGCAATGAAAGAACACTAATCATAGTATGATTCTCCTTTTATTTTAAGTGCATGGTCTACATAGCAAATTAAATAAGTATTTAAACATTAAATATCATATAATATCATGCATGAAATAATTATAGCTTGATCATTGATCTATTGAAACTAAGAAATATTTAAAAACTACAATTATATATAAAGCCAATGAATTTGTCATACAAGCCAACTATTTAGCAAAAGTCACTTTACCTAGACCAACTTCTAATACAATCAAGACCTATGTGATTCAAACTTGGTAAAGTCGCGTGGGTGCTTGCCAACATCATCTTTAGATCTAGTGCCATATCTCCATTTACATTATTTCTATTCTAGCTCATCAAGGATCCAATCTTGTGGCATCTTAGATCATGTATCTAGACATGCCAAAAGTTCTTTGCATGAATCATGCAATCCATCCCAATGTTACAAATAAAATATAATCACCAGGTGATAAGTGCATCATAATTTAGTTGAAAGGAACATGTGGTAGGATATATGAGGAGGATACTCCTCAATCCAATCATGTATCATTTAGTGCATGTCAATTTCATTCTATCTAAACATTAGATTAGACAACATGTTTCCTTTAAATAAGGTATAAAAATATTCCATCTAACATCTATACCAATGTCTTTGAAAAACCTCTATTGTAAAAGCATCATTTGTATTCCACCATCTTCTAGAAACATGTTTGATTGACTAACCCAAGGGATAGCTGGATTGGTAAAGATTTCATTAGGCCTAAACTCAAGATCTATGACTCAATTCTCAAACACATCATGATCATATAACAGTTCTTCCCATAATTAATTGCATGTTTGAAGGTGAAATAGGCTCAAAAAACCTATATCCATCCTTGGTCCACTATATCCTCTTTGCAAATATATTCTTGAGATCAAAAACAGTTCCAATTCAAATTTTACCATGAAGACAAGCACAAAATGGCTATTTCAAAAAAGATAGGAACTCATGTGTCTAAGCCTTTGATCATCACATGTATTCAATCATGAATAATTTTAAATCCCAATAAATTCCCTATATCAATATGCTTTTGGTTGATAAAGTCAGCATTACTCACTACAGAATTTGTGAAACATTATCAATACCATGGCAATAAATTTCTTTGATTTCTAGCACAATGATAGAATTCTATATATTGAACTTTTCTAATATTTACAAGATAATTGATAGCAAAAAATTTTCATATCCAAAATCATGTCTTATAATTCTTAATTCTTATATAGCCTCAGAGTATTCATATTGTTTCAACATAATAGTCAAATTGTCTCTTGATATAAATAATTTTTTTAACATCACTTCGACATAAGCTTTGACAACTAATAGAACTAATTTCTTGATTTATTGGTTGCGATTGACCAAATTTCATTAATTACATGCTTATAAATGCAAATAAGCTACATAGCTTTGGCAAATATATTTATCAGATTTTTTTTTTCATGGGAATTACGTTAACTCAAAATTAGTAGACATGCTCATTCTCTAACTCTTGAGTTTCATAGAAAACTTTGTTAAACACTTTTTTCATTATAAAAAATTATTAAATTTTCTAAAAATATTTACAAAATGTTTTGGTACAATTTTTTAGGTATTACAATATATTTTGATGGACCTTTCTATCTTCTAATGACTGATCTTTATGTTTTATATATCCTATCAAGTCTTCAACTATAAAAATATGCAATTGACAAAATTCCATTTAAGAACATAAAACCAAAAACTATACTAAAATATAATTTGAAATTTTTAAAAGATAAAAAATGTAATTCATAGTACTATAATAGAAACAAATACAAGTACAAAGACCCTATATATACTTATATAAATGTAAAACATTATTATTGATTCAATTATTAATATCTACAATATTGAAATACACATGAAACTAATCTAATTATTTTAATATCAATAGATTTGTTTTAACTTGGAATCATCTAACATCTTACTGCCCAATGACATGTCTTCATTTTGGGTACAAAAAAATATGCATCAAAGTTTTAAAGGGAAAGGTGTGAGCTATTTAACAGATCGAGTTAAAAAATATTATTTATTACATTATTATTCGAGGAAATATTTTAGACATTATTGGCAGCCTCTCTTTATTCAATGCATTGTTTTAACATAGTACATTGACATGGTAGGAAAACATGATTTCTCATTTTTCCAAAGCTAGAAAGAGCACTAAAAACTTGCCAAAGAACTATGTTTTTTAAATAGACTGGTCTCCATAGGATGTCAACAATCTATATTCCTATAATTATTTTTATTTTCTATTTATGTTGTGAAAAAAAAGCATTAGCAAAGATCAAAGGGTTTTTGACATTAATCAAGTTCATATGTCCAACCTACTCTTCTTTCTATTTGGCTTATATGTTCCAACCGATTAGTATTACTTAATTGAATATTGAATCTATTTTATGCAATGTATAGAATAAATTCAATTTTGATCTTTTGTATATGTACATATTTTTTAAAAAAAATCAATTATACTCCATAATATGTTTGATAGAAAGAAGAAATATTTTAATGCATTCATGTAATAAAGAATAAAATATAAATACCATAATATGTAAATTTGGTGAAATTGTACACAAAGCTAGTAGATTTTCAAATACATCCAATATCATGATATACACAATGACAAGAAGAATGTAATATTATTATCAGATATATTAACTAAGTTTAGTAACAGACACTTAAAAATCATTACATAAATGGTTAAAAGGGTTCCTATTCATAACTTTGATGTGACCAACAAATACTAGTTACACTCCATATTTTTTTTGTATCACCACTATTTTTGTTCAAGAAAAAGTCGCATAGTAAATTTATTACCAAGTAAAAGATGAAACCTAGTCTACAAGCATATAAAACTCAAAAATATTACCAAAATATTAAATATAATCTAGATACAAAGAAAATAAGGAACACTAAAATCCCTTGTTACATGACTCAGACAGGAAAAAATCTTGATTTCTACCAAAACTTGTATGATATTTGTCAAGTCTTCACTTGCAACATAAAGTGCCTAAAATCCTAATTAGCCTTTGTTATAATTTACATTACATTTACAAAATAAAAAATTATCCCATCATAAAATTCTTACCTAGGAATAGATCTAGACTATGAGCATACAAAACTTAACAATACTATCTAAATGTTACACATAAGCTAGATACAAAGAATTTAAGCAAGTCACAAATATGAACCTGACTACAAAGAATAAATACACAAAGAAATTTAACATGGATTTAACACTACATTAAAAAAATAAAACTAAAATCCCTTGTTAATAGTATTTGCCTTACTTAGAAAACTAGATGTTTTCTCTACCCCTTTTTGTATTACCAATATGTGAAAATAAACAAAGCCACATAGTAAAATTCTTAACTAGTAAAATCCCCCACCTAGTCTACAAGCATATAAAACTTAATAATTTTACCCAAACCTGATATAATGATAGAACCATTGTCAAATAGTCTCCTCCTTGCATACCCAAAAATAATAAATTTAAAATCATTGATGCTAATTACCTTAAATCTTAAATAGCCCAATTTAATCGAGCACAAAAATTGAACCCTTCATTGAACAACAACACTAAAATAAAATAAAAAAATCCCCATGCTTAAATTCTTACCCAACAAAAGGACAAACCTAATCTAAGATATCACAACACCACTATTTTCCCTAAAAAAATAACACTGCAAACTGTATTTTCCCTATAGACAAAACCAAAGGTTTACTTCATCCATTTTATTATTACCAAAATCTATGTGCAAATAAAAATAAATCCAAACAATAAAATCAAACATATGTCATGGATACGAACTTGATACAATGACAGAACTGCACTCCAATAGCCTTCTCCATACATACATAGATACAACAAAATCAAAATCAACAATAGTAATCACCTCAAACCCTAAATAGCCTACTCCACTCCAGAAAAAAAGAAACCCTTCCTTGAAAAAAAACCATGCTAAAATTCTTAGCCAGCAAAAGAACATACCTAATCCACAAGCACATAAAACCTAACAACACTATCAATATATAACACACAAGCCAAACTAAAAAAAGGTAGGATACAAATACGAACCCAATTCTTATGAAAACCCCTAACTTTTTTGTCGATAATTCACTCACAACACAAACAAAATAATAGTAAAAACATCCATGAATTGCAAAGCTCCAACAATCTCTCTTTCAAATGCTCATAAAAAATGAAACCAAAATGAATGTCACTAACTACTCCCATCTCAATCAAGCATTATGTGAAACTAGAATTCAATGCCAAGTACCCTAGCAGTTCTCCAACTCTCCTACCAACTTTGGCGAAATTATAGAACCTGTTTTTCCATGCTTCTGCTAACCAAGTTTGATAAACTTGTCTCCAAATCTGCATGAAATACAATCCTCGGATTTAAGTTGCAATCTCCTACACTACTAGTTGTATTCAATACTTATTTCGAATAAAAAGATGACACCAATAATGTCCCAAACATTTCATCCAATCAGAATACAATAAATTATTATTTTTTAATTGATCCATTAAAGATCTCACACCTTACCCTTCCAAAAATTTCATGCATATTTTTACACGCATAACTAAAACATCTCATTAATCAACACAATAATTATGAATTAAAATAGATCGAGAATGATATAATTCCCTCCAAAACTAATAAAAACGACCTATAGTCTTGCATAATTGCTCCAATAGTTAATAATAATATAGGAAATATGCCAAACACAAAACCAGGTACTCGGGCACTATTTTTTCATCCCATATGTGAATGTCATATCGTGAAAATTACCCTTGTTACCATTCCTCAACCGACTTTCACCCCCTCTAACAATACTAAACAATTACATTTGTCCTCTAATAAAATGCAAAGAAATTATTGAATAAGTATGGAGAACTAAATATGTTGTTTCCATCAATTTTACAATCCCTAGTCCTTGTTTACCGCTGTCATATAATCTCGCTTACATATTTTGATTCCTCACTCACCCGATACAAAGTGGCCTCTGCAATATCCACTACTTTAAGGGCGGCGTGCTTGAAGTCGGCCGTGCGGTCAGCAAAGGCATCCACCTTTGCATTCCCCTCTTCCCATGAATTCTTTTCTATTAGACTTATTGTCAGATCTGTTGCAATCCAAGAAGGAGAAATACTATTTACTCTGATACGATATTTTCCAAGCTCAACTGTGCCATTTTTAGTGAAGCCTACAACTGCATGTTTTGAGGCTGTGTATCCATAAAAAACAATACTGGCAGTAGAAATTATGCAACCCCTTCTGTTGGGGATCATAATGCGGGCAGCGTGCTTGATGCCATGCATCACTCCTTTCACATTTACATTAATCACGCGATCAAATTCGTTCATGTCATACTCTAACACTGTTCCCTTTTCGTCATCGGCGATTCCCGCATTATTGAACGTAATGTCCAGTCGTCCATATTTTTCTATGGCTAAATCGATCATTGCACTCACGTCTTCTTCTTTTCTTACATTACATGGATGAGTGTAGCCCCCAAAGAAAGGGATTCTGCGAGTTTCGAACCAAACCGATCTGTAATGCCGGCCACAATGACTTTGGCTCCATGATTTCTGAAGAGGCGAACTATCGCTTCTCCAATCTCCAATGCTCCGCCTGTGATTATTGCAATCTTACCTTCGAAATCTGCATTTTTACCTGAACAACATAAATAAAAAACGACTTAACATGAAAACAAAGGGATATATATATATATTCTCGGCACATCAACAGCTGTGACACTCCACTAGACATCTTTTTCCCACACTAAAAATTTCAAGTTCTATTTTCTAAATTGAATGTTTCATATCATATAATGTAAATTATAGTTGAGAATTGATAAATTATGAAATTTTTATTTCATTCTTCTAAATTTTAAAGTGCCATTCCAATCATATAAGTCAGAAAAAGGTTATTCTAAAATCGTAGGATTGGTGAGGTGAATTTATAATGTGGAGGTAAGGTAACTCATATGAGATGGTCATAAATTTAAATGTGGAGGTTAAAATTGATTCGTCTTTATCATGAATGTTTATTGTTATGTATTTGTGGTTCCACTTGGTGTCGATAAAAATAATTGAAAATCTATTTGAAAATAAAATGTGGGACACATTGATAAGATGATTGATACAAATTGATATGTGAAAGCTAAAGTTGTTTAATCTTTATCATAAGAATCTCATGCTATCATGAGCATCTTTTGTCATGTATGAGCATATTAACTAAAGTAATGAAAAAATCACTAAAACATAAGAAATGGCCCAAATTGATAAGAAAATTGATACAACCTTACATAGACATTATTTTAGTGCAAATCATGTTGTTTTCTGCAATCATCATAACATTTTATGTAAATACAATTAAATATATAAAATTGTCTTGAATGTCATACATCATCTTATATTTATTAGGTCGATGAACATACCTTCAAGTATCATTCCTATAGTAATAAATTTGACTCTAATCTTTTATTAGGTTTAGCTATGGACAGTTGATTGAATTCTCTGTACACAGTTAATATTAACAACTGTGACTCCAATTTGATTTGGACCTGTGCAAATCCAATAATATCATCAATAATAATATTATGATATATGGAGTGAGGTCGAGGTCTTTTGGGGAAATATCAAATAATAACTTGTAATCTACACCACAAGTATATAACTTCTGAAAAATGTATAAAAAATATAATATATATTCATTCATTTAAATTATTTTTTTATGTTGGGAAATTTTTTAAAAGTATATGAAAAATTTTAAATATGTAAAAATTTTAATTGATTATTTAAAGATTATATTTGATATTTTTATAATTATATTTAAATTGATTGTCTTTGCAATAAATCTATTTTATTCTCAAAATGTTTAATTTTGACAATGCTCTAAGACTTTGATTTTTAAGGTTTTGCTTACATTTTTAAGGTTCATCTTGAGAAGGAAGAAGGTTGAATATTAGGTACTAAAATGTATTTGGTATTAATTACACCCTTAAAAATTTTATTTCTTTTATTTCAATAATAAATACATAATTTTAATCTACATATATTATTTTAGCTATTTTAAATTGATTGGAATGTTTTTTTTTTCTTTGTCTATAAATTACAATTAAGATGTCATATGGTTGCTTGTTATAGTTTTTAAAAAAGTTATATATTAGTTAATTTTATTTTTTGTTTATTGGGTTTTTCCTTGAAAGTATTAATCTATGAAGTATGGTGTATATTTATGAAAAATTATTAAAACTAGATAATTAATAGTGTAAGCATAATGGCACCACCCTCATACAACCATTTCACCTCTGTACTATTATTGTTAGTTCTATGTTAGTGTTATGCTTATGCTCTCGATTGTCATAAAGATCTAATGAAACAATAATAGAGCAGCTATTTGAATCCCTTAAAGTTATGCACATTTCATCAAAAGTATGAAGGATTTTGCATATAAATAGTGATTTTATTTTTTACTTAGATTTGTACTTCATTATTGGCCAAGTTGATATTTTCATAGAGGACTCGAAGAACATTCTCACATGCATTGAGCGTATTTTCAACTACTTACATGGTCCGACTTAATTGTAATCTACTTCATAAGAAAACATTTTGAATTTCGTGTGATATGTGATATTATACCACCATTCAAAAATTAGTAATGACTTGACCTAATGATGTTGATGGTTAGAGGGAAAACATAAGAGATGTTTTTAAGCATTTGCTGACAATTTCAATATGGTCATCTATTTGTAGGTGATATCTAGAGTTCATTTTCATTTGTGTTCCCACTCTTTTAAATATTTTTTGTTAAAAAAAAAAAAAAAAAAAAAAAAACTAGTAAAATTTGAGTAACAATCAAAGAAAATAGAAGTAGGAATCCCATGGAGGAATTAAATCTGTTCAAGGAAAGTATTGGTGATGGTTAAGGAGGTATAAGTATGGGCCAAGGCAAGAAAATGGGTATGTTTAGAGAGGCAATCCACCACCACACTAAAATATTTGTCCTAAATAAAGTTAGCCTTTAAGTCATATTTAAGGCATTTTAATGCCAAGAAATATACGAAATCAAAATTTCAAATTACAACATTAAAATCATTTGTCAAGTCAGACCGTCGATACTATTCTACCTTAAAGTCCTCACTAATATTATGTTTTTAAGAGGAGAACTTTAAGGCATGATCAAAGCAACATTAAGGTAATCATTAAGGCAGCTTAATGTCGTTGACTTAAGACCACCTCAAGCTCAACTTAAAATAAAGCGAGGTTTGAACATTTTTAGTTTGCCTTACAAATTTGACTTAAAATTGTCTATATGTATGACTTAATCATGCTTTTGGAGTTGACTTAAATATGTCTTTGGGATGACTTAGTAATCAACTCAAACATGCCTTTGTAAGTGACTTAGACGTGCTTTCGAGTTGAATTTGTAGATTTAAACATGCTTTTGAGTTGAATTTATAAAATGCATTAAACATGCTAGTACAAACGACTTAAACATACCTTTATAAGATAACTTAAACATACCTTTATAGGATAACTTAAACACAATTTTACAGACTTTATAGGTGAATTTATATATATTATTTTCAATATCTCTTTCTTCCTCTAGAACTAACATTCAAAAGGCTATGCTGAATTATAACTGTCATTTTAAAAAATAAAAATGAAAAACTTTCAGTGGCAAGCAGGGTCGACCGTCAAATTTATTATTGGGAAGCCATTACCTTCCCTTCCTAGCCCACGGTTCCAAACGTCCCCTCGTACCCCCGGCTTCCAACCTTCCCACACCCCACGATGGATGATTTCAAAGAAAATGAAACATCCCGGCATCCCCAACATAGAAAATGAAACATCCTTCATGCATCAACCCACCCAACCAGTTTGGTAGCATACTCCCAGACTGGACATAAAAGAATAACCAGCCCTCCATATTGTTGAGGTAAAACGGAAATGGAAGAAGCTAATGCTGCAGCTGGATAATGCATGATGACTTCTTTGCAACGTCTGAGACTATTGATAATACGGATACAGTGCAGGATTTGATATCATTCCAGGGCCTGCAACTCAATTTGTTAAAAAAACGGTTTTTGTCAGATTGTATGTGTAGTGTAGGAGAATACTGAAGGCAAGACGACTAGTACTTCGATCTGTTTGAGCCTGAACCCCCTCCACGATGGATCCCTTCTAGCCTGCGCATTGATAGTTGAGCGCCCCGTGACATTGAACAGACGCCGTGCCTTCTATGATACCCGCAATCATATTGACACCGCACACGCTGCCTGTTGGTTTTTCCCAAATTTAAATCGAGTTGGAATTTCAAAGTTTAGAGTTTGAGAGGTATTTTTCCCCCTCACTCTGTTTTTGTTTTTTAATTAATCGAGAATTTGAGGGGTTCCATTCCCTTCAAGTGAGGAATTTTGATACTAAAAAATGAAATAGATAATGAAGCTGATCAAGGACTAAATGTGTTAGGGATTTATCTTATTTTATTTTATTTTTTAGATTGGTTAGGAAGGTTATTTAGATATTTATATAATAAGAAGTTAAAATATTATATATATATATATATATATGATTTGTTAATTTATTTTAGTTTATTATTTAATATAATTTCTTTATAAAATATTATGTTTTAGGGTTGTAAAGATAAATAGAAACAATAATTAAATTTAATAGTTGTATAAACATATTTATATTTTTTTGGTATAAAATATAATCATGTTTTAAATAAACTGTATTAAATATAATTTAGAATATCAAAGTATACTACGAAAAATTATTTTATATATATATATATATATATATATATATATATATATATATATATATATATATATATATAAAAATTTTCGTAGTATATTTTGATATTCCAAATTATATATCATATTTAGTATTTTTTTATTTTACTGTAAATTATATTACTATTTGACAAGAAATGTTGAATAAATAACCATCATCAAAAAAAAAATCATGAAAGGTAAACCATCAAAGTGAGTTTGTGCTTAAGATCTCTATTTTCTATTTCAAGATGTTGAGCTTGAATTTAAAGCTATTATAGGTGGTTATAATTGGAATGAATACATACACCTTTTTAAAAAGATTTTAATATTGAAGAAAAATGATGTTGCTAGTAAAATTATTATCATAAATTGTAATGTGCATGAATGAACTAAGAAATTATGGGGGAAACTTTTATTATTTTATTAATAGCATTTAGTGATTTATAAAAATAAAAGATTCGAAAAGATTAAATTATTGGAGTTCAATGGAACGAGCTTAACTGATAAAAATGACTAAATTTTTAATGTAGACATATGAGTTTCAAATCCATGTAGGGCATGATAATACAATTTCAAATAATAATATATATAATTTGTTCATGTTTGAAATTACAAGGAAGGAGATATTATCTGTTATACTTTCTAGAAGAAATGGGATTCGTAAATCGCTATTTAGCAAAGATATTATTATTTTTCAGTCAGCTTCTACAAGGAAGAAGAAATAAAATTCTAAATGATGATTCTATTATAAAACTAAATACGAATTGTTAACAATTCTTGAACATTATAAATATCCACCATTACCCCCGAATGATATTGCACAACACTTATCCATGTAATAACTTAGGCTATAACTAGTATAGAAAATACATTTATCTTAAATATGGATAGAGAAATTAATTTCATGGTTTTTATCTTGGCTTAGCCCAAATCTATTGAGGGTGACAATGTAATGTGGATTAGAGATCATTTTTATTTATTTGTGCATCATATTGAATCAATTACTCAATAAATTTAATTTGGTATAAAAAAAAAATCAATCAATCCTTATTGCACTTTAGATTGTCAGTTTTGGTGGATTCTTTCTTGATAGGGCATGTTTGTACACCACATTTAACCAATCCCTCAGTCAATTCAATATAATAAGAAAATGGGGCCAATAAATCTCTAATCCACATATTTTTGTCACATTTGGTATATTTGGACTCAATTGGACCTATGTGTGAACCACATTACACCAATCACTTGAATAGTTCAACATGGTAAAAAATTGGGGCCAATTGATGCTTAATCCACATTTTTTTGTCACGAGCAACAAACTTGCATATGATTGGCTTTGTTTTCACACCACATTGAACCAATCAATTTAATGGTTCAATGTGGTACATAAATAGGGAAAATCTATACCTAATGCACATGAGATTATTGTAATTTGTCTTAATTATCCCTCATTACACACCACATTGATCCAATCACTCAATCGGTTCAATGTAGTATGAAAGCATTGCAAATAGATCCCTAATCTTAATTATATTTCCACATGCAATGGATTTGGACTAAATTATATTTATTTTTTCACCACATTGAATCAATCACTTGATAATTTACATGTAGTACGAAAATGGATCACATCAAACCCTAATCCAGAGTAGATTGTCATATTTGGTTGTTTTCAAATTGATTGACATATTTTTTGCACCACATTGAACCAATCACTTGATCAATTACATGCATGATATGTAAACAAGGCTCATAAATGCCTAATTCACATTAGACATTTGTGTTTAGTTGGTTTAGGAACAATTGGCCGTGTTTGTATAGTACATTGAACTAACCATTTAATTGGTTTAATGTGAAATAAAAAAGGGGAAATGGATCCATAATCCACATTAAATAGTCACATTTGGTAATTTGGGATTTGATTTTCCTTGTTTGTACACATATTGAATAAATCACTTGATTAGTTCAATGTGATACCAAAATTGTGACATTCAATCCCTAATCCACATTAGATTATTGTATGTTGTTGTTTTTCACTTGATTTACACTTTTTTAACAACATTAAAATAATCACTTGATTGGTTCAATGTGGTATGTAAATGGGGCCAAAATCATTCTCACTATAGGGCCCAACATGAAGTGTGTAGGGGACAACTGAGTTTTAGTTGTGAAAATTGAATGGGCAAAGTTAATTCAAAAAGAAAAAACTAAACACATTCAATGGATTAGAAGTCTTACTTTGGGAAATGAAACATTTAATCATTAACAGAGAATAGGTCAATTTGATACAATGTGTTATAGCACATAATTTATAAAGTAGATATGTGGAGAATGATATATGTGTTATGATAGTGTGGAGCATTGACCATTGGTTAGATGTGTATGTTACATACTATAAAATTACAATATAAGAGTGGTTACAAACTTTATCAATTACCAAGAAGATGGTTGTGTCAGTTCATCTTCTAGGCTATATAATGGTTGGTGAACCCCTTGGATCACATGGCCAATTCAAGTTGACACATGGATGTGTTGTGAAGTCTAAGAGTCAATTAGCCACATGGGGTTTTAAGCTATAGTGTGGGACTACAAGGCACATGGGGATATAAGCTACGAATAACATAGAAGTCAATGAGTTGGCATAGAACATATATGGTGGGTGAGACTATAAGCTATGAAGTGTGAAATTATGAGTGCACTAGGGTTAGTGTGCAAATTTTTTTGATATGCCACATGACTTATGTGTATGTCTTTCAGTAAACTTCATGAAAGTAGTGCACAAGATTAGGTGAGAGGTTCACTCCATATACAGGAGAGATAACGAGGAGTAAGCTTAGCTATGTAGAGATTACACATGAATCATTCACCCTTATTTGAAAAGCAATGGTCTTCATTGCATCGGTACATACTTATGAAAACTATGCCTAAATTTTATATGAAGTGAACCACTTGGATTGATCAGCATATTGCCCAACCTTGACCGCTCAAAAAATTGGATGTGTGTCATGATAGGTGAGTGTGTCTATCACTTCAATGATCTCATCTTTCTCTATGGGAGGCAAGTGTTTAGGATCCAAATAAAAAGGATGTTATGTCACTATTGACTTGATAAGTGGCTAAGTATAAGGCTTGAGATGGTCCATGTTGAAGACTAGTG
>JARHVA010005139.1:462500-612500 GCA_037957365.1 Torreya grandis
GTGCTTTTTTTTAATTCTTATTATGCAGCTTGCATCTTTGCTTGTTCCTCCTCAGTATTTAACTTGTGTTCACATTCTTATTCTTCTCTCTTCTTCTATTCTACCAGGGTCATAGCCTTGGCTTGTTCCTATATAGCTTGGGCATGTGCTTGTGCTTGTGCTTATTGTGCATGTGCATGTGCCTATTGTTATCAAAGGGCTTGCTCTTCTTCATAATTTGTTTTAATCTCAACTTTGTTTGCTTGTTATTGTGCATGCTTTGAAGCTTTAATGGACTATTGTGCTTAGACCACTCATCCTATTTTTGTTTCTCTACTTCCTCTACCTTAGCCCTAGCAGTGAATTCAACTTCTTTTTCTTTCTCCACTTGTTCCTCTTATGCTTTTTAGGCTACATCGATAGCTTCCTAGGCCTTCTAACCACATCCATAGCCTTTTGTCTATCAACCTCTATGTCCTTGGCCTTCTATATAGCCTCGACTTCTTCAGCTTATTGAGTTGCCTATTATTTCTAAGATTTTTCCTTTTGTCACTTTGTTTCCTCCTTCCTTTATCATCATTTTTATACATGAGTTTCTTCTTCCTTAGAGGCCTATTTTTTTTCTTCAGTGGGTTGCACAGGTGTGATTTTTTTGACCTCCTGAGCCTATAGTGATGGTGGAAAATCACTTGGTCAAACTTCTAAGGTATAAACATATACCCTCTTACATCTGAGAGTGACCAGTATACATTTAGATGGTGGTGAAGTAGAGAAAGGGGTAGGTTGTGCTTCTTGCATAGTCACTAGTCATATAAAGGTGTGTTCTTAAAGTATAGGGGATACCCTCACCTATCTCCTTATTTTGATTCTATTGGGATTTATGAAGAGGTGCAAATATATCCTTAGCTAAAAATGTGGGAGTAGGTTGTGGCTGGAAAAAATAAATACTCCACTTCAACTACTCTACTTGTTCCCTTATAGTATCAACAATAATGGATGGAGGGAAAGATGGAAGGTCCACCCATAGTTCTAGAGGAACCTAATTCTACACTTAGACCACACATGTAGCCTTATATAATAATAATTCTTTCTCTTCCTCCCTATCATAGAAATATCTAGCCATGTCAGCAATCATGAACTAGTAGACCTCTTGCTCATCTATGCCCATCTATAGAAGGTCACACTTGATGGAAATCTACGATACCTTTGGATCATCCAACCCAATTGTCATGCTACATGTATTATTCTTAAAGGGAGGGGACACTTATTTGTGCTTTATATAAATCTTATAATTTCCCTTTTGTTACTGGGAATTAGTGGATTCTTTAGGTTACTATGCTACAAGGATAGTTATGCCAGGTGGTATGGCCTATAAGGGAGTCACATGCTAGGTTGAAAAGAATTTTTATTTATAAAATTATACCTATGCCATGTCCATGGTGAGAAATAATGGAACAAGTGCAAAGGGAGACAATGGCAACTCATGAATGTGAATGAAAACACCTTTTGAGATCAAGATGATAGTTGTGTGTTGGCCCAAAAATTTCATGACATATAGTGGTACCTAGGGATACATTGTGATCAATTCCAGACATTCCTCCCACCATGTTTTAAATTTTCCCTCATGTTTTATGGCTGTATGCTCCTATGTCTAAATGAGACTAGGAAATTGTTGCACCAGCTAATAATCTATATTAGGGTGCACTTTCCCTTTAGGGACTTCCATTACATGAAGCAGAGTAGGAAGATGAATAATTGGTATTTAAACATCTCTTTGAAGAGGTGAAACACTTGTTTATTTTGGTGTGTAGTTCCTAAATGAAGTACTTTAGCTAGTTGAATTTCTCATTCCTATGGATCACTCCTTTTGGTATTTGTTTCACAGACTTGTTTGTCTGTTAGAACCTTATTGTGATGCACTCCATGAGGATGTGCACTAGATCATCTATGATTTCATAATTTTTAATACATATATTACTCTAGACATATAAATCTTGGACTTCTTGTAGAATGGGGGGCATTCTCATCTTGTATGGAGATAGGGAGTCTCCTCGCATCAGCATACCCAAAGTTCAGGCCATGGCTTCTATGTTGATAATAATGGTGACATCTGAACTAAGGTAGATGTTTTCATCAATGTTTTAGCTGAGTAAACCTTGTATGATCTCCCCTAAGTCACCAAAGGTAGGAATTCATAGTAGGTACTCAACATCTGTGTTGTGGAAATGGTGGGGGGTTTCATGAGTGAATGGTTGTACAACATCAATAGGGTCTAGACAAAATAACTTTTATTTTTCTTATCAAAGGAAGTCAAATGGCTTGAGATCATTAAAAAATTTATTTTTGAGATCCATGTCAATGCCCATTTATTATATTTTTGCCTTTTTCAAACCCTTGATGAGTCACAAAGTATCCATGTTTGTTGAAGTGATGAAATTACAATGTAATCTACTCTCTGCATAAGAAAACTAGCTCGACTCTTTGTAATTGAAAATCATGAAAAATATACAAAAGAATGAAATGTTGACTTGGTTCTCAAACTTGTCCTTTATAGATTTTGCACCTATTACATGTTATGTAAATTTTGAGCTTAGTTGTCCACTTATCATGAATGCAATAGATGATGTGGAAAATCTAATCTAATCTAGAAATTAAGGCAGTTAGTCATTAGCATATGTGTGGATATATGTAATTATGATCTTTGATGTCCATACGGGGGTATGATTGGATGATGTTGATGGGCCATTGATTTGGAAAAGATAAATTCAATCGGCCCTTAGAAATGGCATTTACTTTTGGTGGATGACTGTTATACAATGGAAATCTTGTTGATGTGACTTTTCCATACCTTTCTGAAACTTAATTGCATTCATTTTCTCCTCTTTGATATCCATGATGGTGCATGTTGATTAATTTTCACACAAATGGTGCACATTATGCTTGGTATTTTGATTCTCAAATGTAATTGAAGAGATCATCTATAAACATAAATATATATAAAAAGAAACACACAAAAAAATGTAGAAAAGAGAAATCCTAATCTACTTGGTATTACTCACCACCCACTCACTTAGCAAAATGAGATCAATTTAACTATTGGTGATAGGGATTAATCCTATAGTCATTCACCTATTCTGGTAAAATGGTTCCCTGAAGATCTCTTAAAACCATGGTTCCTTATTATGATAGTTCATGAATAACATAAGGCCCTTTCTATCGAATCTGTAACTTGCCTGAAAATACTTTGAAATGACTATCATATAATAAGACTGGTTGATCTTTATGAAATTATTTATGATCCAAATCCATATCATGCCATGATTTTTGGCTCTATTTATGCATTTTTAGCATCTAGATTACTCTATGTCTATACTCATCCATCCTATTCAGTTCAAGGAGTCTGTTTGTGAGAGAATCATGATCTCCTAGTATCATGACCATGGCAATGCATAGATTGGGTACTAAATATTCCATTGTGATAAACACTTCAAGTCTATACACCAAATGTAATGGATTAAAACATATGGATCTTTTGTAGTGCATGTGATATTCCCACATAATTATAGGAATACGATCTTCCTAGTCATCCCTCTTAACATTGCATATTTTAATCAACATTGTTTCTAACACTTTATTGGAAGCTTCAACTTGGCCATTACCTTGTGGATGGTACACATTGATTTCATTATGAGAAATCATAAATGTCTCAATAAGATCCTTGATGGTATTGTTCAGAAAGTACATTCCTTGATTGCTAATGAGTTTTATGGGGTGACTAAACCTTGTAATAATGTTTTCATAGAGAAACTTTACTGTGTCTTTCATACCACAACTAGGTATCATAGCAGCTTCAACCCACTTAGTAAAATATTCAGTCATAGTGAGAATATACCTTTCTTTACTATGTTTGATTGGTAGATTGATAGGTTTGACAAGTTCAATGCTTTATTGTTCAAATGGTTACTCAGCTAATAAAGGCTACAAAAGGCATTTCATCTTTTTATAGTGATTTACCCATGCATTACTAGACATCGTAGTGCTACATTACTCCATGTACATCCTAAAAGAGATTAGGCCACCATAATGTTAGGACTTATTCCAAAGTCTTAACGTTAGGTTAGATTTTTGGCAAGTAATAAATAATTATTGTAAATGGGGCATGCATCTTTTAGTAAAGACATCCCCATAAAATAAACTTAGTTTAATTATTAGGTAGTTTTAATGTTTTATATTTATTAATTAGAATTACCTTATGGGTTGTTTTCCCGTATTTAGTTGGTTATAGGATTAGTTTTTTTTACCGGTCATTGGTAAAAACTATATAAATCCATGTTTGCATTGTAAAAGGGTTAACAGAATAAAGGCACCCTTATGTACTTGTTTTTTTGAAATTAATAAAATACTTGTGCACTTGCACTAAGCGGGGACAAGGTTCAACCTATTTTGGTTCAAGAGTTATCAGTGGTATCAGAGCATGGTTATTTTGGGAACTTGGTGAATTTGAAAGAGCAAGGTGAAAAATCAATTCACATGATATCATTTGGCTTGAAATAAGGTATGCCTTATAGTATTGGTTTAAATATTTTGAAAAATTATTAAATTATTTTAATTTTTCAAATATTATTTATATTTAAACCTATATATTTTCCATATACCATAGTTTGGTCTTTTTTGATCATTCATACTCCATTGTCTTGTGTTCAAACCTCATCATCTGGCATAAAAATGAATTTTTAGCATTTTAATGTTATTAAATTCATTGTTTTTTGGCCAAAACTAGATTTGTATGGCCTATTTATTTGATAAAAACCTCTGTAATACTTATTCATGGCTGACATATTGATTCATCTCATTCTCAAGCCTCTTAATAGCTAAAAGCACCTGCCAATCTTGATCAAATGATATTAAACCCCTATTTTTTGCATTCAAATTGTAAATCTGAGAATTTTTTGAACTTGTACGGCCTTCCAATGCCCAGGATTTATTTTGATCTCATTCCCTACAAATACACCTCAAAAAATTTGCAAAAACTTAGTGAAAATCCTTTTTACCCAGCCTGTACGGATTTGTATGGCCTATGAGAGAGAAAACAGGTGAAAAGAAAATTTCTAGGAGCTGCCATGGCATCCCAGGCAAACTTGGCACTACAATAAAATTCAAAAATTTATTTTTGTTGTTTATAATGTTTTTTGATATCAAAAATTTGTCTTAGTGGGTCCCATGGGAGGAAGCTTGCTTGAGAAGGCTGTAAAAAGGGAAAAATTTGAATTTATTTACTCATATGTAATTTTTTTTTATTTTCCCTCATACGAAAAATATAGAATAATTAGAATTTTTTTAATATAATGTTTTGCAAATGCTCTTAGAGCAATTGGTTAAGCTTATTTTGTTAGAAGCTTGCAAAGGAGGAGGTCAAGGGTTTAAATCCCTTCTTTTTGGAGAAAGTTTTTTTTGGCTTTGGAATATGTTTTTTTGAAAAAGGAATATTCTCTTTTTAAATTTGAATATTCTAAAACACATACTTATTGTATTGTGTTATTTAATTTTTCAAAAAAGGGGAAATTCAATCATATTTCTTTTGCATTGTTGTGGTGAGATAAGGTTGTAATTTGGAAAAATGAGGGTTTAATCATTGATTTTTTGGTGGCATTAAGTGCAAAACCCATCAAAAATACTTATTTTTCTTTTACGCTCTATGCGGAGGTTAAGTGTAAAACCCCGTAGAAGTAATGTCTTATGTAGTGAGTGTTACATTTGTTTCATTTCTTTTGCATTTTGTTGCACTTTTCTCCATTGCACTTGCTTTCATTTCAAAATGCTGAAAATTCAGAATTTGATTTCAGATGGTGATAGATTAACAATTTCCAATTATTCAAATTGGAAACGATTGATGGAGACTTCACTAGTGTTTAATGAGTTCTGGGATATTGTTAAGAATGAAAATCCCACATTGCTAATAGAGCAGGCTGAATTAGATATATTAAATTTGTGTGATTCTAAGGCCTTAGCTCTCATTAATTGTTGTTTTACTCATGATACTTATGTTCATATTGAAAATTCTCCTCATAGTTACACTACATGGAAAACATTGTTAGATTTGTATGATAAGAAACCTAAGCATAAGAAAATATATATTCATATGCAATTGTTTACTTTGTCATTAGATGAAGATGGGGATATTGGAGAGTATATGTATAAGTTGAATAATATCACTACTGAGTACACTAAGGCTAGTTTTGGAAAACTAGATGATGACCTCATAGTTACTGCTGCTTTGAAAGGACTACCAGGGTCCTATAGGAATTTTGTTGAAATGTTTCATGTCTCTGACAAGATCATAGGCATCACCTTTGATAAGTTGGTTGAGTTGCTCATCCAACATGACCTCTCTCTACCCAAGAAATCCAAGAAAACTAAAGAATCCCATGTTTTAGAGTCAAAGCCTAGTTCATCTTCATCTGGGCATCAAAACAATAGAGGAAATAGTTATAGAGGGGGTTGAGGTTATAGAGGAGGTAGATATCAAAATAGAGGTAGGGGTCATTCAAATAATCAATAATCTAATCAATCACATTCACATGAAACAAGTAATCCAGGACATGGTCACAACTCATATAGGGGCAGAGGTCGAGGTAGATCAGACATTCAGTGTCATAGATGTGGAAAATTTGGTCACATTGCCTCACAATGTAGAATTCCTTTTGATAAAATTTAGAGGCCACAAAAAATTACTAAGACTATCTCTGCTCAGTATGCCGATCATGACTATGATGAATCTAGTAATGTTTCCCATGAATCTGCATTCACTACTTTGGGGCACATTGATTATATGGAATATGAGGCTAGAGATGAGCTCACAAATGTATGGGTTTTAGACACAGGAGCAACCAAACACATGACATTTAGGAGAGATTTCTTTTGGTATTATAAGGAAGCTTCTCTCTCTCCAGTTGCCTTAGCAGATAAGTCTATGCATACACCACTAGGACTTGGATCTATTCAGATTATTCTTCCTAATGGGTCTATAAAATAGTTGGAGGATGTTTGGTATGTTCCCACATTGAAGAAACACTTACTTTCTTTGGTAACTATTCGAAAGAAAGGTTATCAAATTGTGCTTGAAAATGGGCTTATTTACATCAATTCAATGAAGGATGATTATAAAACAATGTATACAGGATATGAAGATGGAAAATTGGTTAGATTGCATTGTAAGGTGCTTCCACCTAATATAGAACTTGCAGCAGTTATTGACATAGGTACAGGTACTATGTCTAAACAACGGTTATGGCATCTCTGCTATGGACATTTGAATATCCACTCTTTAGTGGATTTACAGAGATATGGTATGGTGAATGGGTTGCCCACTTTTTGCAAAGATAGTATTCTTTGTGAGTCATGCATTTTGGGCAAACAAAATCAGGAAAAAATTCTTAAACAGTCATCTTGGAGAGCTAACAGATGTTTACAGTTAGTTCATAGTGATGTATGTGACATGAAAAAGTTATCCATTGGTGGGTGTAGATACTTTGTCTTGTTTATTGATGACTTTTCTAGGATGACTTGGGTATTCTTTATGAAAAACAAATCTGAAGTTTTCGCTAAGTTTGTTGATTGGTTACACTTAGTCAAAAAAGAAATAGGTTCACATTTGGCCACTCTTCATTCAGATAATGGAGGTGAGTATACCTCTAATGAGTTTTTAGATTATTGTCGAGAACATGGTATTCATCGACAATATAGTAATGCTTATACTCCACAGTAAAATGGAGTATCTGAACGAATGAATAGAACTTTAGAGAGAACATCACGTGACATGTTGCACTATAAACATCTTGATGATAAGTTTTGGGCTAAAGCTATTGGTACTGCAGTGTATTTGAGAAACAGGTCCCCCACAGTTGCACTTTTGGGACAAACTCCATATGAGGCATGGTATGGATTTAAACCAAAAGTTAAACACTTGAATGTTTTTGGATGTGTTTGTTTTACTTTGGTTCCTATGAAACATAGAACTGAGTTGGAACCATGAAGTTGAAAATGCATCTTTATTGGTTATTATGAAGATAAAAAGGGGTTTCGTTTACTTGCATAGGATTCAGGCAAATTCATAGTGAGTTGAGATGTAATATTTGATGAGTTTGGGACTATGAACACTGTAGAGATTGATTCTCAACTTGATAGATTAGAAAGGAAAAATACAAAAAGAGATAAGGGTTTGAATAATGGGGATAACTCTTCAAAGTTATGGTATGAGACTCAAATTCCTTCACTTTCCTCTCCTTCATCTACAAGTTCACAAGTTGATGACTTAGAAATTGTTGAAAATTCTCTAAGTCCCCCTTCAAATGATGCACATGTTGAGAATTTTGGAGTCCCTGATTTGAATAATTTGTCTAAGTATCCAAAATGGGCTCAAAGTACTTTTTCTGACTTGACAGCAGATGAAGTTGGTTTAACAGGGCCCAAAAATTCTTGAAAATAGGTAAACTATGTTATGGTTGTTACTACTTCTTCCACTGAGCCATCCAATTTTGAGGAGGCATCTACTAAACATGTTTGGCAACAGGTAATGAAATGTGAGTATGATTCCATAATTTACAATAATACATTGGTTTTAGTTGATCCTCCTCCACATGTTAAACCCATTGGATGTAAATGGGTTTATAGGACTAAGTATAAATTAGATGGCTCCATTGATAAACATAAGGGATGACTTGTTGCAAAAGGACATGCACAATAAGAAGGTATTGACTATGAGGAAACATTTGCACCAACTGCCAAATGGCACACTATTCGTATGGTACTTTCCTTAGCAACACAAAATAGTTGGAAAGTACATCAATTGGATGTTAAAAGTGCTTTTTTAAATGGTGATTTATAGGAAGAAGTCTATATGAAACAACCTCAGGGTTTTGAATAGGTGGGTGCTGAACACAAAGTATGTAAATTGATAAAAGCTTTGTATGGACTCAAATAGGCACCCAGGGCTTAGTATGAGAAAATGGATTCATACTTGAAATCCATTGGTTTTCATCGTAGTGAATCTGATGATACTCTCTATTTTCGAGTGCAGGGTAAGAAAATGGTGATACTTGTTCTCTATGCCAAAGACTTGTTTCTCACAGGTAATGATGAAAACCATAACAAGTCTATGAAGAAGGAATTAAAAGATGGGTTTGAGATGACAGATCTAGGACTTCTTCACTACTATCTAGGCATAGAGGTAACTCAGAAAGAGCATAGTATTTTCAATTCACAAACTAAGTATATTTTTGAGTTATTAGAGAGGTTTGGCATGAGTGATTGCAAACCTGCCCTCACTCCCATGAAAAGTAACTTGAAATTTTCTAAGGATGATACCAGTGCCTTTTTTGATGGCACCACGTATATAAAATTGGTGGGAGGTTTGATATACTTGATGATTACCAGGCCTGATATTTCATTTTCAATTTGAATTTTATCTAGGTTTATACATGAGCCTAGATAAATTCACTTGCATGCAACAAAATGAGTATTTCGTTACCTTCAGGGAATAAAAATATATGGCCTTGAATACCACCACAACAATAACTTCAAACTTTCTGGATATTGTGATACAGATTTTGACAGATGTGTGGATGATAGAGTGTCAACCACAGGATACACTATACATATGGGTTCAGCTGCCATTGCTTGGTGTTGTAAGAAGCAAGATACAGTGGCTAATTCATCAGCAAAATCAAAGTATATTTCAGCAATCTACTCTTGAAGATCTTTAGGTTTCTTAGTTTTCTCCTACACAGTTATACATTGATAATTAGAGTGCAATCAAGATGTCCAAGAATCCAGTGTTTCATGCCAAAACAAAACATATGGATGTAAAATACCATTATCTGTGAATGCTGGTGGCAAAGAAAACTCTTGATCCAATATATTGCCCAACTGTTGATCAGACAGCTGATATCTTCACAAAACCCCTTAACAAAATCAAATTTGAAAAATTTAGAAAAATGCTTCGTATGTGTCCAAATACCTGACTTTGGATCATAGGGGGGTTTGTTAGGACTTTTTCCAAAGTCTTAACATTAGGTTAGATTTTTGGTAGGTAATAAATAATTATTGTAAATGGGGCATGCATCTTTTAGTAAAGACACCCCCATAAAATAAACTTACTTAGTTTAATTATTATGTAGTTTTAATGTTTTATATTTATTAATTAGAATTACCTTACAAGTTGTTTTCCCATATTTAGTTGGTTATAGGATTAGTTGTTTTTATTGGTCATTGGTAAAAACTATATAAATCCATGTTTGCATTGTAAAAGGGTTAACAGAGTAATGGCACCCTTATGTACTTGTTTTTTTTTTAAATTAATAAAATACATGTGCACTCGCACTAAGCGGGGACAAGGTTCAACCTATTTTGGTTCAGGAGTTATCACATAACCCACTCTGTAACAAATTCCTAGTAGTAGATTCTCTATAAAAATTTCCTACCACAACTCCTTGGTGTTCTTCCTACAAGAGTTGAGGAAATTCATGTTCTAGAACAACCCTGTGTAGTAATTCATCCTTACCCAAGTGATACAAAATCCCATTGATGATGGTGTATGGCAAGGCTCTAGTTACAAACTACTTCTTGTCACATTCTTGATAGTGTGAAATGAATACACCTTATTTGAGGAAGTTGGTAATTGCTTTAAATTTTTCAAGAATCAAAGAAATGCAAAAGAGATGAGCATTAGTAGAGTCTTCCTATAATTCTTCTAGTTATTCACCATTAGGAATGCAACTAAGATGATCTAGCCCCATGTTATCTCTTCCTCGCTTGACATTAATGATAAATTGGAAATCCTAAAATAGTATCAACCACCTAGAGATGCATTCTCCTAGCATCATTTTGTTGATAAGGTATCATAGTGCTCGATGATCTGTGAAGACTTGAAATGGTGTTGCAAGAAGATAGTGTCAAAATTTATGTAGTGTAAACACTATAGCCAATGCTTATCATTCAATTGTTGTGTAGAACTGATCCAAAACTCAGAAGTTTTGGTTGATAAATATTTAAATAGTATATAAATAACATAGTAACAATGAATTCTCTAAGAAGAGATGTAGTATTACTCAAGATCACAATACAAATATATGCTTATCTCTGGGAAGAGATGTTTGTCTTCACATTTTGTGTTACCTCTTCATTTATACACATTTTGAAAGCATAGGGAGGATGTTTAAAGTCACCAATATAAAGGGAGATTAAGTGGTTCAACTTCCAAGATTTAAAATAATACAAAATTTGAGGAATTACTATTTTTAGAAACTTACTATTTTTAGACTACACTACTAAAATTGAAATTTGGGGCACTTTTGTTGGGTTTTTTGGGGTAAAAATTCATAAATCATAGCTTAATTCCATCTCAAGATTTTATCCTCATTCTTATCTTTCCAATGGTTCAAATGGTGAGTCAATTGGAGCTACGGTGTAAAAGTTATGGCTCCCGAAAGTTTGGTCATCAATTGGGGTGGAACTGTCACCCGAATTGTTGCCTAAATTGTTGCCCGGATCAAGATCTTCTCTACATCATATAGTTTGTGGCTAGAAAAATAAATGGGATGGTCATCTCCACCATCTCCTTTCTATGTAAACACAACACTGATTGTGATACCTAAAGCATCCACATGCACATGAAATGGCTTTCTCTAATATAGAAAGATGAGGATGGGTAAAATAACCAATCTCTACTTCAACTCGATGGATGTTGCTTGGCATTCTAAAGTATAGAAAAATTTCACACTTTTGCATAGTAAATATTCTAATGGAGATGAAATGGATGCATATCCTTGGATAGATTTGTGATAATATTGTATATGCCTAGAAAATATCATATTTATGTGGAGCAAATGGGTGGAGACATAATTACAATTTTTTCATGGTTGACCAAAATGCCTTCACTACATATGACATGACCTAGTAAAACACTAAAGGGTGTAAAGAAGAGACATTTATTTAAATTCAAATCAATACTTAGATTTTGACATCATTATAACATTAGACATAGCTTAGACAAATGTTCTTTAAACAAGGAAAAGACTGCCCAATCATCAAGATATACTTCTAAGAAGTCATGAATGAAGTCCTTGAATGCAATCACCATTGCACAAGAGAAAACCACAAGTGCATTCTTAAGGCTAAAAGGCATGACCTTGTATGTAAAATATCCCCATTTTATGGTAAGAGTCATTTTGGTTCTATTTTCTTATGCGATGGGTAGTTGATGATATCTAATGAATCCATCCATGAAAGAATAAACTTCATCTGTGAATAGAATCAGGAATAGATCATTTACACATGCATCATTCAGAATGTGATAATCTCCACATAATCTAATTTACCCTATTTTATTTAAATACACTACCATGGGGCTAACTTAATCAACATTTTCTATAAGATAGATTATTCTTGTGTCCTATATTCTATCAAGTTTATCCTTCACTTTCAATTTCATGTTTGTATTTAGATTGTATGGCCATTTTTTGTAGGCCATATGCACTCCTTATGATTTATATTCATCTCATCTATATATGGATCAACTCCTCAAACCTATAAAAAATTAGTAGGAAAGACGTCTTGATAATCTTGCAGAAATTGCATAGCTTCAGAAATTTTAACTTCTATCCAATAATTACCTATATACACTAATTTTAGAACCTCTTCAGTTCCAATTTTTGCTACATGCTTTTTAATGGGCTACAAGTAGATCTTACACTTTTCTTTATCAATAGATTTTGGTATCCTTTGTTTCCCTTCTTATTCTTAAATGTGTATGTTGCATAGCTTGTCCTCTTCATTAGGTTGTGTGCCAAGGTCCTTTAATGGTTCTACTGGACATTTAGGTTCAAATAAATTAGTCAAATCTAGATCAACATCAGAATTAGAATACTCAATATCATCTTCTTTGTCTTATATTTAGTGGCATGACTACGTAGGATATTGTTCTTATTTTTTGGTGGATTTATATATTTGTAATGCTAAATTGAGATCAAAATCTACGTTCTTATGTGTCATGGATTCTATCATTGTGATTAAGCCTTTTGTTCACCCATGGCATATGAATTTTTTTATTTTCTATAATTCATTGTGAACTAGAGGGTTCTCATCTTCAAAAACAAATGTCTGTATGAAATCGCTTTTCACCTATGCCCAATGCTTTGTCTCCCTCCTATGCTCTTGATGCATATACCAATATTGGTGGTAATAGAGAAAGTGAATAATGGAAAATGTGAACCCAATACATTAGTGCCACACGTTCCTTAGTCTAGACTTTGACACATTTATGAATATGAATTTTAGGACACTCATCTTCTTGGAATAAAGGTCAATTGCTTTGAATGATCTATGGTAGCTAGAACCTTATAATAATGAACTCATAGGCATCATCCCAATTGAGTTGGTCATTTTTATGAATTTCCCACCATGTCATGACAACTCATTTCAAAGCATAGTTCAAAGCACTAATGTATTGGTTGATGGTAGGTACATGACCATATAAGTGTAAAATGAACTCATTGATAACCTTTGTTTCATAGTACACAAGAAGTTGTATTTCATGTGTGAAGACCATTCCCATAGGTTAGGTTTCATGATCACCTTAGGACCAATTGAGTAGGTGTGTGTATGATTCTCCACCAACAGATGAATCTATTTCCCAATGCAAAGTACCTTCTATGGTTGGCTCTATATAGTCCTACATTTGATCATATGATTGATGGAGGAATTCAACTTATGACTGAGTAGGGGATTTTGTAGACATAGATGCATAATATTGTATGACAAACTAGATTGACAATGGATTAATAACTACTATTTTAGGCATCCATAGTTATATTTTCTTAAATTTTTGAGTGATTAATGATTGTACATGAGGTTTAGTATGCTTATACAAGAAGTTACACTCAACTTTACGTAGAGCTTTTGTATTTTCTTCAAAGTTCACCTTCATCCAAATGGTTTTTTTCATGACATATGGAGACTCTATTTTAGCTAGAATGATTTATAATTTGTGATATTTTTTCATAGGAATGATGATAACCTTATCTCCTTGGTGCATCTATATTTAATTTTACACTGTGTTGATAGTCATCTAACCATCATATGCCCATTTCTTACCAATCAACGTAGGGTAATGTGTTGTTTCTCTCTTCATTTAAATGAATTCAAAGTCACCATATAAGGTCAATATATGAATTTGATCTCAACATATTCTAATATACCAATAGGCTCAACTCATTTGTAGTTAGCTAAGCTTAGAGTTATTAGACTATAGCTGATAACTAGTCATCCAATAGCCTCCCATGTAGACTTAGGAATCATATTTACTATGTTACCAAGATCAAAGATAGCATTTTGAATATCATAACCTACAATCTCAATGTGAATTCATACATCTACATCCTAGGGCTTCTTTATTTTTACTTACCAGACCAACTTTTCTATCTTTTATTATCTACACTACACACACTCCAGTAGATTATGTAGCAGGTTTGTGATATTCTAAGAGATGTCTACATTACATAGAGTTATTAAAATGTTTAGAATATCTATTAGCAAAGTGAAAAATCCATCCTAATGCATAATATGCATGATCTATCCATACATTTGAGCATATATTACTACAACATCTCCTTTAGTAGTATCTTAATGTTAAATATTTATCAACATCTACACATCTTCATGCATAAGACCTTTTTCTATAGCCGGGTCTAGGTATTTGTCCTAATTTTATTTTATAATTCCTTAATCCTAAGGCATTTCAAGAGGAGGTAAACCTCTTTCTATGTGCTGGTGTCATGTGACAATGTTCAGGGAGACATCGTCTTTAGATTGTGCATTTACCATATTCACATTCCTGACAACATTGTCATTCATTTGCTTCTCCAAGATAGGATAATCTTTTGTGTCATGTTGGTCAGATATTCTATACTATGCACAATAATACTATCTTTGAGGATTTAATGGGAAATTTCATTATATATGATTTTACTCTCCACATAGGTAGCATTGAAAAGGAGGCCATTAATACTTATTTCCTCTACCACTATGGCAACTTCCTCTATATCTACCACTAGATCCTCCTCTATTGGATTGATATCCTCCTCTATACCCTCTTTATTATTGCATAGTGTTCCAATGATAATTCTTATGGGTATTATATCCAATTTTGAAATGTTTTTGCATAGATGGTGGGGTCCAGATCATTTATTACTACTGCATCATGGTTGATCTCCAAGGTGTTGCATAGTGGTACTATGGAGATGGTGGTGTCCAAGTTGATGAAGGATGTGTCAAACTAACTAGACCTTGAGGATGGTATTATGGAAAACTAGGAATCCATTATGGACCTATCTGCATCAGATAAACTTTACCGACCTCTGGGCCTAGAATCATCTGCTTCATATAAGACATTTATTACATAGAAATAATGAATACATTTTTGGTGATTCCTTCCTTGAGATCCTACAAATCCATACAATTTTTTTCATTATGACTTTTGGAATTACATAAATTGAAATATAGATTATGTTGATTCTTGAGATGATGTTGCAAAAGATGTCACTACATTATTTCATGCCCCACTACTAGATATATTTTATAGAATTCTATCTTCATCTTAGGACAATCATTCTTGTGATGTCCTTCTTTTCTACACTCCATACACCATAGATTCAATTTAGGTTTATCTGACTCATGGTATTACTCTATTGTATTCATAAAATCCTAAATTTTATTTTTAATCTTGGGATTGGTAACAATATCTTCTCCATAGTTTTCAATTTGCTCTACTCACAGGGTAGCATCTCTATCATCCACGTTAATACCATATTGGGTTTGCGTTGTGGAAAATTTGATTTTGAAGTATATTCCTTCAATAAACCATGTAACTTTGTCTTATTATGTTAAGGAAAATTCTACCTTATTCATTACATCAGAGAATCTATGATCATAGTCACAGAATAATTTTCCCAACTTCTGCATTATCTCCTTCAAATCCTAAATAGTCTGGCTTGTACATTTATTTATCTTCAACTTTATGAATTTTCATTCCTTAACCTATTATAAATTTTCCTACTGATCATCTATATAGTATATGAGCTCAAGTGTTCTTCCAACTAATGCCCCTATTAATTCATACTATTGGACAACTTTATTAATAATGGCCTTATCTTGCCATCTCATTTCATAGGTTAATTAGTATTGTTTAGGGTCCGTAGACCCATCATAGATTGCTAGGTTTATGAATCATCCTAGATGAACCATTATGTAAAATGGTATTGATGAAATCTACTATGCAGCTATTATAAGGGGAGACTACACTCTTGGTGATCCTACTTATGTACTACTCTATACACTATGAGAGCCAACATGTGCACTTTGTTTTTCTGTACTTCCTCTTCTTTGCTTGTTTTGAATAAGCCCTATGGCCTTCAAAACCTTTTGAATTTATGTTTGAATTTTAGTACCCCAATGATGTACTTGTTTTGTAAATGGACCTTCCTAGCTATTATCTTCATATCCACCTAGTAAAAAACTTATACTAGTATATAAGAAAATGGGCTGTGAGGACATGTGCTCTTACAATTAATGATTTTTTCCTATGACTTCTTCTATTATTGCACTTAAACCTATGACTATTTTTTACTTCTTTACTTAAATATTCTAATTATAATAATACCCATTCTTGTAGATGCACATTACATCTATCATCTAACTTCTCTACTTCTATACTATTCTCACCTTCTTCTTCAAACATCACTTCTTCGTCTTGTTCTTCATCACTTATTTTTGTTTGCCAACATTTGTTATCTTCTTTCTTCATCCTTCATTATTATTCTATTTCATCATGCTCATCATGTCTTATTAATCATTCATAATCTAATTTACTACTACTCTTACCTCTATTCACAACTACCTGGGTATTCATATGTTTATTCCATCTATTATGTTATCACAATTCACATTCTAAATTCAGACTCTTCATCCCTCATGTCTCCATTTTTGATTTAGGTTCAATCCTTACTCATTTAATCATCATTCACCATCATTTTTCTCACACCTCCATATGACTAAAGTGATGACTCCATATTGGCTGGAGTAGGCACCATGGCCTTGTCCATAACCAACATCTTCACAAGGAGAGGTAGTCACTGTAAAACTTTCCCTCTAATTCCTTGGAAAAATAAGTCTTGTAAAGCTTCAAAATATATGTATCTTTTTAATGAAAACTCAATGATGTATCCATATATGGTGGTATCAACCGAATCATCTATTACCCTCATCCAGTCAGTTTATAGTTTCTATAGCCAGTCTATCTTCTCTTCAGCCTAGATGATTATTTATTTTTTTATTGGGTTAAATAAATAGCATTCCATCCAAGCTAACTAATTTTCTAGTAATTTAGGTAAATTTAACTAAAATATTTCATAAATCTCTCCATAGATATGCTCTTGGATGATTTATTATATGGTAAGACCAGTCCATTTGGATTTTTCTTCTACGAAATTACATACTTTTTGGTCTAAGAATGTCTCAATGTCTCTCTACCTTGGTAACCATCTTAACATAGTTTCATCTAGAAGAAGTGCTTCCACACTCATCACACCATTATTAGTAGAGGTTATAGAAGCATTAGAATATGCTAAGGATGAGGATAGATAAGTTTCACTTTAGTATGTAGGATAGTGTAGAGAATTCATTCACATGTTGGGAATATAAAATCATAACAAAGATGAATTGTTGTGGATTAGGTAGGAATTAGGAACAACTAGTATTTCATTAATGTTTAAAAATTATTAAAAGTTAAATTAGATATAAATAATGCAAACATTAAACATGAAAGTACATTCAAGGAAAAAAGTAAAAAACACAAGTAACCATAAAAAAAGTAGTCTCTATTGATCTCTTTAAAGGTAGAACTCTCTTCTTCTTATAAACATACATTTATATAGTCAGTTGTAGTCTATGACTATTCAAATTATTCTCATACTTAGCACCAAAAGAGGAGTCTATTCATATTCTAACATATTACAAGTCATGGAGATTGGAAAAAATATACATATATCTGACAAACTAAATACATAACACACAAATATTAGAAGAATATCCTACACAACTTTAATATCTATTATCTTCTCCCAATAATCATGTATGTTCTAGCTTGTTCTATGACTATAGGAAGTGAAGTGATTTATGGTTTGAATGAACAACTATCTCCTTACTGAGAATATAGTGTGACTATTACTTAATTGCTTACACAATGTCATATAGTTCCTTCTCATAAGTTGGGTACCTTTGCACCATTTCATTGAACTTATTAGAATGGTATGTGACTAGATGTCCATGCTACATGATCACTATTTTGAGTACTTGTTTAAATGCATCAGTGTGTATTTCGAAGGTTTACAAAATGTAGGGAATTGAAATAATAGGGGATCTATACATGCATTCTTTGAGGGACTCAAAAGTGCACTATTGTGCATGTGTCCAGTCAAACTTGGCTTTGGTACATGTGAGATGGATGAGAGCCAAAGATATGTATGAGAAACTAAGGATAAACATATGGTATAGGTTATCAAATCCAATAAAACTCATGAATTATGTGAGATTTCATAGAGTAGGCCAAATTTGGATAAATTTAATCTTATCTAGATCTACTTTGATGTCATTTCAATCAATGATGTAGCCTAGGTATTGAATCTATATGCTGCAAAATATACACTTCATTAAGTTGGATTGTAACTTATGTTGGCACAAATTGTCTAAGACATGTGAGATGTGCCCCATATGGTCTTCCAAAGTCTTGTTGAAGATAATAATGTCATATAAGTAGACAATGATGATGGATTTCAGTAATGGTTTGAGTAGATTATCCATCAAGAGCATGAAAATGGCTGGTGCATTGGTGAGGTCGAAAGGCATGAAAAACCATTCATACAATCCTTCCCAAGTATTAAATTATGTCCTTGAAACATCTTAAATATATACTAGAACCTTATGGTAACATGACTTCAAGTTGATCTTGGTGAATTATTGTGTTCTTTGAATCTAGTCTAGAAGGTCATCAATGCATGGTAGTGGATACTGATTCTTTACCATGATTTTTTTGAGTGTGTGATAGTTTATGTAGAGTCACCAAGACCAATCCTTATTGGGGGAAGGGACTATTAAAATCCCAAAAATATAAGAGCTAGGACTAATCTTGCCTTGATAAAAAATATCTTGAATTTAGCAATAGGCTTCATCATTCTCCAAAAATAATCCATGATAGAGGGGGCTATTTGTAAGAGGAGATGCAAAAACCAAATAAATGTGGTGCTTTATAGTGTAGTCTTTCATAATACCTTTAGTTTATATAAATATTTGGCTACTCTACTTTAGTAAATTATTGATATATTATTATTATTATAATGATGTGCGAGTGGTACATGCCTCTAGGGTGTGATTCAAGTTTGACTATGTAGGTTTATCAGGGTGGACCATGAGTAATAAGAACTAATACATGTGAAACATGAACTTGAGACATTGGCTGGTAGAGATATAGGTACTGACTCAAAAATTTCGTAGAAGTGATCTTTTACATAAATAGTCTAACACTATGGATTAACTACATATGTAGCTTCATGGTCATATAAGTGCAGTCTCCCTAGTAGGATGTTGTATACCTTTAGAGGTATGCTTTCACAAGTGACATTGTCCTCCACATGCTTAAATTTGTAATGAATATTTCATTATCATTGGACCTATATATCTTTCCCCCACTAGAACCACCCTAAAGAGTATGTATTTTTCTACATAGTAATGGTAAAACCAAGTCATTGAACTATGTATTACATGATGATGTTATTATGATTACCATTTTTTATGATGATGTGGAGAGGCTATCCCTTCACCTAGAATTTAATAAAAAAATATATTTTTAATCTTCAGAGATTTTGGTCGTAGTGGTGCTAGTACTCAAACAAGAGGCATCTAGATCAGTGTCATCTATTGATATGGGTCCTGATGTAGATTGTGTAGGTAGGGATAAATATGTGTGACATTTAGAATCATTATGATTGGATATGCAATTGAAATGGGTTACTTATTACTAGACTTATTATTCTTAACTTTTTTTGAAGTAGAAGGCATTGTAGCCTTCGAGGGTTGAGCATTTTTTTATGTTTCTCTCCTTTGTGATGCGTTATTCTTTCTACATAGAAGGTTACAATGTGGAGTTGTCTAAAGCATTTTCCTTGTGCATTGAATTGGATGAAGATGTGACACATTGATTCATATTTTCCATGAATTCAATCTTTACATTTTTATATTATTCTTTCCCCAAAGTGTTAGAATTTAATAACTCCATCTTTGCACAAATATGAGGTGAGAGGTAGTTGATGTACTTTAACACCTTATGTTGTTCACTCAAGTTCTCATGTAGACATCCATAGTAGTCATGAAAAATGTTGATTTAGTTCTCCATATAATGATATTTTAACTAGTGAATTTTTTAAAACTTTAATTATTTATATTCAAAGTGGCACAAAGGGTACTATTCCTCCTTCAATGTGTCAATAAAAATGTTACAAGGTTTAGTTAGAACACATGCTTACGTGCACTACATGTTGAAGCTCTCACACTAGTGAATGATTTGTATGGACATCTTTATTACTAAAAACGTGATATTCTCAGCATAAGTGATAGAATTGACTAAAAATTATTCCTTGAGTTGTTGAATCTAGGCATCTAATGCTTTGGCATCAATCTTGCCTTCGAATATAAGGATGTCAATATTAACTTGAACTTTAAAAGGGATTGTTACTAAAATTGATGTTGACATAAATCTAGAGGTGTGTTATAAGGCATCAAATTGAGCTATACCATTAATTCATGGAAGTGTCCAAAACATTTGGTGTGTTATGCCTCTAGTAAATTAGTGATGAGCTTTCATACCTTGGGGGCTACCTCAGGTTATTTCTAGGAATAATCCATCTTAACTTTTCTATGATGTTCTTCAAGATATTATGAAACAAAAATGATTGAAAATCCTTCCTTCTTAATTTGTGCTCATGTGTTTACATATGTAGAAATAAATAGAGCTTTTGAGTCTGATACCAATGATTTGCATTATGGGGCCCAAGACCAAGCATGCAAGGGACAACTAAGTTTTATCTTGTCTTATCTAAAATATATTAAAGGTGATAATTTAATGTGGATTAGAGATAAATTTTACTTATTTGTGCACCACATTGAACTAATTATTTAATTAGTTAATTTTCTACAAAAATAGAATCAATTAATACCTATTGCACTTTAGATTGTCACTTTTAGTGTATTCTTCCTTAGTAGAGAATTTTTTTACACTAAATTGAATCAATACCTTAATTAGTTCAATATAATAAGAAAATAGGGCCAAAATATCCTTAATCCACATTTTTTGTCACATTTGGTATATTTGGACTCAATTGGACCTATGTGTAAACCACATTACACCAATCACTTAACTAGTTCAACCTGGTAAGAAATTGGGGCCAAATGATACCTAATCCACATTTTTTAGTCACGTACAAATGAATTGTATATGAAATTCTCTATTTTCACACCACATTGAACCAATCACTCGAATGGTTCAATGCCATAGCAAATGGAGCCAATCTAGTCCTATTGCACATAAGATTTTTGTGTCTAGTCTCAATTGGACTACATTACTCACAACATTGATCCAATCACTCAATCGGTTCAATGTAGTATGCAATAATTACCAATAGATCCCTAATACTCACTGGATTTCCACATGTAATGTTGGACTTAATTATCCCTATTTTTGCACCACATTAAACTAATCACTTGATAATTTACATGTAGTATGAAAATGGAGTGAATCAAACCCTAACCCATAGTAGATTATCATATTTGGTTATTTTCAACTATATTGCCCCATTTTTTCACCACATTGAACCAATCACTTGATTGATTACATACATGGTATGAAAACATGTCTCATAAAGCCCTAATCCACATTACATATTTATGTTTAGTTTGTTTGGTATCAATAGGCCCTATTTACACAGCACATTGAACTAATAATTTAATCAATTAGATATTATATGAAAAGGGTCCAATGGATCCATATTCCACATTATATAGTCATATTTGGTAATTTTATACTTTATTGGTCTTGTTTGTACACATATGGAAGTAATCACTTAATTAATTCAATGCAGTACCAAAATTGTGACATTTGAGCCCTAATCTATATTAGATTATTATATGTTATTGTTTTTCACTTGATTTACCCTTTATTTTAACCACATTAAAATAATAACTTGATTGGTTCATTGTGGTATGAAAATGGGGCCAAACTAATCCATACCACAGGGTCTAAGACCAAGCAAGTGGAGGAAAAATGAGTGTTGGTTTTGCAAAGAGAATGGGCAAAGCTAATTTAGAATGAAAAAAATAAAATCATTAATTAGAGTGAAATTATTACTTTTAAGAAATGCAACATCTATTCATTAATATAGAATAGGTAAATCTTGTACAATGTGCTATAGTGCATGTTTTATAAAGTAGATATGTGGAACATATTGTTTGTGTTATGACTATGTGGAGCATCAACCATTGACCAAATGTGAATGTTAAATACTTACATAGTTAGAATACAATATTGGTTACAACTTTTGTTAGTTTCCAAGAAGATAGTTGTGTCAGTTCATCTTCCAAGCTGGATGATGGTTGGTGAACACTTAGGAGATTATGTCTAATCCAAATCAACATGTGGATGGCATGTGAAGTCTAATAATCAATTATTCATGTGAGGTTTTTAGCTATAGTGTGGGACTTAAAAGAGAGTAGGGATATGAGATGTGAAAATCATATAATTTAATGAGTTGGCATGGAACTTGTACGATGGGTAAGACTGTAAGTTATGAAGTGCATAGTTTTGAGTGCGCAAGGGTTAATGTGTAAAAGTATATGATATGGAATAGGAATTGTGTGTATGACTTTGAGTAAAATTTAGTAAAGTAGTGCATATTATTGGGTGAGATGTGTGTTCCCTGAGAAATAAAGTTAATGAGGAGTAAGCTTGGATATGCATAGATTTCACATGAATCATTCACCCTTGCTTAAAGAGTAATGGTCTGCATTGTGTCACTATGAAATCACAAAAATTACCCTTAAAGTTTTTTATGAAGTGAACCACTTTTATTGATTAACATATTACCTAAACTTGACCACTCAAAAATTAAATGTGTTCCATGACTGGTGTGTGTGTTTGTCACTTCGATGATCATGTTCTTCTCTATGGTAGGAAAGTGTTTAAGATATAAATCAAAAATATGGTGTATCACTATTGTCTCAATATGTGGTATAGTATAAGGCTTGATAAGTTCCACATTGAAGATTGGGTACATGTCTAAGTACTATAGTAGATCAGGAACAAAGGCATTATCACTAGTTGTGCATAAAATAGTGTTCGAACCATAGTGCAGATGCTTGATATTTCAGTGTAGAACTTTGAAGAACTCATTTTAAATTTATAAACATAATTTATCACCAAATAAAAATTCATAAGGTATATTATGTGCATCATGGCACTCCTTGTGCTTAGCTTGAGTGCGAGAGAGACTCTACTGACTTATTAGTGAATAGCCTACATGTGGCATAAAAACTTCTCATCTTTGTCTACTTCTCATTCATGTGTTTTCAACTCATTTCAATATGGTGGGAAGTAGGATATTTCAAGATGTGTCAAAGGTTGAAACCCAAGACATGTCTAAAATATACTATAGATAGTAGAGCTACGAAGATCCATGTTGTATGCATGTTGAATGTACAAGATATTATCATCGCAAGTGTGATAATATGCACATTTGTACATTCCTAAGAGATGGACAAGTGTGAAATTAACCACTTTAGTTTGACCATCATTCTTAGGATGAAAATCCATTGACTAATCTAGATGAGTGCCCATTAATTCCCACAATGCTTTCCAAAAATGACTCATAAAGCATGGATCATGATCAAAGATGATAGATGTGGGTAACCCAAAAAGAACCCAAACATGGTTGAATAATGATTGTGTAGTTATAGTTACATCAATTTATTTTATACATGTGACCATAATGTCCATCTTATAAAACTAATCCACTACAATAAACATAGTGTCATGTTGCCATCTCATCATAGGCAATCTGGTCATGAAATCCATTCCAATAGATTCCCATGGTTTAGGTGGAACTGGTAGGGTGTGTAATATCCAAGCTTCATATTCATGGGCTTGTAAATGCAATAATTAATTTGGAATTCCATATATGTGCACTTGTGCAGCCAGTAGAAGTGTAATTATAATGTAGCTATAGTCTTTTTCACATAAAAGTGTCCTTAGGTCTTGGCATAGTTCATCTCATAGATGAGTCATTGTTGAGGTGTGTCAGAGGGAACATAGAGATATATGAGTCTATAGATAATTTTTTTTTGATAAGTAGAGCTCCTGAACTTGTGTACCTTGCATGATGTTAGTGTAAATTATTGTAAATACTAATCAATTGAGTAGCGGGGAACATAGTCTATAAAATTATGTTGTCTATGTCCATCATTATGATGAAAACATAAACCAATGATGAGCTAAGGAAAATGGAAACCTTTTTATCTTTCCCTTTCTTATGCTTGATGATGAGATGGAACTATTGTAGGTAAGCCATACATTTTATGTAGCATGCATTTTCCTGCTTATTCTATGTCTGTAAGAACTAAAGTGGTTTTTGGTCTGAATGAAAAACTATCTCCTTCCAAAAAATTTAGTGTCATGATTATTTAATTTATTACATAATAGAATGAATTTCCTTCTCATAGGTGGAATACCTCTACATTGTGTCACTAAACATATCAGAGTGGTATGTGACTAGATGTCCATGCTATATGAGCACTACTCTGACTATTTATTTAGATGTATTGGTGTGTATTTTAAAGGTTTACATAATGTAGGGTACTGAAAGAATAGGGTGTCCATGAATTCATTTCTAGAGGGCCTAAAAAGTGTATTGTTACACATGTTTCTATTAAAATTAGATTTTGTGTATTTGAGTTCCATGAGAGGCAAAGCGATGTGTGAGAAACTAAGGATGAACCTACGCTATAAGTTAACAATTCCAATAAAACTCTTGAATTATATGAGATTTTATAGAGTAATCTGATCTCGAATCTCTTTAATATTATCTATATATACATTGATGTTGGTGTGATCAATGATATATCCCATGTATTAAATCTATGAGGTGCCAAATGTACACTTCATTAGGTTAGCTTTCAACTTATGTTGTTACAAAGTGTCTAAGACATGTGAGATGTTAACCATATGCTTCTCTGAAGTCTTGTTAAAGTTTATAATTTCATCCAAGTAGATGATGATAAAGGAGTTTAGGAATGGCCTAAGTATATTATCCATCAAGCACATGAAAGTGGATGACACATTGCTGAGGCTAAAAGGCATGACCAACCATTCATACAATCCTTCTCGAGTCTTGAATGATGTCTCATATATATCTTAAGGATAGACTAGAACCTAATGGTAACCAAACTTCAAGTCAATCTTGGTGAATTATTGTGCTCCTCAAAGCTAGTCCAAAATGTTATTAATGTGTGGCAATCAATACTTATTCTTCACCATGATTTTTTTGAGTGTGCGATAGTCTATGCAGAGTCACCATAACCCATCTTTCTTGGGTACAAGGAATATCAAATTGCCTAAAAGATGAAAGCTAGGCCTAATCTTGCCTTAATCAAGAAGCTCTTGAATTTGGCACTATACTTCAAAAATTTCCCAAACTGATATATGATAGAGGGGGTTATTTAGAAGAGGAGATATATGGACCAAATCAATGTGGTGCTTTACTATTTAGTTTGTTATAAGACCTTTAGTTTATATGAAGACTTAGTTACTCTTCTCTAGTAACTTATCAAATTTTTATTATTACAATAATATTAGAGTGGTCTAAACTTCTAGGGTGTGCTTTAGCTTAGACTATGTAGGTGTATCAAGGTGGACCATGAGTAACATGAACTTATACACATGTAAGATGAGATTGTGACATTGTTTGGTAGATATCAAAGTGACTTTGGTCATGGGAATTGACTCAAAAAGGTTATGAAAGTGGTCTTTCATGTGAATAGTCTAATGATATGGATTAGATTTATATGTATATTCACAATCATACAAGTACAATATCCCTAGTATGATGTAGTAGACCTCTAGAGGTAAGATGTCACAAGTGACATTGTCCTCCATTGGCTTGAATTTGTAATGAAAATTTCATTATCACTGAACCTATATATCTTTCCCCTATTGGAACCACCCTAAAGAGTATAGATTTTGATGCATATAATGTTAAAACCAAGTCATTAAGCTATGTATTATGTGATGATGTTCTTATGAATGACATTATCAATGATGATGTGGAGAGGCTATCCCTTCACTTAGAACTTGGTGTGAAATAGATGTTTTCAATATTTAGAGATGTTGATCATAGTGGTGATCATACTCAGAAAAGAGGCATCTAGATTAGTGTCATTCATTGATATGGGTCTTGATGAAGATAGTGCAAGTAGGGATTACTATGTATGACATTTATAATCATTAGGAGTGGATGAGCCATGGAAATGGCACCACTTCTCAATAGACTTCTTATTCTTACCTTTGTCTAAATTAGAAGGCACTGGAGCCTTCAAGGGTTGAGTAGTCTTTCAATGCTTCTATCATTTATGAGAAGTGTGTTATTTATTCTATGCAAAAGGTTATGTTTTGTATTTGTGTGAAGTTTTTTCCTTATGAATTATATTGGATGAAGATGTGACACACTACTTCATCTTTACCTTGGATTTGATCTTTGCACTTTTGCGATATGTTTTCCCCAAAGTGTCATAAGTCAATAAATCCATCTTCACATAGATTTAAGGTGAGAAGTTATTTATGTACTTCAACACCTTATGTTAGTCATTCAATTTCTCATTTAGACATGCATATTAGTCATGAAAAATGTTGGTGTAATCTTCTACAAAATAATCTTTGCACTAGTGTAGTTTTTGGAACTTGATGTATTCATATTCAAAGTGGCATAGAGGGTAGTATTCCTACTTTAATGCATCAAAAAAAAATTATATGATTCAATTAGAACACACTCTTATTCATGTTTCACACTGAATCTCTCCCACTAGTGAATGACTAGTATGAATACCTTCAGTACTGTGAAGGTGATCTTCTCAACATCAATGAAAGAATTGACTGAGAAGTATGCCTCAAGTTGTTAAATCTAGGAATCCAATGCTTTGGCCTCATTATTTCCTTTGAACATAAGGATGTCGATATTGAATTAAACTTTGAAGGGGGTTTGTTTCTAAAACCATTATTGATATATATGTTAAGGTGTGGTATAAGGCATCAAATTGATCTATACCATTAATTCATGGATGTGGAAAAATGTTTGGTGCACTGTGGCTCTAGTGCATCGATGATGAGCTTTCATACTTTGGGGCTACCTCAGGTTGTTTACAGACATCATCCATCTTAATTTTTCTACAATGTTCTTTGAGATAGTATGAAACAAGACTGATGAAAAACCTTTCTTATCAATTTGCACTCACATGTTTACATACATATAAAGAAATAGATTTTTTCAGCTATGATACTAATGTCCACACCATGGGTTCCAAGACCAAGCATGCAAGGGACAATCGAGTGTTGTGTATGTAGAGTGAATTTTCAAAGTGAATTTAGAGATAAATAACTAAACACTTCCAATGGAGAAGAAGTCATACTTGTAGGAAATGCATATATTCATTAACAGAGAATAGGGAAAACAATACAATGTGTTATAGTACATGTTTTATAAAGTAGATACATTGAGCATGTTATTTGCATTATGGTTATGTGGATCATCAACCATTGGTCAGATGTATATATTTCATACTTATATAGTTAGAAAAAGAATGGTTATAATCATTTTTCATTACCAAGAAGATAACTCTTTTGATCAATCTTCCAAGTTGGATTATAGTTGGTGAACCCCTCAGAGCATGTGGCTAAGGTGAGTCAACAAATAAATGTGTTATGGAGTCCAAGATTCATCTAGGAATGTGGGGATGTGAGATATGATACATGACTATGAGGTACAAGGGGTTGTAACATCCCCAAAATTTCACACTTAGAAATTTTGTGTTACCCCTTTTAAATTTTTTGTCTTTTTCCTTATATGACTTAGTTTTCCTTGTCAAAACTCAGTCCCATAAATAAGACTTAGATTCTTATAGTCTTCACTATAATTGATTTCATTTCTAATTGCTTCAAATTTTTCCAAAAGGTTTAAAAGTGTTTTCCTAGGTCATTCTCATAAAAACCCATTCGCCCATCTATCCAAGAAGTTCAAAAAAGCTAAGTTTTTGGGCTCACTTCCAGGCTAACTTGGGTTCTCCATGTTAATTTACTTATCAAAGTGAGAAGTAAGTGGTCATCATAAACCTAAGTTACACAACCGAATTCAAATCAGAATTATCAAGTAACTTTACTTCTCATTAGAAACTAGGTAAAGTAGTTCCAGAGTTTTGAAGCAACATTATTTACCTGGAGTTCCAAAGCAACATTACTTACCTATAGTTCTGAAGTAAGATTACTTTCCCAAAGTTTTGAAACAACATTACTTACTTATATTTCCCAAGAAACATTACTTACCCAAAATACTAAATTAGCATTACTTACCTAGATTTCTAAAGTAACATTACTTACCTAGAGTTTTAAAGCAACATTACTTACCCAAAGTTCTAAATTAGCATTTCTTACTTAGAGTCTTCAACCTTGAAGACTCGAGGAATACCTAGACCTTCTCAGGATTGCAATACCCTATTAATTTCAATGAGTTTTTTAGAGTTTTTTGGAACTTAATATATGGAAGGTGAAAGGTTATTGTAAGAAGTTGCAAAGGGAGTTGTTGAGATACAAAATGGAAAGGCAATCAATTACCAAATTAGATGATGAAAATATCCAATTCATGATTTATTAACACATTAAATATAGATAGAAGTGTAGAAATGAAGAATTGGAATGATTTCAATATTTCTTCTACTTATATTTTCTTCTTACAACTTGTAATGTATTTAAGTAATTACTTGTAAAATTAAGTTGTTGTAAAATGTAAAAATCAAGTAACTTGACTAAACACCATTACTTGAAGTCATTTTTTAAAATAAAATTAATTAAGCTAGCTCTGTGAAGCATGAAAAAGAGATTGTATTTGATTAAAATAAGGAAACTAATAAGTTCTAGATGTCATCAACCATTATATGCCATAGAGGAGAAATCCCAGGAAGATGCCTCTCAAAAATTTTGAATTTTTAACATAGCACATGAGAATTGAAGGAGTTATCTCCTATTTGATTTTGACATTTGAAATTATATAAATATAAGTGAAGGCCTACATACCTGATGATGGTAATTTTTGGAAAGCAATTGTAACTGAAGAAAAAGAGTTTAAGTAATCTAAAACTTTGGTTTTATATTTCTAACTTTTTTTTTTGTATGAAATTGGTTCAAAGTGAATAAGAAGGAATTTGATTTCTATGGAACTTTGCATCTAAGGAGATCATTTGGTGGATTTGTGGAGTTTAAAATGGTAAACTTTGTGTTATATTTAAATCTAAATATGAATTTTAGTATTTCTTAATCATTTTCTAAAAGGATTATCATCTTTTGAATGTTTATTTACTTGTACATATTCAATAAGTTATGTAAAACTGCTTATTGTGAAGTATAACTTCTCTCTTCTCACATGTTCTAGTTTTCCACTCTTAATTTTCTAAGATTTATTTACACATTCCATGAAACAATTGCTTAATTTCTACAAAATCACCTTATTATGGTTCATGAACTCTGTGATTAAAGTAATACCCCCATAAATAAGACAACTTGCACATAATCTTTATAATTTGTGAAAAACTGAGAGTAGTAGATAATTAGAATTAAATATGCATAAGAATATGGGAGTTTCACCATTAAATGAAGGAAATTTAATCCCATGACTGCCTAGGTACTTTTGATATCCTAAATAATATATATCCAATAGTTTTTGGTGACTTCATTAGGATACTATGAACTTAACTCCCAAAACTAAAATTAGAATACTCACACAAGTCGATATAGGCACAGATTGATGTCTAGTTCTCCAAAAATTTCCAAATTTTCCAAAATGTTGTATATAGAGTAATGGCACACTTGTATATTTAAAACTCTTTGTTCTAAAGTTAACATGACTTTCTAGAAAGAGATGCATTACTTTTTATTGAATTACTACATGTGTAGAAGCTACATTTTGTTTTATGCCTTGTTTATCTTAAGCTCATTGAAAGTCAAGGAAAAATAACTTAATTATTTATTTATAAACCAAATTGCTTAAGTAATCCTTAGAATAATTTTTATGCTTCAATCTACCAAATTGACATTTCACTAGAGTAAAAAGAACTCAAGGCCAAACCAATGACCTATTTGAATTGCAAGAACGATTCAATTTCAATTTTCCTATCCAAGCCAAAATAAGAAGAGATAATATTTCACCTATCAGATGAGCACAAACTCTTGTGAATTAGCTTCAACATAATTATTTAGGAATAATCCAACTTGCTAATCCATAGTTCCTTATTCTTGGAAGAATGGTGCTACCACTTCCTATCCTTTAGGGGATAGCTATTGGCCCTTTGAATTTGACTCTTCCTCTCCGTGACTTTCCAAAAGGGTCAAGAAATAATTTTGCAAAGTTCACAAGTGATGTATAAAAAAGTCTAGATGAGCACTTGACTGCTTTCTTTGTAGCCTATAGAGTAATTAGTATTGAGCATGAAGATGTCTCAATTAGACTCTTCATTGAGACTTTGCATGACTTAGATGTAAAATGGTTTTACCATTTGGCTCCTAAAAAATAGTTATTTGGGCCACTATGTGTGAAAAATTTGAGAAGAGATTCAAAGTTGCTGAAGATTCTCATATATTGCTCACCCAACTCAATCATCTCAAAAATGAATCAGATGAACATATATGATATTTCATTTCCAAGTCTAACAGATTACTTTATAAAATCCCTCAAGCTACTCTACCCAATGGAGATAATTAAAATTAATTCTTCATCAATGCTTAGTTATCATAAGTTAGTTATCAGTTGCATAGATCATGACCTATCAATTTAGAAACCACTCAAAATCTTGCTATGGAGGTTGAGGATGACTTGATTATGGCTGGAAAAATAAAGAAAAAACTTCTAAGGGTAGTTATTATTCTTCAATCAAATCATATACTACTGATCCCCTATTATAGAAGTTGGCTAATGACATGCTTCAAGTGAAAATAAAATTGCCTAAAGTACTCATGATACCCCTATTAGGAATGCACCTACATGCAATTTCAACAAGCAAAATTGAAATCATATTGTTGGCCTTACATAAAGATTGGAAATTGAAGATGCTTCTAAGAATCACATTGAAATTAATGAATAAGATTATATGGATGATAATATTGATCAAAGTCTTGATGAAGAGGATGATTTTATAGATCTTCTTGGTAACTCTAATAAATACTACCTATAATATGAATAAAAAAATGACTATGAAGAAATGCTTCAATATGATCATAGCCATACTTTTGTAGTATTTATAAAATCATAAACTTAGCAAATTTGGTGAAAAATCTTCCAAAGAATAAGGGAAAGATAAAGAAGACCTTAGGTCAGATGTTAGCATCCTCAAAGGAGTTAGTCCTTTACCCATTTCTATTACCCCAAAAGATAAGTATGTAGCATTTTCTTCTCAACCTCATAAACCAATCACTCATACTTATAAAGCTAACCCTATTTTTTCTATTTTCATCCCTTCTTTTGACATTGTTGACCACATCAGTAAAAATTATAATCAAATGTCAGAAGCCATAAAAGATTAAAGAAGGGAAAATAAGTTTCTTTGTAACTCAAGAAACAAATGATGAGATATAGGTTGAGTGAATAGCCAAGTAAGCAAGTAGAAGAAGACAAACAACACTTTGAGAGGGAGTAAATGCATGTGAGTGAATAAAAATAATATGGTTATAGCTATCTAAGTGATGGGAATGATAAAGAAGAAAGATGTCAGATTGGAAGCCTCATAAAAGGTCTATAAAATTAAATACAATCAATGGACAAAGGTATGGAATTTGATTGAAATTTTGTATATAAACATAGTAAGAAATTAGAGGAAGAAGTGGTAGAATTTGAACAAGCAGTCCAATGTGAAAATATGGAAGAAAAAGAGGAAGAACAAGTTGTGGCAGTTGAGGGTCGCATGATAGAAAATAAAGAGCATAAAGATGAAGCATCCATGATAGTAGGGAAATAGATTGAAGCAGATAATCAAAAAATTACATTTATATTTATAGTAAGCATAAAATTATTGTCAAAAAAAGGCAATAGTGTAGGTTCAGTATTAGTATGTTGTGGAATTTACAACCCATATGACATAGAGAAAATTGCAAGAATGAGTGCACATGAAGTACAAAATGATGGTGCAAGAAAATAGGAAAGTTAGTTTATGATAAAAGCAAGGGTGAACTACCATTACCTTACAATGAGTAGAACTTGAAGCTTTACAAGAACTAAGTAGTAGGGTAACACCTATATTTAAATAAATAAAACCTTAGTTTTTCTTTTGTGTTGTTATTTTTTTTGTTCATTTATTTTGTAGGTTTTCGTGATTGAGTTTTACTTGAATCCATACCCAATAGACAAGACTCAAAACCAAAGATACTAAGATCTCACCTTTGTTTCACTCTTTTAGATTAAAACAAAGATGTCTTCAGTTAGAGCCAGATGTTGTCCCCAAAATTTCACACTTAGAAATTTTGGGTTAACATTTTTAAAAAAATTATCTTTTTCCTTATGTGAGTCAATTGTCTTTGTCAAAAATTAGTGCCCTAAATAAGACTTGGATTCTTGTTGTCTTCACTAAAATTGCTTTCATTTATAATTGCTTTAATTGCACTTAAAGGTTTAATAATATTTTCCTAGGTCATTCTCATAAAACCCATTTTCCCATCTATCCAAGAAGTTCAAAAAAGCTAAGTGTTTGGGCTCACTTCCAAGCCAACTTGGGTTCTCCAAGTTACTTTACTTATCAAAGTGAGAATTAAGCAGTCATCAAAAACTTGATTTACACAACCCAGTTCAAATAGAAATTATCAAACAACTTTACTTCTCATCACAATCTAAGTAGATTTGGAGTTTCGAAGTAACATTAATTAATAAGAGTTCTAAAGTAGCATTATTTACCTAGAGTTCTGAAGTAGGATTACTTACTAGGAGTTCTAAAGCAACATTACTTATCCAGAGTTTTGAAGTAGCATTACTTACCTAGAGTTCTAAAGAAACATTACTTACTTGGAGTTTTGAAGTAGCATTACTTACCTAGAGTTTCAAAGAAACATTACTTACCTAGAGTTCTGAAGCAACATTCCTTACCTAGAGTTCTAAAGCAACATTACTTACCTAGAGTTCTAAATCATCATTGCTTACCTAGAGTCTTCAACCCTGAAGACTTGAAGAATACCTAGGCCTCCTTGAGATTATGATACCTTATTAATTTCAATTAGTTCCTCAAAGTTTGATGGAATTTAATATCAGGAAGGTGAAAGGTTATTGTAAGAAGTTGGAAAGGGAGCTGCTGAGATACAAAATGGAAGGGTAATCAATTTCCATATTAGATGATGTAGCTATCTAATTCATGATGTCTCAACATATCAAATATAGAGAGAAGTGAAAAAATGAAAAACTAGAATGATTTAAATATTTATTCTACTTATTTTATTTTCTTCTTGCAACTTGTAATGTATTTAAGTAATTACTTGTAAAAGTAAGTAGTTGTAAAATGTAAAAGCAAAATAACTTGACTAAATTCCATTACTTGAAGTCATTCTATAAAATAAAATTACTTAAGCTAGCTCTGTGCAACATGAAAAGGAGATTGTATATGATTCAAATAAGGAAACTAAGAAGTGCTAGATGTCGTCAACCATTGCATGCCATAAAGGAGAAATTTTAGGAAGATGCCTCTCAATGGTTTTGAGTTTTTAATGAAATACATGGGAATTGAAGGAGTTGTCTCCTATTTGATTTTGACATCTAAAATTGTATAAATATAAGTGAAGGCTTACGTACCTGATGATGGTAATTGTTGGAAAAAAAATATAACTAAAGCAAGAGAGTTTAAGTAATCTAAAACTTTGTGTTTATATTTATAAGTTTTTCTTTGGTACAAAATTAGTTCAAAGTGAATTAGAAGGAAGTTGATTTTTGTGGAACTTTGTGTCTATGGAGATCATTTGATAGATTTGTGGAGATTAAAATTGTAAAATTTATGCTATATTTAAATCTAAATATGAATTCCAGTATTTCTTAATCATTTACTAAAAGGATTATCATCTCTTGAATGTTTATTTACTTGCACAAATTTAATAAGATCTGTAAAACTGCTTATTATGAAGTACAACTTCTCTCTTCTCACATGTTCTAGTTTTCCACTCTTAATTTCCCAAAAATTATTTACACATTTCTTGAAATAGCTACTTGATTGTTGAAAAATCACCTTATTATTGTTCATGAACTCTATGATTAAATTAATACCCCCAGAAATAAGATAACTTTAACATAATTTATGTAATTTATGAATAACTGATAACAATAGATAATTAGAAGTATATGGACATAAGCATATAGGAGCTTCACCTTTAAATGAAGGGAATTTAATCCCATAACTACCTAGGTACTTTTGATAGCCTATAGAATATCTAGCCAATAGTTTGGGACTTAAAAATATTATAGATGTTGGAAAGCTGATGTGAAACTTGTGCAATGTGAAGGACTACAGGTTATGAAGTGCCAAGTTATGAGTGCATAGGGGTTAATGCATGAAATTATATGATATGGCATGGGACTTATGTATATGAATTTGAGAAACCTTCAGGGAATGAGTTTGCAAGATTGGGTGATAGGTGTGTGTCCTACATAGTAGATTAAATTGGGAGTAAGCTCTATTATTCAAGGACTGGACATGGATTATAAACAAGCCATTATTCACTTTAGATGCTCAAATTCAGTGGTGTCATTTAAAACCACATTAAAACAATAATGTGATTAGTTTAATGAGGTATGAAAACTTTCTAATCAATCCCTAATCCACATGATATTATCACATTTGGTTGTTTTGGGCTTGATTAGTCCCATAAATAAATGGGGTCGATTGAGCCTAAATCACCAAATGTGATAATGTTGATTGAGTCTTGATTTTCCCCATTTTCATACTACATTTAACCTTTCAAGTAATATTTAAAATTTGGTGCATAAATGGAACTAATTGAGGTAAAATAAACTAAATATGAAAATCTATTACTGATTGGGGATCGATTGACCCAATGTCTACCGGATTCAACCAATTGATTAAATTGTTTAATGTGGTATATAAATAAGGCTAATTGAACTAGAATTAACTGAATGTGATCATATAATTTTTATTTCGAATTGATTGGATACATTTTCATTCCGTTATGAACTTATCAATTGATTGGTTCAATGTGATACACAAATAGGGCCAATCAATCCCAAATCAACCAAATGTAATAATATAATATCTATTCAGGTTGATTGTCCCCAACTTTATATAACATTAAACTAATTGATTATTTAGTTTAATGTGACATGATAATAGGGCCAAATCAACCCAAACCAAGCAAGTAATTTGTTTAAGTTTGTGTGTAAGCATGGCCAACCAAGCCCAAAATAATCAAATAAAACAATCCAATGAGAATTGGGAATTATTTGGGGAGTAGAATAGGGCTACCAAAATCACAATATATTTGTTGAATAGGTATATGAATTTCACTATTTTTTATTTTTCATAATATTTTTGTATGTATTTGACCTTTGTAATCATAGAAGTAGACTTCAGAAGGTGAAGATTCCTTCCTTTTAAGTATAAAAAAAGGTTGAAATGAAGAGAAAAAATTGTATATAACACTCAATTATATTTGGATATGGTTTCAATGTGATATATATATATATATATATATATATATATATATATATAATTATGAAATGGTTTTTCTATGTATTATTTATCATTATTTTGTGCATAGTGAATACTCTATTTGATTTAATCTATTAATCATATGAGACTATACCATCTGTTTAGATTCTACTAAATTTACACTTGTTTATGTAAACTATCTATTTGGTCTGTTAATGATTATATTCAATATAAATTAATTTGTTTTTTTACTCTTGTTACTTTATTTTCAATCTATCCCTATGTTATCATTTTATGAAGGTTTTTTTTCAAAAAAATCTACTCACAATGGTGTGGTGAGCGTGAAACTTTTGGTTGAAATATGTTGAGATGGTTCTCAGGTAAAAGAGTAATATAAATATGGATAGATGAAATAATCTATAATTTTTCAAAAGGAGAGAAGAATCGATAAAATCATGAAGGAAGTGATTGAAGAGCATATCTATAGATAAATTTATGAAATCTTATGGTGAAAATTGCCTCATCTATTAGTTGTGTGGTTATCTATATTAGAGTATTACTATTTTCACCCGATAATGGGAGAATTAAAAAAATGGTTGTAATAAAAGCTAGACATATTGTGAAATATAGATATCGATTATACTCACACAATCAAATATTGGGTTAAAACTATCATATATAGTTACATTCAATAATTTTTATGTAGGGATCTTTGGATTTTGATGCTACATAGGACATGTTTGTCAGATGAATGTTTAAAAATTTCCTACAATGACTACCTACTTTGATTAAGATGTCAATTCTGAAAAAGGCCATGGTGTGGACACCTGCCAATATGGACTAGTCACTTTGGAGACTATGGGGATGTGTATGATGTAGGAGTGAATGATGCATAACTAAGTAGAATAACTTGGACCTAAACCCTTAATATGGAATATGCATGGATCTAGAATGAAAATAAAATTTTAGTATTAGAAAGAGAATTACAACAACAAAAATAGAATAAAATAAATAATCCAGATTTAACTAAAAATAGGAGTAGGAATAAAGTAGAGGATGATGAAGAGATTCGATCCTAGAAAAAGGCTAAACAAGATGTTGGAAGTAGATAAGGTAGAGAGATTACAAAGTAAGGAAGAGAAGGTCTCAATAAAGAAGGAAATAAATGAGTATAGTGAGGATATGGAACATAGTGAAGGAGAAGAGGAAAGTAGGATAGTTAGAGGATAGGTGTAGATCATAGTTAAGAGGAATGGTAGTATTTAAATTGAGTAAGTAATATTATTTGGAATAATATATGTAAATGTGTAGAGGTATCACATGTTTACCATAACATACAAAATAAGTTAAAGACAAAGATCATTCATTTCAAGAGTATACATCCCCCAAGCCAAATTTTCCATTAGATATGAGAAAACAAAGTGATGAAGAAGGGACATGAATAAGATATTTTGAATTATTTATGGATAAATTTGGTACACTTAGTACAGAGACTAATAAATCAATAGATAAGAAGAGGTTAGAAGAATTTTGATTCATTTTCGAACCTAGTTTTAAGACACCTGTAAAAACTAGTGCACAAAGGTCTATATCAGTAATTAATAGTACATAAAAGTCTATAATAGCAATTACTAGTGTGTAGAATCTTGTAGTATTAATTATAAGTTTCTTAAATATGTTATTGAATATAGGCAATGTTTATTTCTCTAACATAATATGATGGGTCTACGTACCTTGAATAGTATTTTTTAACCTACAACATTAAATGGAAGGTTAAGGGAATAACATCTAAAGATGTAAAGAAGTGAAAAATCATATGAGCCCTATTAGGTCAAGCCTTGGAGTTAATTTTTAAAATGTATGTTAATTATCTAACTCTTGAAAAGTTTAAAGAATAATTAATTATATAATTTAAGATGAAGAAGTGATCGAGTTAAACTCTTTAAGACCTGAAGGAGATTCAGTAGTGAATTAGAGAATCCATGTGGTATTATGATTGTATATTTTTAGATGCGATGACTAAGATTTATTTTATAATTAAGGACAAGGATAAGTTTGCCTAATTTGTAGAAGACTTGCAATCCAAAAATAGATTTTCAATTGCATAGTCCCAATTATTTACTAATGATGATTCATGAGAAGCTACCCTACGAGTTGAACAAATTGAGGTTTATTGAGATGTTCTAGTAGTTAGATCTAAATAAGAGGAGAAAATATATTATGTTCTCAAGAGAATGTATGATATTCATGAAAGAGATATAAATAGATAGGATTTATGGTTTTTAGAGTGCGGTTGAGAAGGGCATCATAGGAATTATTTCCATAAATGCAAAACATAGTTCTATGAACTTGTAGAGTAGTAGGGCATGTAACCTCAAAGTGTCAACTATTACAATAGTACATTAAAAAATCCCAAAGTTTGTACTGTAACTTTTGTAAATTAACTTATAATTATGATAAAATTGGTTGAGATCTATAGGAACTAAAGTAAGATATCACCAAAAATGTCTTCATAGTCATAGCGTATTATTTACCTACTTTGTAGCTCGATGGTGGAAATAACTAGGAAAAATAAGGAAATATTAGGTATATGCCTTTGTCACCTCAATATCAACCACAAGGTCTAGATGGATAGACATTGTCATCTACATAATATAATTATAAATCATCATGTAACAATGCAAGTCCTCAACATAAAAAATAAAATTGGGCATCAGGTTCACCTTAATGTTAGTATGATGGATATGGTGCACATCAAACACATCAAGGAGCATTTAGTTGGCAACAATCACACAGTTGGGCATTCCTATAGAGTAGAAGAGGATACTAAAGGGGATATAAAGTAGGTCACAACAATAATAACTATAATGTTCCATATCCCATTAAATGTTATTTGTGTAGTGAATATAATAATTTGCATGAAATTGCCCTGCTATTCCTTAAAGACAAACATAATTTTTTTATTATATATTTGAAGGACAAAATAAGACTCAAAATTTTTTAGTGATAGAAAAGTAGAGAAAATTAAATCTTGTGTCCAATGTAAATACGATGAATATGTAACCTAAGGAAAATGAATCCATGCAAATAGTTATGACATAACAATGTGTAGATCAAGGGTTTCATCCATTAGAAATGCCACAACAAAATGGAATTTGGAAATTTCAATGGGATAAATATATTGATCCTACTAAATAAAATATCTTGATGTATCATAATATATAGGTCCTTCAATATAGATGAAAATAAAGTGTGTCATAAGGAGAGGCCACAACCATTGACGCACAAATGTATGGGTAATTTATGCATATTTTTGGATAATGAGATTGGAAGGTGTTGTGGTTACTTTGATAGATTTTTTAAAACTAATCATTACTATGAATAATGAATACATATCATAAAACATTCAAATATTTTTCATAATATTTTGGAGTGTGCACAATGAGGACAAGAACATACTAACAGTGTGGTGTTAGAACTAAAAAACCTTGGGATGTTGACTCAAGTATGGACATTGATCTCATAGGATATGAGATAACTAATGAAGTATTTGATTATGGAATTATTATCAACATGAGTAATCAATCTACTTAGGAGGTTATTGGTAGGCCAATATTGAGCTATAGTCGTATTACTCTTAATCTTGTAGACTATGGGAGACTATAGCCAATTGGTCACTTGGAAGATGTGGAAATCAATGTTATTGAGCTAAGTTTATGATGAGAATTTAAGATGATTGATATGAAAATACCTAAGACCCATTATCCTACCTTTATTGGTAAGAAATGTTATTATGATGGACAAATTACTATTAATGCAGTGCACAATCATTTAGAGGCAGTCTAAGAGGATAAGATAATTGTTATATGACTGAATAAATTGGAGCATAAGCCCTATGTTATTCTTAAAGAACTAGTCATCTATTCATATGGGGTTATTAGTTGGTTCAAATTAAGTGTGTATACAAATAAAAATGCTTTTAAAACTGTAGAACATTAGTTATTTAATCCATATCTAGAGAAACACATATAGTCAGAGGAAATAAAGCAGTCATTCTACAATCTAGTACTAACAATGTCTCAAACTTTTCATTTTTAAATGGAAGGATGTACCTCTCCATCTTTTTGATTTACAAATTATTATAAGTTATATTTCCCATATAATGAAAATTTAATAAAAATGTATTATATAAAACCTACTCCAAAATGTATCTTTCATGAGCAAGCAACATATTTTATAAGTGACTCAGACTTACATATGTTGAATTAGGGTAGAGGATGTCATGAGTTATAGCCTCTAAGAATGGTATCCACCATAGAACAGTAATTTCCACACTACTTTATGATAAAGGATCTCAATTAGTTTATATTTAGGTTAGATCATCGTGTACCTAATATAGATCAGAGAGTCAACACACTCAATTATAATGTGCATGAAGTTATTATGACATGGTGGGTAGTTCATATAAAATCAAAATTACCATTAGAGGATGCATGTAAATTTCTATTAGCATGATTTCAGCCACCACGCATTATTAAAGCAAAGTGTCCATTTTTTCAATAAGGCCAATGTCCATAACCACAAATTCATATATTCATAGGCATATGGTTTGTTTGGGGGGTTGAGCCAATATATTAGGTGCATATTTTTAGTCATACTCTAGCACTACTTCCAACTACATGGTGTGTGTGTGTGTGTGTGTGTGTCTATATATATATATATATATATATATATATATATATATACACACACATATACATACATACATACATACATATATATACATGTATGTATATATGTGTGTGTGTGTGTGTGTGTGTGTGTGTGTGTGTATGTATATGTATATGTATATATGTATATACATATACATATACATATACATACATACATACATACATACATACATATATATATATATATAGAGAGAGAGAGAGAGAGAGAGAGAAACTAAACACTGGGCACGTGTATAGCAAGATTTAATCCAAACTTTTATTTTCTAAGATGAAAATATAGTAGTGCACAATTAATTAATAAAATTTAAAACTTTTATATGTTATAGGTGGATATAATAATTGGGAATATAGATAGACTTGTCATTGCACCAATAAGAAGCCTATTATATGAATGTAAAAATTCAAAACTACAAGGTTTGTTAACAAGGAAAGCCTCTTATTAAACCTTGTAATAGAATTATAGACAAGTTGAAAAAATCCAATAATAATGATGGGGACTATATCTATAAGGCCTCTTTGAACCAAAGTAAGAAGTAGAGCCAACAAGAGTTCAAATCACAGAACAAGAGGAGGAAGAAAAACTACACAATATAAACATTATGGAATAAGAAGAAGAATAAACTCTATGAGATTCTCTACATAGTGGATCTAAAAATGCATACCAAGAAACATTGAATAATATTTAATAAAATATTTTAATAGAGTCCTTTCCAAAACTTATGACTTTGGAAGACTACTTGACTTAGAATCAAATTTTGGAAGCATTGTAATTGCTAAGAGATTATCAAGATGTCATTTTGACAAAGTTTGAAAAAGTTAAAGTTATATATCCATCATTGGGGTAGATGCACATTAAATTTAAAGAGTGCACTATACCCATTAAAAATCATCCATATAGATTGAATCCAAACATGAAGATGAAGGCTATAAGCTAAGTTGGGTCACATGCATGAAGTAGGGATCATCTATCCAGTAGAAAAGGTTGATTGGGTGAGTCCCATGGTAGTGTAGTCAAAGAAGACTAGTGAGATTTGAGTATGTTGGGAATACCATGCTTTGAATGATGCTTTCATTAATTATCCATTTCCCACACCATTCATAAATGTGGTTCTTGAATCAGTCAAAGAGCATGATATATATTTTTTTATAAATGGATTTAGTAGATACCATCAAATTATGATCACAAAGGAATCCCAAGATAAATTATTTTTTCAAAGGAATGGGGTTCATTCACATATAAGGTAATGCACTTTGGTCTTAAGAATACTCTAGTAGTTTTCTCTAGGTTTATGGTAACTGCATTTAAATATTTAATTCATGATTTTATATAAGTCTATTTGGATGATTAGGTTGTCTTCTCTTTATTCAAAGATCATTTTTATAGGCTACAACTAATGTTACAATGTTATTGAGCCTTGTGAATTGTGTTAAATCTAAATAAATACATGTTTTTCACACATTTTATTATTGTTTGTGTCATCATATGTGGTGATAGAATTTTGGTTGATCAGGTGAAAATTGTAGTTATAGTGGGGATACCACCTCCAAATAGTTTCATATAAGTGTGAACCTTTTTGAGTCAGACATGATATTAATCAAAGATAATAAAGAAATATGTGACCAAATATGTGCCATTGTAAAATTTACTATGAGAAGATACAAAGTTTGAATGGACACATGAGTGTTAAAAAATATTCATTGCACTCAAGCAATAATTAGTAAAAAATCTTATCTTAGTCTTTCCAGATTGGATGAAGGCATTCCATGTACATGTGGATACTTTAGGTATCACAGTAGGAGATGTGTTATCATAGCCATGGGATGGTGGGTTAAATCATCATATACACTATGCAAGTAGTAAATTTCTAGCTATAGATAAAAATTGTAAAACATATAGATAATCCTTAATAATGGTGTTTGAAATTACCTTTTGGCCACACCATTTGAGATTTTTATAGATCACCAAGCTCTATGATACCTAGTAAACAATCCTATGATGTTTGGAAGGATATCCAGGTGGATAATTCTATTTAAATAATTCCAAATTAGAATCATTTTGAAGTTGTGAAGAGAAAATGTGGGAATTGATGATTTATAGGGTCTAAAATGGAAAATAACTAAAATAAATGTAAAATGGAATCCATAGATGTGCACTTGTTTAAAGCTTCTGTTATCCCTAAAAACATGGAGGAAATTTCAATCTTGCTATAAAAAGGAACTTTTCTTATGCACTATTTTGAAAGGGATAAGAATAAAATGGTTCATTATCCATTCCTTATAGCCTTATTAGTGGATTTGTATATAAGATCAGGAAGGATGATGTGTTGTATAGAGTAACCTTAGAACATGGCTGACTGCAGCTTCTTTAGGAAACACATCAAGGGGTCATAAGAAATAATTTAAATGGAGAAGAAACTATAAGAAAGATACTACATAGTAGTCTTTGGTGGTTGAATTTGTTTTAGGATACTCACAGGGTGGCAAAATAGTGTGACATTTAACAAAAAATGTGGAAACAAAATCACTAAGATGATATGACAATGGGTTCTAATACTAGTGGAACAACATTTTTAACAATGGTTCATTTAATTTATAGGACCTATAACCCCTCCAAGCAAATTTATCCATGTGAGATACATCATTATTATGATAGACTATTTCATGAAGCTAGTGGAAGTTACTATGACACCAAGATGTAATGTAAAAGGTGTCGCTAAGTTCTTATATGAGAATATCATTAAAGGTTTGTATGTCTAATTATGTTGGTTATAAATAGAGGTAATCACTTTATCAACAATATAATCAAGACTCTTATTGAATTTCTCATGATATCACACCATAAAATCATGACCTATCATCTATAAGCCAATGGGCAAACAGAGGCTTAAAAAAATAATGGGTAAAATGTTGATAAAGATATGAAATTTTCCAAGGTATTATTGGGAGGATCACATTCCTATGATTATTTGAGAATATATAACAAATTAAAAACATGTAATAGGGCTCAATCCTTTCTAGTTAGTTTATAGTCTTGAGGCAGTTATGTCTATAGAATACCTTGTTCCTAGTTTATGCATTACAATGATTATGAGGTTGGGAGATCAAGATTTACTAAAATATAAATTCATGGATTTGGTCAAGATGGAGGAAAATAGGAAAATAACATAATATACACAAGAGATTAAAAGGTTTTGTAAAAGCTCGTGGCATGATCACAACTTATGATCTAAGGAATTTTATCCCTAGAAAATGGTATTACTCTATGACAACATATTTAAAGAATTTACAAGAAAGTTGTGTATTTTATGTAAGTTACCTTATATCATTCATGAATTTACACAATAGGGTACAATTTTTTTAAATGATTGCAAGGAACCATTCTACTATGGTGTGTAAATGGATGTAGACTTAAGCCTTACTATCATTAATAACTATCATTAATTTCTAAAAAAGAGAAAGGATGTTGATTAGTTCCATGTAATTAGGATTTTTGTTTAATGTTTTTTATTTTTTAGGGTTAATGTGTTTTTAAAATGTGATCTTTGGGTCACAACACATCAAAATAAAGATTAGTCAGTCAAGATCATAGAGTGCGATTGATATTCATATTTATCCTAAAGGAAAGACAACTAGCAATAAGAACATAATGGTCATCACTTGAGTCTGAGAGTAAGGTGTTGACAATATATGTATCAAGAAATGATGGTTAGTGGTCATTCAATACTATTAATGATGCTACACTTGGGATATTGCATCTCCCCTGAAGTAGATCACGTGGAAGAATGATAAGATGGGACATAAAATAAATTGTATAGATGAAAGGACACTAATTCACATCAAATACTTGTATATGGGTGGATAAATAAATATATATGTAGAATGTAACCACTATATAAAAATATTGGTTAACATAAAATTCTGGAGGTAAACTCATATGATACTAGCTCAACACATTTAAATGCATTGGCCAGATAGATTTGGGTGGCAAATACTATATTAAAAAGGGAACAAACAACACAAATACATTACACACTTCTAAAAACAAGATAACTCTAGGATATACATCCACTTCATCTACTTGTGCATAGATTTTTCACCAGTGTCAAGCCAATAGAAGAAAGTGTTCAAATCAATCCACAATAATAACCATGGATAGGGAAAAAGTGTTGATTTTTCTCACTAAAGAATATAAAGAGGAAATGAGGATTGGTTTTAAACTTAGATAAACCAAATATCAAGACTCGAACCCTTTTGATTTTATTAATATGATATAATATACTCCATTTTCCCATGGCCCACAAGAAGCATCAAAAGTAGAAGCACTAGCAGTTCAACATCCTTTATAAAGATTTGATGTTGAGTGACTAATCAAATTTCCTACTTTTAGGTAATTAGAAGATGTAATTCTTACTTTAATCAGTAGATATAATGAATGTGTCATTCATCTCAATATCTGATAATGTTCATTAATCTTATGACCATGGAAATAACAATAACACTTTTGGATCAAGGTAAATCCCTCTTACCTTACAAATATATAACTCTACCTATCTATTTAGACACCAAAAATAAATATACAAGGGTAGGAATGGGAATTCTCATTGATACTTTGAAAGATGTTTCCTTTTGCATTATTTCTAAATGCATCACCAAGAGATTCTAGTGGAAAACCAAACATTCAAGGTGGGAAATCAAAGGCATGGTGGACATTGCATATCGAATGATATGCTTGCACAAGGATTTCAATTGAACCATATTTTTGGATTTATATTTCACAACAAACATCAAGAAAATACTAGCCATTACTTTTCAATCATTCTAGTACTAATTTTTGGTCTTATTCCTTTATTTCAAAAAATGGAAGTCACCAGAAGGACTAATCAACCTAGTTGCACATTTTTGGCCTACTATTACATTCACTAACATTGTATGGACTATCAAAGGGTTGTATTATGAATAGTTTGGGAGATTCAATACATGGTGGTTTGAGATCCAAGCCATAATTAAATCACACCCTAGGATACCTTAGGACATCATGTAGTATCTTAGATGGCATGTGTTAGTCATAAATTTTCATAATGGCATTTAGAATGGAATTTAGATCAAATAAAATGAACTACCTGTTGTATCCAAATATTTCACACTTGGATGAGATTATTCAGGCCTCTCCACATTTGGATAGCATGGGATTATTTTTAGGCCTATGGGTTTCCTATAGTAGAGGTAAACCTCCAGGTTAAAGGGATAACTCCCTTGATATATCTCTTAAGCTCACACACTACACTTGACCAATCACTTGTGGGTGAAAAGTGAAGAAGGGAACTTAAATTAACCTATGCTAATGAGGTGATACACTAAGGATAATTCCACACAACACACTTACATCTACACTAAGAAGGAAAACTACCAAAACTAACCTCAATTCTATGTCCTTCTAGCATAAGTATTTCTCATAGATGTATATTGCTATGCATATCTAGAGGTGGGTGAAAACAAGGTCTGATAATAGACACTAATAGTCCCTCTCACACTTCAAGATAGACTTAAAAAACATGTACATTTTATGAAACTTGTTAGAAGAGATATCAGTCACATAAAACATGCAAGGGAAAAATGGAAGAAAGGAGAAAACATTCATCACTTGTCAACCACATAAACCAATTGACACACTTAATAAATATATTATAGATATTAAATCAACTTAGAAATCTTACTCAAAGGAAAAACAAGGTGTTAAACCAATAGGGATTTGCCATACTAGGTGTGTCATAGATATAAATGCCAAAATGTTTTGCATATATAGATCATATGAGAGGAGAGAGAAGAATATAAGTGGAAGGGTCACAAGACCACGTGTCAATATGTGAGAGCCAATTATAATTTTAGAGAACAAGGCGTAAAATAGACCATGAAGTGGTTTAGGACAAGTGTACATCAGAAATGCATCATTCTCCCTCAATGTGGCATAGAGGCTCTTCACGATCCTTCTTGAAATTATCTTGATGATGAGGAGTATAATTGACTATATAAAATTGAAATAAGGATTTTGACACATTTAAAATTTCATGATAAGGTGGTAATAAGGTTATAATAGACCTCATATTCCTCTCAATTAATAGCCTCTCTTGCACCACATGTCATTCACTATCTAGTAACCACTCATTAGCCTTCTAGGCCTCAAATCCTACACATTTGTCCTCAAGGTGACTAGAATTTATCTAAGGGAGATCATTTTAGAGTTTTTAGACACATTTTTATAGCCTCTTTTCCTTTCACTCAATCATGTAGACCTCAAAAAGATTCAACATCACTCTTCTCATCTTCACATTAGACAATCACTTCCCCTTCTCAATATCTCATTTAGAATGCTTATAATGAATGGTCTAATAGAGATATAATCATTCATAACTAAGGTGAGAAATTAGTTATATGAGTTAGGAAAAGTATCTAAAGACCACTCTCAATGGATTTCATCTACTGATTCATTTTTGCACCTATAAAACAACTCAAATCCTATAATAAATTCAGTATTAAACCTATTTATATCAGTGACAATATACATCAAATGGATGTCATGAATCCTAAGAGATTGATAAATAGGGTCAAGTCATTTTCATTTCCATTTGAACCCTCCTGTATGCATCTCTAATGATCTTTTCTTCATCACTTTCTTGATAGGGTTTTTGGCGGTCTAACTTGTTAATAATGATTCATATAGGTTAGATGTTAAAACTCTAAAAAAATTCCACTAAGAATATTTTAGGGACCCACTTCAACTATTCCCAACTCCTTGAAGTATCATTCATACCCTCCATATAGATATGAGTGAGTGAAACTAGTCTTTGAACTCCTTCAATGCATTTTGACTAGGCCTGAGATTGAAATGGGCTTGAATGATTAATTTTGTGTAACTCCCTAAAAAAAATGGTTCTAATATATATTTTACTCTCCCTTTAAATTCATAAAATGGTTTCAAAGATTCATCTAGTCATATCAAATAAGTTTGATGTCATGAGGGTTTAGGCCTAGTTCTAGGCCTAACAGACATAGACTGTGCATTTGGTCTTGTGAAATATTGTCAAATAATATTGCACCCTATATATGTTGTTCAAGACTTATCTTGATCAAGTGAAACATTGGATTATTTCTAGGCCTATGGGTTGCCTATATCAGATGCAAATGTATATTTTTAAGGGATATCTCACTAGATTACACTTTTATATCTTATCACCTACATTAATTATTTGATTGGATGAAAAGAGATAGAAATTAACATGAAAATAACATATTATAACAAGGTTATACAAATAATTTATATCCACAAGATTACCATGACCTACACTATGAAATATTATTTGCAAGACTATATTCAAACTTCTAGAGTACTCCAACATAAGTATTTCAAACATGAAGGTATTATGTACTACTCTTCTCAAGGTGAAAGGATAAAAGGGATAATATTAGACACTAACTTAACTCCTTACACTTAAATATAGATAAGGACATTGGATTCACTCCATGTGACCTTTTAGAGAGTGAGTTACTTATACACAATATGAGAGAGTAAAATGAGTGCAAGGGTAGGTGACTACCACTTATCATTCAATGTTTACACTACCACACACACTTAGACAAGGAATTTTAAAATAATAAAAAACTTAAAATATGTAATCAAAGTAAAATATTAGTATTTAAACTAGTAGGGCTTTGCCATACCAGATATGGATTAGATACAAATGCCAAAATGGCTTGCATAAATAAAGCATGAGAGAGGAGAGAGAAGAAGTGAAGTCCAAGGATCACAATGCCTAGTTTCAAGGCATGAAAATTAGTTAAATTTAAATATAATGAAATAAAAATGAGGTAAATAAATTTTCATAGATAAATTTCCATCATAATTTCATCCTTCTACTAAAGTCGGTGTAGAGACTTCAATTTGCCTTCTTAAAACTACCCTCATGATGAAGCATCACTTGACTTGCTTAAAACTAAACTAGGATTCATTGACACATATGTAATATCTTAGGAAGGTATAAAATTGATTTTTATATTCATCAGATACTCTTGAATTGATGCAATCTTTATGGACACTTGTTATTTATTCTCTAGCAACCACTCACTAGCCCTTTCAAGCCTATCTTCACATTTGTCACTCAATTGTCTTATAGTTTCTCAAAGAAGGTTCATTGAAAATATTTTATAAAAATTATAAAATCCTTTTTTCCTTCTATTCTATCATATGGAATTCAATGAATCTCAAAAAAACACTTATCATCTTTCTCACATGTAGTCATTATGTCTTCTGACTGTGCTAGTTTAGACTGCCTATAATGAATGTATTGGCAGAGAGATTTACATTATTTAATTTTGTGAGAGATGAGTATGGGTAGTTATAAAAAGTACCTATAGACTTCCTTCAATGACTATCATATGTTGATACACTTCTGCACCTATAAAACACTATAAAACATGTATAAAATCCTAAAATAGGCATGTCCATATAAGTGAAAGTATAAAAACTCTGGGTATCCAGGAACCTTAGAGAGTATTCAACAATTATAAAACACTTTAAATGCCAAATTACACTACCTAAATACATTTTTAGACATATTTTCTCCATTGGGTCCTAGCAAGGGTTTTAAGAGGGTTTTAGGTCTCTTAGACTATTAGCAATAGTTCATATAACCTAGAGGCTAAAAATATTAAAAAATTCCAAAATACTTGTGTATAGGACCCATTTCAACTCTTCCTAGATACTTGAGGCACCATACATGGTTTTCATAGAGATATGAGTATTTGAAAATGGCCTCTCAATCTTTTTCTTGCAATATGGGTACCCCTATTATAGAATTAGGTCAAAATGACCAACTTAATTTAACTATATAAAAACTAATTGATATAATATAACTCCCATTCAAGGATCTCAATTATTTTTAAAGGTTCATGTGGTCATAGAAAAGGAACTAGGCACATATAGGGTTGAGGCCTAATTCTAGGCCTAATAGGCCTAACTGTGTATCTAGACATATGGCCACCTATGAATGTTTCCAACAATTGAATATGATTCATAGAAATATTTGATCCTTAGATAAACCTTCAACTCATTCTTTAGTGTTTTAAGACTTCTCATCACATTCTCATACCATCCATGTGCTCTACCTATAATTTTATCTTGACTGGGAGTGCCCTCTATCTGAGATAAAATAGAGGACATATCCCCTTTTCACTTGACCAAAATAAGTACATGGATGGATATAATAGTTATTGATGACGATTTTTACCAAATTTTATCATTTGGTCATGCTTCAAGTCCCCTCAAAACCTCAAATCCCTCAAGACTAGCTTATAGAGTTGATGATTATGTGTAGTATGTGTATAAAAAGTTGGGCTTGACTATAGGTTGAGGTTTTACTTCAACCTATATATTTCTTATATATAAGAATAACATGAGGATGAGATATATCACTATGATATTTAATTAAACATGGCTATTAATTCTATATCTCTGCATGTTATCCAAGACCTTTCATTAGCATAAGCTAACTTATAACTATAGTAGATTGTAGGCACTCATCTCAAGAAAATGGGATTATTATAGGTGTTTATTAGGGCCTAAGTACTATCTCTATCTCTCTTGGTTCCATCCTAAAGATCATTAGGTTATTTCACACCTGATTGATCTCATTTTTTGCCTATAAACCATGTAGTCATTCCACTATAGGTCACTGTTGTGTTTTAGGATCATTTTAGCTTCAAGAGTACTGTAGTTTAATAAAAGTTATTAGTGTGAATTATACTAGGTTGAAATCACTAAACCACCACCTTAATTTTATCAAATTAATCTATATTTATGTTAAGGAGTGACAACCACACCTAGGATGGAAGACTAAAGTGATTATACCTATATAGGATTCATAGACACTTACCAAAAGATGGATCATTATGTGATCAAAACCTTATTCATAGAATTTAAGATATCATGTCTCTCTTGCAACTTTTCAAACTATGGACATGTTTTGAGGTATTTTTGCATTCAATGGCCTCACTATTATCACCATGATACTCCTTATGATTTTAGACATGTTTGGAGGTCTCAACTGAGTTCAAAAATCTTCATTTCAACACTCCTTTATCTCATTTGGATTGGATTCAAACCACTAGAGACTACCTATAGGTGTTACTATATGGTATAGGACTATAAGTGGTGAATTGGTTATCAAAACCAATATTTAACCTTTAAAAGGACCAATATTATTTTTTCCATCTTGGGAGTCGCTTCACATACTTGAAACCTCTTTTATTCATCAACCTAAATGATCAAGGTTTAGATCCACTTGACTATAGGTGACAGTCACAAGGAAATCGAATTGTGATTATGTGTTAAGCCTTGTATTTCATATGGAACAATCTTGAGATCAAAACATTCATGAATGAATATAATTAACATGATCTATAATGTTAAAATCAAACATTTTATCCTTATTCTAAATCCATTTACATGAAAATAACTCTTTAATAGGTGAAGCAATGGTTTGTAGCTTCAATGGTGTCTCCTACTAGTAGAATGAGATATTCATGCCTATCATTTCACACCACATGTATAAAATAAACTAAAACCTTATGATAAGTATTCTTATAATCCTCAATATCATGTGAACCACTTGACATTTTCATAAGCAAACAAAGAAGGAAAACTAAGGTGTTGGGGATGTGCAAGCAGAAAAAAGTCACCAACCTTCTTAGCAATGGTTCCTGAGGAACATACCACTACACTTGTAACTATGACCATGAATTTTTAGTACATATAGATTAATATCACCTAAATAAATAATTTTATCTAAATCACATCCTCCTATCCATACCAAGTTAAAATCAATTAACCTTTTTAACTTGTCCAAGAGAGTGATGGGAAAGGAGAATTAATTTTGCTCAATTTTAGGTATGTAAAAGATAATTGAGCATGGAATGGAACTATGGGGATCTTAAGGGACCCTCCTTAAGTCCTCCCACATTCCAAATGTGTTATATAGGTTGTAAAACTACCTAAAATTGCTTGATCTTTTCTTTTCCAAGTTGAACCTGTAATCGTAGGTTCAAAATTGCCATCTTTGACATGAATCTAATATATATAGTTTTATATATTCTTTTGAAACACTTGTGTTCTTATGAACTCCATACAAGTTCATTAAATGACCCAAAGTAGCCTAATATGACATAAAATGACACTAATGAAAAATAACAAATTTGACTATTATCATCAAATATTGCACCCTATAGGAGGTTATTCAGGCCTACATTAAGATTTGGGTATCATGGGAATATATATATGCATATGGTTTTCTTATAGTAGAGGTAGACCTCTATGTTTAAGGGTTATCTCCCTAAATTTACCTTGAAGTACTTATCACCTACACTAATTGATTATTCATGGGAAAAGAGATAGAATTATGCATAAAAGAAAGATAATCTAAGGGAGTGATACACCATAAGGATTTCCACAAGACCATCATAATTATTTCACTAAGAAAAAATACCTACAACACTATCTTCAAATTCCAAGAATGCTCTAACATTAGTATTTCAATATGGAGGTGATATACATGAAGACTATCCAAGGTAAGTGAACCCTAGATCAGTTATAGACACTAAGGCTACTTGTACACTTGAAAATAGACCCACGCACTTGAAAAATACTTCATATTATCTACTAGAGTGAAACAACATGCATCAAACATGGAAGGATTGAGATAAATCAAGGATAGATGAACATCACTTAGCTATTTACTATTCATTTCTTCACCCACTTTGACAAGATGATATATGAACTCAAAACCATATTGCTTGTATTAATAAAAGGCAAAGTGCAATATAAAAATAGTAGGGCTTCACCATACATGGTGTGAAATTAGTAGATAAGAACCAAAATGGCAAGTACTTATAGAATCTAAGAGAATAGAGAAGAGAATGAAGTCCAACAGTCACAAAAACACTTATCAAGCTGAGAAAAGGAGTTATTTTTGTAGGATAATGCATTATGGAATATACCATGAAAGGTATACTTGGAAAAATGTCCCTCAAAGGCATTAAGTTCTTCAAATCTAGTGTAGAAGTCTCTCAGTTGGCTTCTTGAAACTACCCTCATCATTTTCTTCTATTGAGCACTCCTCAATAGACTAGGGATAAATGGAATGATTAAAATATGAGGGAGGGGTTATAAATAGTATACAACATGAATTTTATGTGTAACTAATCATATTTATTATTTTGGCTAGGTGTTCTCATTCCCTATAGTCATAATCACCCTTCTTTCACTCATCCTTCACACTTGGAACCAATATGTGTTTCAATTTCTCAAAATAGAACATAAAAATAGTGATGTGACACTTTTAAAGAGTCATAATTCCATTAGATTCATTAGTCACACCTTAAAATGCCTCTCAATTGAAGTTGTCACCTTCTCACTTTGTGATAATATCTCATTCACTATGCCAGTTTGGACTAGCTAAAGTCAGCGTGTTTACACAAACACTTGTGTGTTTTTTTGAAGTATGAGGTGGACATGTGGAGTTATATTAGTAACATTATGTCTTCCAAAGTGATCTGTATCTTCCAAATTTTTCTTGAACCTATAAAACATCAAAAACTATCAAGAAAATCAGTTTTACACCCCATCCATACAAATAGGGTAGAAGCCAACTTTATGGTAAAGATCCTTGGGGAGTCTTCTAAAAGTCCAAGTCAATTTCCTACTCAAACTATCCCTTTTATATGCATTTCCTTCTTCATCTTTCCCATCAGGTCATTATCAAGAGTTTTAGAGGGTTTTAAGTAGTTTTCACCCTTAAGGATTGTTCATAAAACTATGATGTTGAAATAATGAACAAATCCCATAAAATTTAAGTTTAGGACCCTCTTAAATCATTTATAACTCCTCAAGATCCCATGTTATTCATCCATACATATATGAGCTTCTAAAGATTGCCTCTCAAACTCTTCAAGGCATTCTACATACCCTCTCATATTCTCAAGTCAAGAAATGACTCATTCATGGATTTTAATATGAATCAAAGGATCAAATTCACCTTAGAAATATGCATAGATGTTATATAGTGATTTTCAAGGTTCATTTGGTTTTATAATTGAGGCTACATCTACTTAGGGTTTTTTAGGCCTAGTTAAGGCGTAGTTGTACTAGTCTACGTATAGCTACTCACCACCACCTCTAAGTCTTTTTTTATGACTCTGATGAGTCTCCTATGTTTATTCATGCTTTACATATCTCCCTAAATCCTCTTTCAAAGTATAAACAATCCCCATCTCATCTTCTTGCTATTTACTTACTCAACTTTCAAGGTTTACCTCTATGGGAGTGCCCTCTGTCTGAGATAGAATAGAGGGAACTTACCCTATTTCCTTAGGATATTTTAATGTATGATAGGATTTATTAAGTGATATAAACCCTATATACTAATTTTTAGTGTTGGACTACCAATAAAATACCTCTTACACCTCAACTTCCCAAGATAGACTTTTGGAATGTTGATCGTGTGCAAGATTTTGGGTGTTGACTATAGGTTGTCCTTTGAGTACCAACTATTGATCTATTTCCTTAAATGAGAATCTATCATGAGATGATCATCATAATAAGGTAACTAAGATCCCAATTCATCAGTGTCCATGTTTTTCCTCTCATTCCATCCATCATTTCCTGACTAGGTCTAGTCAACTTTACTTTACCAAACATTATGACTATGTGTTTTATTCATGAAAGAGACATGCTTGTAGGGTATTTTTCTATGGTAAAATATTATACATCTTAATAAAATATCTATTTATAGTATTTGAAAGTATCTTATATTTTCATGGATAGATACATATTTTTTAGGATCATTCACCTCTTACTCACCACCATTCCATGAGTACCTACACTTAGACTATAGGTGTTTTGGGAGCAAAAGAAACTCTTTAAGTGGTGCCTTTATGGTTTGAATCTAGAAATATAATACATTAGTTCCACACTATAGATGAACATATTCATACACTAATTTGGGACTTATAATACTAAAATAGTCATGTTTCACATTCACTATCCTATTACAATTAATTTGAAGTTATTACTTTGTAACCCACAAGGGACCTGTAGGTGGTAACATGCCCCTCAATCTAACTGTTGGTGTTTTGATCTCCCATGGAGTCACCTAGGCTAGCTCAAACCAAATAATTACACTCTTCTCATGAATAATGCAATATTCATACACTTATTGCATCATAGGGTCATTTTAATCTCTAAGGATTGTAGAGAATATTGACCTTCTATAGTGAAGAATTTCATGATTTAGAAGCCTTCAAATATTACACTCATTTGATCAAACCCTCACTTTATTTTGTAAGGTCTCACTACTATATGAGGGATACAATATAGAGGCATTTAGTCTTATTTAAACCTCCTATTCTAGTATTTCATGATGATACCAAATATGGCCAAGGCTCTATTTTGGAGACTATAAGGTAACTAATCCCTAAAACTCGCTCTCCACATATGTACATGACTCAAGTTTGATTGCAACTCAATAGTTTAACCATTTATTTATTAGTACATTATCTAACCTTTTAACCTTCTATGAAGGTCTCAAACATATCCAAACCTCTCCATTCAACACCTTCAGGCCTCTGTGAAAGCCCCTTGTAGGTGCATATATAGTATACAAGGTAGTGGAAGTGGAATATGGACAATGTACATAGTGTGTGCTTTTTCAACATGCTTAGACTATCTCAAAGTCTTAAAATGGATCCTATTTAACCTTTAAAATCCTAAAAAAAGTCAATTATCCCATACTAACATGTTTGGTTTCCTAAAGGTTCATTAATGATGTAGGAATATGATATAAATCTTGAACTAGTTATCAAAATCAAATATATGATATTTGAATAGCTCAACTTGATTGTTCATTCATCATTAGTATGTTAAACACCTCTTGAGAATTTTTAATGCATCTTCATGAACATGCTCAAGGCCTCACACACCTCATTCACCATGACTATAAGTGAATGTAAGTAGAGCTGACTATATGAACAATTTCTTTGATTTCAACTTCATGGATGTAGCCTTTGAGACTAAGCTTGGAAGGAAAAATGATTAAAAAAAATTGGAAGCATGAAACAGAACATATCACCTTCTTCTAAAATCACTACAAGTAAATAAAAACCTTTATATCTGATTAACCTACCTACAACTAGCAATGGAGATTTCAACTTGCAACTTGAGATGTTTGGCTAATCCATTCACATCAAAACATGAAAATAAAGATGTAAACCATGTGATAAATAGACTATCTCAAACAAGAAGAAAACCTACAAGGTATGGGGATTAACATGTAAAATGAGATATTCAACTTATAAAGGATGGTTAATAAATCATAGGAAGATAATCCTTGAAATAACTCCATGAGAATTAATTATACCACGTTTACTATCTACCAAAAAGAGCATTTTTTGTGGAACCTCTCCTACTAGTCATAACATGAATAAACATGTTGACCAATTTTGCATGTCTAATGGAGAAATGGAAGATAAAAATGGTTTTCATCAAATTTTAAGCATTCCAAGCCTGACCAAGTATCAATATGAGTTCATGGAACTTTAATATATAGTGTATAACCTTTCCACTTGTGACACACTCCTTTAGAGGTTGTATAACTACCAAAACTCCTCCTTTTCTAACTATTTTCTTAATTTTTAGTTGGGAACCTACAAATTTAATATATAAATGACATACCTAACAAGTAATATGAAATATTGGATTATGAAGAGCATCTTGGAACACTTATCTCTATGTAAAACCGTACCACCTTCATAAATAACTTGAATATGACCCCTAAGTGACATGAAATGGATTAGGACCAATTTTGACTATGGCCAAGGTTAGTAAATCATTAAATAAAATAAAATAGGACCATGACACACCCTATTACATTATAATAAACACATATACAAGTTTTTTACTATAGGGGATTGACCTATTTTGACTTGTGGTCTAAATAGTCAACATTCTTGGTGTTTTCTTAGGGGTAGTATGCTTGTCATGCCAAGAATAGTAGCCCTTTCCTATCCATTGGGATATGGAGTCACCTACACACATACATGACACTAAATTTGACTTTTAAAACAAACCAAAACACAAGAAATAATAGGAAAATGACAAAAACAACACACCACACTCTTGTGCTTCATGAACCCTTATGGAACACACACACAAACCAAACCAACTAACTCAAACACAAACTATCCTAAAAGAAAGACTTCCTCCTAGGTCAAAGGGTGAGTTTTAAACCTTTCTTGTTTCATGAAATGAAGGAGTTAATGATTCATGTTACCCTTTAGGCCTTGACACTCATATCTCTAACTCCTTCATGATGCTTTCCAACTGCATTGGCATGATGTTCATAAAAAAAAAGTAACTACAAGTAGATAATTCATGGGGATGAACTCTTCTTGCATTTAAATAGCCTTAAATTTATCATAAGACTACTCAACTATAACTTCCAATGGTTGTTTAATAAGGCATACCTTCTTAACTTCCATGGTGTTCTTAATAAGATCAGGTTTCTTTTTAGATCAAGGAGCTCTATATAGTCCATCCAATCTTGATCATTATTATCCATGGAAAAATTTATTTCCACCTTCTCATGTACTTGGACCTCAACTTGACAAATTTATTAAAGATCTTGTAAAAGTTTCATTTGTTACTGCTAATCATCCTTGTTCTCCTTGTCTTTAAGAAACACCACCTCTTTAACTTTACCTTTTTTATGTATGAGGTCATCAATATGGTATTCCTTATGATCCAATGAATTTGAGGGTGGTTTAACATCAAGCTAAGGTATTTAGTTCTTTTCAAGGACATCTTCTACCTTGGTCTCATTTAATTCTTCCATGGTTGTAGACTTCATGATAATGATTTGAGGTTGATCTTCATCTTCTTGATCACTTAAACATTCTCTTTTATGCTTATGATGTTCATTAATAACCTTATCATTATATCCACACTTTTTTGTATAATAGTTTCACTCACTCAACTAATCAAACCCCTGATTTATGGCATGAATTTTTTTCCATAGGTCTCCCTTCTCATGACTATCATTTTTAAGGGCTCATTCATCATGGACAATAGGTATAGGGTCTTTCTCAAGAACCTCTCCCTTCAGTGTTTGGCCAAAATCCTTTTGTGCAAATATAACATTCTCTTCAATGTCTTTTCCTCTCTCAATAAGATGGAGTTGTAATTGTTTTCACCAAGGGGGTCCTTATGGTGATTTATTATTCATAGTCACTTGGAGCATCCTCTTGATCAACTATGGCTCAAGCTTTTTATTCTTCATTTGCTTCCATCAAAATGGGTTATTTTTCAAAAAGGGATGAGGTGGGAGGTTGATGGATATGATTATGAGTTGGATATGGAGTATGAGATGTGGTATAGGGCTTGTGAATGGATTTAAGAAAAAGGACTTCTTGAGTAAGCTCATGGGGAAGTGATAATTTGGGTTGATTAAAAGGAAAAACACCTACATCAACAAATGTTTCACCTTGCCCATATCCTCCTTAAGGATCTTCATTATCTTCATTATCAATTTTAAGCTCTTTGTCTTCCCACATATTTAGCCTATCTATTGAGCATTAGAGACATTTGTTTACTAAGTAAAACTACTCCTGGATATCCCATTAAGTTTCCTCCTAATCACACCCCAAACACTCATCCATATTTGGATAAAACCTCTTAACCATTCCATTAGATTATTATAAAGTACATAAAACTGATTATACCATGTTACCATATCTTCAAAACATAGTAGACTTGACATTAGTGCCAAAAAAGATTTGACATGAGATGAGGCTCATGGAGGAGGAGGAAGGTAATGATGTGGATTGAGTCCATCTCTATGTTTTTGGATTCTAGTATGTAAGAATTCATATCTTTCCTTGTATTATCATGATGTAAAATACATTGAATCATCTTATTCCTCATGGAAAAACTCATAATAATCCTCTTGAGGTTGATAGGCATCATGGTATGGTTGATAGGATTTGTATTGGGATTGATAGGAACACACTTATTGATAAGTTTATTTGTATACTTCCTCAAAGGGATGTCTAATAACATTATTTACATATGGATAAGGAAATGGATGACCATGGGGCTTCCATAACTCATAGGGTTGATAGAATTTGTGATAGGACTGTTGGGGAGTGTAACATCATTCATAACAAGGTTGATAGGGAGGCCCATAGTAGGGGTATTCATCATATCTATTTATATCAACCTCATAGGTCAAATGAAATATAAGAACTGATAAAAACCTTCAATAAAAGATAATTATGCTACTTACAACTATAATATTTCATTCAAAGTCACCATTGATTCTATCTTGCTTACTTTTAAAATATTATTAGAGGAAAGACACACTAACAATATTTTCACTCTCTTGGACCTTGGTTGCACCAGGCATGCAAAAACTATGTTCACCAAATATTTCACCCTAGAGGAGGATATTAAGGCCTACATTAATATTTTTTCAACATGGGAATACCTCTAGGCTTGTGGTTTGCCTATAGTATAGGTATACATCTAGGTTTAAGGGCTAGCTCCCTGAATTTAAATTGAAGTGCTTATCACTTACACTAAATGATTATTTTTGGGAAAAGGGATAGAAGTATGAATAAAATAAAGATAATATAATGGGTTGATATACAATAAGTATTTCCATAAGACCATCATGCTTCTTTCACTAATAAATAAGACCTATAACACTAGATTCAAAATCTAAGAATGCTCTAACATTTGTATTTCAATATAGAGGTGATATGCATGAAGGCTATCCAAGGTAAGTAAACCATAGATTATTTTTAGACACTAAGGATACTTTTACACTTGAAAATATACCCATACACTTGAAAACACTTCATATGACGTACTATAATGGAAAAACATGCATCAAGAATGAAAGGATTGAGATAAAGCAAGATAGATGAACATCGCTTAGCTATTCACTATACATATCTTCACACACTTTGACAAGATTATATATGAACTCAAAAATACATTTATTATATTATTCAAAAATAAAATTACAACATCAACCCAAAAAGGCTTCACCATACATGGTGTGGAATTATTAGACAAGAGCTAAAATGGCTAGTACTTATAGAATTTGAGAGAATATTGAAGAGAATAAAGTCCAACAGTCATAAAAACACTTATCAAGATAAGAGGAGTTATGTTTGTAGGATAATGGAGTATTTAATATACCATGAAAGGTATACTCTGATAAATTTTCCTCAAAGGAATTAAACTCCTCAAATATGGCATAAAGGTCTCTTAGTTGGCTTCTTGAAATTGCCCTCATCATTGGCTTCTTTTGAGTCCTCATCAGCTGACTAAGGACATATGACATCATTGAAATGTGAGGTAGGGGTTAGAAACAAGCTCTAACATGCATTTTATGTGTCCCTAATCATAAATATTCTTTTTGCCATGCGTTTTCACTACTTGTAGTCATAATCACCCTTCTTTCACTCATCCTTCACACTTAGCACTAATGTGTGCTTTAGTTTCTCAAACTAGTCCATATATAGGGTGATGTGACACTTTCCAAGAGTCCTCATTCCCTTAGATTCGTTAATAAGACCATGAAAGGCCTCCCAATTGAAGTTTTCACCTTCTCACTTAGTGATCGTCTCTCATTTACTATGCTAGATTGGACGAGCTAAAGTGAAGGTTTTTGTAGAGACACTTGTGTGATTTTTTAAATCAAGAGGTGGACATGGGTAGTTATATTAGGTCCCATTTTATCTCCAAAAGTGATATAAATCTTCTAAATCTTTCTTGAAGCTAAAAAACATCAAAAACTATCAATAAAATTAGTTTTGTATTGTATTTGTATATATAGGGTAGAATTTAACGTGATGGGAAAGAGTCATGTGGACTCTTCTACAAGTCTAAGTCAATTTCCTACTCAAACTATCCCTCTTAGATGCATTTCCTTCTTCATCTTTCCCATCAGGTCATTATCAAGGGTTTTAGAGGGTTTTAAGTAGTTTTCACCCTTAAGGATTGTTCATAAAATTGTGATGTTTAACTCATGAATAAATCCCATAAAATGCAAGTTCAAGACCCTCTTCAATCATATATAACTCCTTAGAATCCCATATTATGCATCCATACATATATAAGCATCCAAAGTTTACCTCCAAACTCTTCAAGGCATTTTACAAATGACTCATTCATGGATTTTCCTATAAATAAAAGGCTCAAATTCAACTTATAAATCCCCATGGAGGTTTTTTAGTGCTCTATAAGGTTCACTTGGTGTTATAATTTAGGTTACATCTACTTAGGGGTTTTAGGCCTAGTTAAGGCTTAGTAGGCACTAGTATAATTTGGCAAATAAATGACTACATGACCAAAAATTTTCATCACAACAACTAAAAATGTTTAAATTATACTAATTTTTTGTAACTTAGCTATAAATAAGTAAATAAATGACTAATTTGGTCATCAACTAAAAAAATATTTAATCATATAAATAAAAATGACTAAATAGTTACACAAATACAAATTAGATGAAACTTAAAATTAATATTTTTGGTGGGAGTGTATTCATTGAATATTTCCTTATTTTTTTAGTTGGTAATTATCTTGGCACTGAGGCATTTTGGCTTATAGAAACGACTTACATAAGTGATAAAGATTGTTTGGAGAGGACCTGGAGACTTCTGTAAAAAGAGCAAGGAATTTAGAGTTTGTTGTAAAGAATTTGAAGTTGATGAGGCCCTCTGTAGTGAAGTAAGATTTGGGGATGACCTCTATAGTGAATTTAGAGATAATTAAAAACATTCATTACATTAAACACAAAATCTATAGTGTTTTGATTGGAAACTTATAGTAGTTATAGAGGCAACTACGTACTAGAACCATATAGGTAGTTTAGGGTTTAGGGAACTATTTTTTCATTAGTATTGATTCAAAAAATTATTATAGATGGGGAGTTTATATTCGTTCCACTCTTTTACAAAAAATCTTAGTATTGATTAAAAATTCATTCTATTACAAATATACCCTACGGGTTTTATATTCATTCCAAAAATTTCTCCCAAGGGAATCTACAAATTCCCAGAGAGCTTTCCTAAGGTCTTGGTTTCCTTCTTATAGGGTTGAAGGAAGCTACAAACTGCAGACCTTTCAAATTCAAAAAAATGAATTTTCATATACTCGCCTCTTAATATGACCTATACAACATATACTTTTTGACAAGTCTTAAAAAGACCACCAAATATATTTTGAATACATATTGGAAAGCATAAAAACAAGAAAAATACAAAATAGGAGGACATCCAATATTTTTTGGTGACATATTGATGCCAACTTGATGCTCATTGCTCCTCTACATACTTGGCTTGCTTATTCTTCAGTTGTCAAATACTGATTCTCCCATTGGTACACTGTTAAATCACTAGGCCACTTATATTATTAGATCTGGAGCAGGTTGGCCTAGTGATCTTTCCATATTTGGTCCATCAGCACTTTGAAATCAATGATGAACTTTACATATCAACCATCTAGATTAGTTACTCTATCCAAAATGACATTGAAAATGAGAATATTTATGTTTTGATATTTTTTCAAGAAATCAATGACTTGAAAAATTGTTTGACCATATTCACTTTTCCATGCATCAAAATCTTTGATCCCTTTATCCTCTATCAAAATAGAAGTAATAAATTGGTGTTTTAAGGTATCAATAGAATAAATATTTGCCTACATTTTCTAGCTCTCACCATTCACATACTAAAATTCATCCAAGATCATTTTCACTATCTTCTCTATTGGCTTGAGTGAGGCTGAAGCACCTAGATCTCTTTGTACAACTTTGCACAAGGTTAGAAATGTGTGGTGTGTAGGTATCCATTTCTTGTATATTGGATCTAAAATAGAAATATTGACCTTCAACTGATTAATGGCCTAAGACAAGGAAGAATAACATTCATGCATATCTCCCAACTTGTCAACAACCAATTTTACTCTATATTCCAAAATCTACTGAAACACCTCAAGTATTTTCAATTTGGCCTTATCCTTTGTCTTCAAATTTTTATTTTTGAAATATTCAATTTCTTTTTTCAACTTCAACTTTAATTCATTCAACTAATCAACTGGGACTGTACTATCACTAGTTATTTGTAACATAGGGTCTTGGTATGACATAATTGCTTGGATTTGAGAATCCCCACCCTTAAAATTCTACTTTAGTTTGACATTTTCCAAATAAAACCTATTCACTTCATCATTCATCTCAATTCAAGTTTTTCATAGTTGGGGAATCTTTGCTTCATTTTCTTAACATCAACTTATGTGAACATTGTAGAGTGCATAGTAAGGGTGGTAGCTTCAAGAACTAATGTATCCTGAAATATTTTCACCACAACTGTTCCCCTCAACTCTTAGACTACATCAAGAAATCTTGGCTTATTGGTTTTCTTTTGTCTAGTCCATATTTCTAGAGTCTCTATCTTTGGGTTAAACCCACAACCATTCACACCATAATCATAATCAAATCTAGAAACCATCAAGGGGTCATCTTGATTTATCACTTGGTCCAATAAAAACATTTTCTTTAATTTAAGGCCAGGGATGATAAACATATTACTCTTCAAAACCATTTGTCTAGCCTCATCAAGGCTAACATTTATTTCATCACTTTTCAAATGCTTGAAAGTTTGTGTCACAATTTGATCATGTTGAGATTCATCAGCACCTATTTTATTTATTTCCACCTTTTATTCAAATTCTTTCATCTTCATTTTGAGCCAAAAATATTTAAATTCATCATCCTTGATAAACCTCATAGAAGCCACAACCCTTTCATCTTATTTTAGTTCAGGTTCACCTTGTGCTTGTTCATCCATTCTATCTTTTGGTTTTTGTGATTTTATTTCAAGACCAACAAGGAGTTGATCAACATCCTTTTCCTCTCCCATATGCCTCAATATACTAGCCACCTCCTCAAAGTCACTAACTTGTTCAATCATTTCATATGGAACTAGTGGAGAAACATCATCAATATTTTTCCTTTTTGTAGGTGGTGAACCAAGAATAGTTGGATCTTGCACTGATATTCCATCTGGACCAGGTTCTTGAACCATAAATATTATTAGATTTTTATAGGGAGCTTGGTAGCCTTTATAGGCTACTTCTCAGATTTGCCATATATTTTTTCAAAATTATCAATTATCAAATCTATTATTTTCAAAGGGTCCTTCTCTTTAACAAAAAATCCTAACAAAATAGGGTTTTATTTTCTTTTATCATCCTCAATCTTCTTCAAAATTTCAAATAATATTTATCCTTCAAATAGGCTTGCAACTCTTCCAAGGTATCTGCACCAATGTACCATTCACCAAACATAGTACAATCTAGAATAAATGTGCCCTTATTTTGTTTTTTCATCACATCTTTCTCCATCTAGAGCATCTACCACATGAATTTAAGAAAAATAATTCTATTTGACATAAATTTTGGAAACACATGAGGTGGCTGAGCACACCCATATACTCTGATTATAGTATGGTCAGGCAAGAAAGACCAATTAGTAAAGTTATGTTTATGACCCTATTCTATCCTATGATCAAGAGGCCTCAACATTTCTCTAACCTCTTTGGTCAATCTAGGAAAAAGGCTACCAAGGGAATTCATTATTATGACTAAAAAAACCATCATAAAACACAACATAGTTATTATTCTAACAATGAGTGTCCCATTTGTAACACCAACACTATGTAGGCAATCTCTATCCCTTTTAATAAATCATGCTCAAGTCCATCCTTCTGGGTCCATTCTTTATATTTTGATACAAAATTAAATGACACAACAAATAATAATATTTGAACTCCATAGGTGTCTTGTTCTCCCTTATTTGCAAAAATCTGTCATGCATTTTAACTCAATAAATGATGCAAAATCATACTCAACATTAACCTCTAGGTTCTATATTCTCATGGCCATCATCATCATGCCAACTACAATTCTATCTTGGGCATCAATTCCTATCACTTGACACAAAGAAAAATATGTCCTTTTAAAATACACAGTAAAGTCATCAACTGGAAAAGGCTCAATTTCAATGGTTGGGATTGAAATCCTTCTATTGTTGGCCCCTTTCCTCATGTACATGGGAAACTCATTAGTCTTATGAGTATTTTTTAGACTGGTATATTATTGTTCACTCTTCTTCAAGTCAAATTTTGTATGGGATTGCTTGTTGAGCATGAAGCAATCAATGATTACATTGTTGTCCATAGCCACTAATGGTGACCCATTTGACAACCTGACAGTTTTGGTGGCTAAATGATAATGTTGTGCCAATATATTGATCAAATCCACATTAATTAATTCATTTAGCACTACAATATTAGACAAATTTAAATTTTATGGTTTTTCAATTGGTCTGTATCCATCTTGATTTCACAAAAATACCAAAAAAGGTTCCATCTTGAGATATGGACTCTAGCATCCTGACGCCCCTATGATACATCTTTGAATAGTTTCTTATACCCTTTGTTAACTGAATTTGGCAAAATGTCCAATAGTGACTATTGAAGGGGTCACTTCTTGGGAACAGGGGGTTTATTTCTCTTATTTGTAGACTTAGATTTCTTAGGTGCCATAGTTTGAACTAGGGTTTTTATAGTCACTTACTCTACCAAACTATTTGAAAACAAAGCACAAAATAAATACCAACTTTTATGAAGAGAGTGATGAGGCAGACTTACCTGATTAGAAGATGGATTAAGTACACACACAGAGCTTGAGTTCACCATCTACAATCACCACTAAACTTAAATGATAAAATACTGATAAATTCTAAATTTTATTTTGCTACAGATCTAATCATTTTTCCATTACTCTGGTTCATGCCATGAAATAAATAAATCTTAGCATTCAAGTCTTTCAAACATAGGCCATTAATTTGGTCCAATCTAATGGTTGGGTGGGTACTTCAATCATGAGCATCAATGATCTACTACGGGGAGATGATATAGTCATTTTAGCATTTAATATTTTATCACATCATTGCAAGACCTATTTACATCTATCACAAGATCATGGGAGCTTCTACATGGTTATACCACATCTTTCACTGCTTACCACCACCCTGCAAGCCCTGATACATGTCATCACAAGATGGTGGGATATATGTTACCCCTTATACCTCATATTGCATTACCTCCAACCTTTGATCCGACCATTATGAGATCATGGGATCCTTTGGCATCTCATTACTATTTATTGTATCACCATAATCATTAGATTTAACTATGGTGGGAGGATGGGACATACTTTATATTACTATTACCACTTATTGCTAGCCCACAAGACCTTCTTTGAATTATTATGGGACTGCGGTATGTGTTAAAATGCTCTTAATAGGGTTATTGAGTAGAGAATTCATTCATTGTGATTCATAAGTACCTTCTATAGTTAAATTTTTGACCTAGAGTGTTAAGGAAAATATATGAAAAATATAGTGTGTAGACTCTAGAGAGTTAATATCTCTAACTATGTATATTAGGGTTTGGGTGAGTAATGTCCATTGACTAACCCTTGAAAATGATGGGATTACTAGTAGTAGATATGATCATTATAATGAAATTGGTGTAAAATGGTTGTGCATATTTTATAAGTTTCCATACTTTAAGGATATATCCATTAGGCATATTATTGACTTTATGCATACTAAGAAAAATATAGCATCCCTTCACTATTTATCGTATCACCAAAAGCATTGGATTTAACTATGGTGAGAGTGCGAAACATATTTTATATAACTATTATTGCTTATCACTAGCTCACAAGACCTTATTTGAACTATCATGAGGCTATGATAACCCATCTCTATATATCACAACACCGCAAGTGAAGTTTCTATATGTTGTGGGGAAGCGGTAACTATATTTTCACTTTATTTGGTTCCTGTACACCTGCCAAAGCTATTTTATTGTACTACAGGGCTATGATAAGAGATTAAAAAAAACATCAATGATAAAAATATAAATGTCTTTCACATGGACATGAAATGGGATGCTTATGAATAACTCCTGGAATAATTGTAAATGGAATATGGACTCCTAGGATGAATTTTGGAAAAAATGCCTCAAAGAAATATGGTCGCATGGTGATGGAATTCCATGAAAAATGCCATGAAAAGTGAATTATTATGGATTGTCATGGCATTCCATCACCATGAGACCACATTTCTTTGAGGCATTTTTTCAACTAGTTCACTGCCTTATCTATGATATTGCTTTGATAGATTTTTTCCAAGCATCCATAGCTTGTTCGAAAGCACTTGTTTTAAGATTTTAGCCATAACAACAAGGCAATGACCTATTTGATGAAATTATTTGGTAGGAATGCATGAAAAATGTGGTAGCATAGACAAAGCAGTAAACTATTTGAAAAAATACCTCAAAGAAATGTGGTCTCATGGAATGCCATGACAAGCAAATGCAATTGGCAACTGCTCCTAGTTATTAGTTATGCAATGTGAAGTAATTACATAACTGGTTAGGTTGACTTTTCAAAAACTATATTGTAATTGAAATTTTGTCATCTATCAACATCTAGTTATTAGTTATACAATATGAAGTAATGCTTTGAGTTTGAAAGATGTGTTATGTAATGTAATTAGCAATTTGAATATAAACCAAAAAAATCTATTTTTTACAATTAATTAGTTAAAATCTCTATTTTATCTTCTCTCTATAACTCTATTGCTATGAAAATTCCTTTCAATTAAAAAAAATAGTTTTTGTCTCTTAGTCTACCATTTTTAATTTTTTTTTAAATCTAATTTTTTCCCAATATTTTCAAAAAATCTTAAACTTTTGGTTTGCCAAATTTTTCCCCAAAAGATTTCTATTGCTATGTGTATAACATTATAGATGGATCAATGTCTAAGGTTGACTATGTATCAATACCATGCATTTGATGAGAGAGTAGCTGATGAGAGGGACATGGAAAAATATCCATGTCCATGTAATGACTGTCTTGGTAGAAAGGCGAGAAAAAAAAATCTGATTTATAAACATATGATATAATATGGGCATAGTGGTATAAGCCTTTGGGATTACAATTATTATGAATATATGATAGAATTAAAGAGTGTGAGGGATGAAGAGGCAATGAACATAGATGAAGTGGAACCAAATATAAATGAAGAGGCAACAATGTTAGATGAAGGGCTTGAAGTTAATAGACTATTGAAAGAGGGTCTAAATGATGATTGGGACAATCTGATGGAGGATGATTTAAATCCTACATATGCTAATGTAAGTTAAGTTGTTTGAAAACAATCTTTCAAATTCTTAACTTGTAAGTGGTGTTTGGTTGGACAAAAGCAAGTGTAGATCAATTATTGGCATTATTAAGTTCATTGTTACCACCTGACTCCACATTACCAAAAAAATGAAGTCAATGTAAAAATAAAATAACTAAGATAGGATTAGGGTATGAAAACATCCACACATGTGTGAATGGCTGTGTATTATTTCACAATAATCTTGCAAGTGAGAATGAATGTCGAAAATGTCACGAAGCATTAATATGAATGTAGAAAGGTTCTTTGACACTTTTTGATAATCCCATGATTACTCTAAATGTATAGGTGTAGAGACATTACTAAACTTATGCAATTTCATGCCCAAAATAAGAACACTGATGGAAAACAATAACATGTGCCTGGTTCTAAGACGTGGATGGAATTTGATAACAGATGGCATGATTTCTCTCAAGATCCTCATAATATAAGGTTGGGTTTAGCTCTTGATGGGGTGAACCCATTATCAGATCAAAGTACTAAATGTCAATTTGGCAAGTGTTTTTAATAAATTATAACTTGCCTCCATGGTTAGAAACTAAACCATTTTTATTAATGCTATCATTGATTATATGAGGAAAGAAAAGTGTGACTTCAAATACAATCGATGCTTATCTAGAGCCATTGTATGATGAGCTAATGAAATTATGGAAAGTAATCAAAGAAATTCAGTCTTTAAGGGATGGTCATTCATTCAAATTCACTTTAAGAGCTTCCTTATTGTTTATGATTCATGATCTTCCTGCATATGGCACATTGTCTAGTCTTAGTGTTCATGGATATCATGGATGTCATGCTTGCAACTGTAAGGATTTTGTGAGGCACTCAAGAAGTTTGCATAAGTGTATTTATTGTGGACATCATAGTTAACTTAAAATGGATCATCCATATCATTAAAAAAAACATGTTTCAATGGTCAAGAAGAGAATCGTGAAGCACCATTGGTAATAATGGGTGATTAAATTATTGAGAATGGACAAAAAGGAATGTCATTTATTGAAAATGATGGGATTTTTGGTAGTAGATATGATCCATGTAGTGAAAGTGGTGTAAAATGGATGTGCATATTATATAAGTTGCCATACTTGAATGATATAGCCATTAGGCATACTGTTGACTTTATGCATATTGATAAAAATATATCCTATGCTATATTAGAAACTATTTTTAGTGATTTTGATACTATTTCATCATGTGAAGACTTTAGACAACTAAAGATTTATCAAAATATTTGGGTTAAAAAATGTGATGGTGAAAAATATAGAAAACCTAGTGCTCCTTATGTCTGGAGAAAGGGAAAATGTACACAATTCTTATAGTTGATGTCTCAAACTCACTTTCCCACTAGATATGTAAGTAGTAGTACTAGAAACCAAATTGACATTAATGGCTTAAGAGGCCTCAAGACCCATGACTATCATGTCATAGTCAAGAATATTTTACCTACTATGGTAAATATATCAAGTTTGGCAAAGGGGCCAAGATTGGCAATTATAAGGTTGGGCCTAATATTAAAGAGAATAAATTTACATGCATTAGATCATTCAAACTTTGATAGTTTGAGGGAGGAGGTTGTTGAAGTCCTTTGTCTATTAGAACAAAAATTTCCACCAACAATCTTTAAAATTTATATGCATATTTTGATACATCTACAATATGAACTAGAGCATTGTGGCCCAATAAGAATGAGATGGATGTATCCTATAGAATGATATATGAAGGTTTTTAAAAAAAAATGTACTAGGGAAAAACTAGAAGGTAGCATGTTTGAGGGATATTCAATGTAAGAGGCCATTGGATTTTGCATAAAATATATGAAGGTTTTTTAAAATGTCAATAAATGTGTATGGGATGATGTCAAAGATGAGAGAGATGTAGGTGAATTATTAGAAGGAAATGGATGTCACTTCAAGCTATCACATCAAGAAATAAGTGTGATGCATGCGTATATTCTTCAAAACACATGTTCTTTTGATAAGTGACGTAGGTAAAAAAAATTTACATAATAATTTATTCACTCAATTGCATTTACATATTTTTATTATTAATCTTACTATTTATACGTTAATATTCTATGTAGAAAATATGAAGAAGAGAATCAAGCTTGGATGTAACATCGACCTCAAAAATGTAGACATCATGATTTGATTGGAGGTGATTATTTTCCAAAATTTGAAGAATGGATTGCTAATGCAGTCCATGATGGAAAAGAAAAATGTCAAGATATAACAATAGAGGAAAATGAGATTTCACAATCTCCACATTTATGGGCTATGTGTTTTAGTGGAATGTGGGCCTATGATAGTCATTTAAGAGTGGAAGAGAAAGACAAAGGAAAGACAAATTGTGATTGTGTTGTTAGCTATAAATTTCTTCAAGAAACTGAAAATAAATTTTATGTTGGATTCATCCAAAAAATTTTCAAGTGGATTTTGGTGAAAATAATCCTGTATTCTTAAAATGTAAGTGAATCCAACCATCCACTATATAATTTGATGAGTATAGATTTATACGTGTAAACACAGGACAATTTTTATCAGAGACAGATGAGCCATATGTTTCCCCTATTTAAATAAACCAATCACTTCTAATTGTTGATGTAAGAAGCTGAGGATGGTTGTATGTCATTCAAATAGAGTCTCATTCCAAATGAAAATTCATGGAAGTTTTCGATATAATGCGTGATGGGTAATATGTTAATTTACACTAAACATTCAAAGAAGTGCATGAAGATGATGATGGAGTGTTTGAAGAAGAGATTTTGATTACCAATGAAGATATTGGGAGAGAGAATGTATTGCATGTCATAGAAAAGGAAGAAAATCAAGCAGATGCAGATAGGAGTGATTAGGATTCATAAGTGTCAATATCCAGTTGAAACAAGGGACAATAATATTGATAGTCTGATACTTGTAATTGTAAACATCTTCTTGGTTTTTGACTATAAAATATTTTTAATCTATAAATTGAATTATTTTTTAAGTTTGCATTTGTAGTTATTAATGGATTGGAAAGTTAATAGTTATAAACTTATGAACTCAATAAAGTTTTACTAATTCAAGTTTTTGATTTATACATTATTGTTTATTTGGACTTCAAGAAATGAGGAAAAGGACTGTAAGGCACAAATTAGTCAATGATAGTGATCATAATGCTTAAATTTCATTAATAGATTATGAGTGCTTTTGTAGAGAAAAATTCACCAAGAATAATGAATATTTATCGTGTCTTGGTTTAACAAACAAGCAAGTTGTAAATCCACCAAGTAGTATATTATTTGTTTAATAGTGTTTAATGAAATTTTATAGGCAAGAGATTTATGTATATAAGACATAATATGATATTATTTTGTTGTATTGGCAAGAAAAATAGGATAAAAAATGTAGAGAAAAAAATAAAAGGAAAGAAAAGATATAATGTCATCATCTCATAAAATCCAATGAATCTATGATTCAACAAATGTAGTTAGTGAAAACAATAGTTGTGATGATGTACAGCTTAATATAGCATATGGTGATGTGCATCCTGATATAGAACATGGTGATGTGTAGCTTGATATAACACATGGTGATGTGTAGCCTGATATAGCACATGGCGATGTGCAACATCATGATGATCTCTTAGCACAAAGTCTAAGAGAGATTATTGAAAAAAATCAAAGCAAAGGAACAAGTCTATAGATGATTTATTCAACATTAAAGGATGTGTTGAAAGTTAAATCTGTAGAGATTGATAATGATCTACCTACTCATGCCACACTTGATGTGGCCAAAGAGCATGAAGTTCCAATTAATGGAAGTCATGAAGAGAGACCGCTTGCATCTGTTGTGCCTTAGAGTGCACCTGTTGCATCTAGAACTTTTGATGGAACTAGTGGATCAGCTAGAAATACTAGTATTTGTTTAATAGAAAATGCATCTACATTTGTGAAAAGACAAAGATTGAGTTAAGATTTGTATATATCTATAGAGAGGAATGCAAAACAAATAAAATTAGAAGGAAAGAATCCATTCTTGGTTGAGGTATCGAGAGATGGTGAGCCCATTGGGCCAAATGATACAAAGTGGGCCTCTGAGTTGGGTGTAAGATGTAGGGCCCATTTGGATATTTGCAAATCATTTTTTGTAGATCAAGATCCATGAACTGTGGAAAATATTATAAAAAATAAATGGAAAATGCTTTTGAGACTACTGGTGGACAAATCTCTAGAAAATATTACAAGCAAAAGATGAGAATTTTAATGAACAATTTTAGATACAATTGTAGAAAAACAATCATGGAGGGAAAAGAGAGGTTAGACTCCACTATATCTCCCAAATAGTTGGAGGAAATAAAATAAATTATGAATTCTAAAGAATAGTTGATAGAGAATAACAAAGGCAAGAGAGCAAGAGATAATGTGAGGGTTGGATATACATTTGGCCGATGTGGGTTATAGGCCAAAATGGACAAATTTGTAGTAAGTGTATCACTTTTTGGTTCAATTTACATTGTGTTATTTATTTTGTTTTTTTATTGAACTGACTACATCTTGATATTGTCATTGTATTTTAGGTGGAAAATAGTAATAAAGAAGCAGGTGCAGAAGATATTGTCAATTATATGGCAGCACTAGAATGACCTAATAAATCTAAGAGTGGGATAAAGTGTAAATCTAGTTCATCAACAAAGATTTCATAGCCATCTATTAAATGCCAAGTAGGATCCTCTCTAGATCATGTCAACTCAGATGAAAGGTACCAATAGGTAATGAGTTGCATATTTGGTCTCACTCAGTAAGTTTTGTAGTTGGTTGCCTCCATTAACCCTATAATTTTTTCATGGAATGAGCATAAGTCCATGGATTCAACTGAGGTAAGAGGCTCTATTGATCTCATTTCTTCTTGTTTGGTAATTATTTATAAAAATGCCTCTTAATATGTAGATTATTGAAATTTGAGAGTAGGATAATCCAACCAAGTTTCTTTATTATTTTAGTGATCTATAAAATGTTCTTTTGGACAAATTTATAGCTTGTATTCTTTACTTGACTATTGAACGCTTTGTATAATTTTTTGCATGATGGTTAAACCACATGCAGAGCAATTTTATCAAAGTAGCAAGAAAACAAAAATGATTTCATGATTTCAACATAACTATCGATATTGATAATGATCATGATGAACTGGACAAGAATGTGCAACATAATCATCATAGTTGTACTGAATTAGCTGAGGTAATATAATAGTTTTCAGTTATCTATCCCAATATTTTGTCATTCTTGATGCTTAAAATGTTTTATATCTCAAAATAATATGTTTATTTTGTTTTTTTAGACATTTATTGATAAAAATAAAAGAAGGGGATAAAGTCCAGGTGTTGGATCCATTTGATTGTGCTATCATGGGCATTGGGTAGATTCACTCATTATTTATTATACATGGAGTCAAATTGAAAGGAATAAGAGATGCAAATGTAAATATTTTAAAGGTCACAAGTAAAATACCCTTTTCTTGTGAAGATGAAATAGATGGAGCTATGCATCTAAAAAAGAAATAAGGGACCTTCACATGGTGGCCACTAAAATATTTGAAAAAAATGATAGTTGATGTTTTGCATGTACTAGTTGTTACATAGCTTAGCCCACTACTTTATGAAATAGCTTGAATGTGTTAATGTTCAGGGACATTATTATTATTTTTTGTCTATTTTGGAGTTTTATAAGTAAAAAAAACATTGTAACTCAGTTTTCTCAGTCATAGCACTGAGAAACACACTTTGTATTAACACATTTTCCAAAACAAAGACACATATTTATGTCTTATATCTGCTATAAGAACACCTTTTCTCAATTAAATTTTAATATTATGCCTTATTAATAGATATTTTATTATGTGCAAATGAGTGATTGATTGTGTTTTTTTTTGTTTTATGTCATATGTTTTGTGGAACCTGTATCTAATACCCAAACATTTATTAATTCATCATGAGTTTCAAATTAGAGTAAGTTATATTCCTTAATGTTGTAAATGTTGATTCATGAGAAATATCCATGGATTCATCATAGTCATGCTCTACATATTGAGAAAAATAATATTTATGCATTTTATGTGGTCTGTGAATAAAATGAAGGATCACTGACATACATCATGGGCCATTTAAAAGTCTCATGGCCACATGAATCTAGGATTGTTTTTAGTGTTGTAATTATAGGTGACATAATTAGTTTCTAGAGTAATTGGACCTAATTTTATTTTACCTTATATTAAGGTACTCTTATTACTTAATTGGAGGTGACTTAAGTAATCTGTAGCCTGAATGGAATTACCTTTCTTGTACTTAATATTATGACTTAAATTTTTTCATACTCTTGTCAACTATAAATTAATGAAGAAGTTAATGGAGTCTTAATTAGTATGGTATGTGACAAATCTAAAATAAAAGACTAAAATTTGACATCTCTTCACATTTTTAGATAGATATATTTGAAATATCTATATTACTACTACTTATGCATCCAATGGAAGCTGAAAAGATACCCCCAGCTGTAGAATGTAACAAGTAAAATAATGTAATGGGTGTCTATAATCATAATTTGTAATACATATTCAAGGTTTTCAAAATTATTCTTTCAATAAGTGAACATTTACAATTACATCAATTATATGTTTTTGATATTATAGGTCTGCAAAGAGGGTGCAGAGCCCAAGTACAAAAAGCCCAAGGGGAAGCAAAATAGGCCAAAGGCCACTAACAACCAAAAAATAATAGATAGACAAAAGTTAAATAGGAAACAACAAATAGACTAGGGATTAACCATAATAAAAACACTAGTTTTTTGTAAAATCTTTCCAATCTTATTTGATGAACTTGAGAAGGTCCTCCATGCTAGTAATTTTTCATTCTATATATTTATCTTATTTTGGGAGGTATTGTAGAATAATCAAGGAAGAAGCCACATGGTGGAAAACTTTCAAGTAAATAGTGGTTATCACCTTCATTTTATTCTAAAGGGAGTGAAAACCCTTCTTCACTTCATTCAACTCTCTTTTAATTTGGCTCTCCTCTTCACTATTATCCATGAAATCCTCCTTGTTAGAATCATAAGTGGTGTCATTCAACTCCTCAAAATAGCTAGTTCCCTCCTCTAATTGTTGATTAGGATTGGGTTTATCTTTTAATTTACTTGCTTCATCTCCCTGATCCAAGGTAGAGGGATCATCCATAGTCTTTACTAGCAATTTTTTTTCCCTTGCCAGTCTCTTGGATCTCCTAATATTCATTAAATTTCTTTCCATACAACTCTAAAATTTAAAACTAGACCTTTCCTCCATAGCCTCCTCACCTTGCACCTAGGCCTCTAGGCACTCTTTGAAATTGGCCAAATTCTGAGGATCCACCCCCACCACTTTCTTGTTCTTACTCTTTCCCTGATTGATGTTTTGAGAATTGATCTGAACATTCAATTTCCTCTTTTTATTACCAAAAAAGGAAGGGTTATTTTTTAGCTCCCATAACCCTTTGACAATTATAGAGTCAGAAGTGTTAGGGGATCTAAAAGTCATAGCTATCAGGGAGGGACAACTAGAGACTAGCCTAAGACGCTGAGAAAAGATTTCAAACTTAGGGGATAGGTTTGAAGAGGGGGGAACAAGGTTCTTGGAAAATGGTAGGGAACCACAGGGACCCATAGAAATAAATTTAACACTCATGGGAATGTGATCATTAATGTCACTATCATGGGAACTATCTAATACCTATGATTTTAAAGGCTTAGAGGGACACAATGCAAAGTGAAAGTGATAAATCTTGAAGATAAGACCTCAATTGAGTGGAATTACGAAGGTAGTTGTTTTTTTTAGGGAATTTTGTATAGACTTAATAGATGTCCCTAGGGATGATAGGAGGAAGAAGGTGAAGTTAACCAATATCTTATGATGAAAGTGATTCAAAAGAGTGAAATGGTAATGATAAAATAACTTAAAATGGCCTTCAAGGGTAAAATATTTCATGATGGTGAAGCATACCTTATCCCAAGGGTTAAACAAGCTCTCTCTATCAAAGACTCCCTACAACTTCACCAGTGCTTCTCCTTCAATGAAGAATTTTGTTAACCCTTCTAAGTCTTGAACTTTGGCAATTATTTTCAATCTTCTACACTTACAGCATAAACTCGTGGCCTTAGCAATCAACTCCTCACTAACAAAAAACTCTATAACTCCAACCTAAACTTTACGGTCACCATTCTAGCTTGAAGCAAATTGAATGGAGATGTTCTCATCATATCCATTCAGACATTCAAGAAAATTGTAAATTCCACCTTCATAACATATAATCTAGAGAATAGCATCCACTTTAGTTTCATCACATGATAATGGCTCAATTCTGACTCTTTCTCCTCTCATGACTGTTAAAGTTTCACTAAATTATTTCAAAGCTAAAAAATGACCTAGACCAAAGTGAATTACCACCACCAAGGATTAACATTAAAAATTGAATAAAAAAATCTAGAAGATTTTGAATCCCACACCCAATCTTTAGTAAAATGCAAGATGATTAATGATTACAACACATGTGAAAGAGCTTGTCAAGATTTTCCATGCAAGAACATGCCTCAAAGGATTGAGGTTGCCTCGTGTGATATTGATTTTATTTGAGTATAGAATAATGAATAATGAGTATAGAATAATGATGATGAATGAAATCAATATGACCAAAAATGACTAAATATACTACCAAATAATCAAAATGATGATTAAAATTAATGACTAAATAAACTACCAATGGATAGAAATAAGTGAATAAAAATGACTAAGTGACTAGTTAATAATAATCAATGACTAAATTAATGACTAAATATATCAGTGAATTAAAATGACTAAATAAGTGACCATATTACAACAATCATTGATTAAATCAATGACTAAATATACTACCAAATCAATCAATCAAAACAACCAATAAATGACTAGAAATGGTTTAGTCATCAATTTGGTCACATGATAAATGACTAAAAATAGACTATTAATGGTCACATGATCATGTTTGGTCATTTATATGCAGTTTTTAGTAGTGTTTTTAATCATATACTTCTCTTTTTGTACTAGTGAGGCCTAGTCTGCATATAGCTACTCACCACCACCTCTAAGTATTTTTTATGAATATGACTAGTCTCTAGTGTTTATTAATTATTGACATATCTCCCTACATCATATTGAAAATTTTAAACAATTCCCATCTCATCTTCTTACCATTTTCTTACTCAACATGTAAGGTTTACATCTTTAGAGTGCCATCTATCTGAGATATAATAGAGGGTACTTCCCCTATTGCCTCAAGATATTTGAATGTATGAGAGGATTTAGTAAGTGATAGAGACCCTATATATGAATTTTTTTTGGTTGGAATACCACTAAAAGGCCTATTACAACTTAAATTCCTAATACAGACTTTTGGAATGCTGACTATGTGTAAGATTTTGGGTGTTAAATGTATGTTGTCCTTTGAGGACAAAATCTTGCTCTATTTCCTTACCTGAGAGTATATAATGATATGATCATCATCACAATGGAAGAATTATAAGATCCTAATTCATCATTATCCATGTTTGTCCTTTCAATCCATCCATGTTTTCTTGACTAGGTCTAGTCAACTTTATTGTAGCAGATTGTATGATTTTGTGTTTTATTCATGAAAGAGACATGCATGTAGGGTGTCATTCCATGGTAAAACCTTGTATCTCCTGATATAATCTCTATTTTTAGTATTTTTACTTATCTTATATTTGCATGGGTAGATACATATGTTTGTAGGATCTTCATGTCTTCCTCACCACCATTCCATGAGTAACTATAGACAAATTATAGGTAGTCCTTCTAAGAGAAAAGAAAACTTTGTAAGTGGTGCCTTTATGTTTTGAATATATAAATATAATACATTAGGCCCATGTTATAGTTAAACATATTCATACCCTACTTTAGGACTTACCAATACCAAAATAGTCATGTTTCACATTTAATGTCCTATTATAGTCAAGTTGTAGCTATCACATTGTAACCCAAAAAGGACCTATAGGTGGTGATATGCCCTTTAATCTGACTGTCCATGATTTGATGTCCCTTGGAGTCCCCTAGGCTAGATCAAACTAAATAAGGCCATTATTCTCATGAGTAATGCAACTTTCATGCACTTGTTGCATCATATGGTCATTTTAAGCTCAAAGGACTGTAGAGAATACTGACCTTCTATACTAAAGAATTGCATGATTTGGAAGCCTTCTAACATTACACTATTTTGATCAAACCCTCACTTGATTTTTAAGGTATAACTCCTATATGTGGGATACAAGATAGAGTCATTTACTCTTGTCTAGACCTTTGATCATACTATTCCATGATGATAACAAATATGGCCAAAGCTCTATTTTGGAGTTTTTAAGGTGACTAATCCTTAAAACTCACTCTTCACATATGTACATGACTTAAGTCTACTTGCTACTCACTAGTTTAACCATTGATTGTTATAAAATTCTCCAACCTATTATGAAGGTCCCAAACATATCCAAACCTCTCCATTTAACGCCTTCAGGCCTCTGTGAGAGCCATCTGTAGGTGCATATGTAGTATACAAGGTAGTGAAAGTGGAATATGGATGTGTTTGTTTATCCAACATGCATACAATTTATCAAAGGATTTAAATGGATCCTCTTCAACCTTGAAATTCAAATAAATCAAGTTTCCCATTCCAACATGTTTGGTTTCCTATAGGTGTATTAATGGTGCAGGACTATGTTATAAAGCTTGAACTATTTATCACACTCAAATATATGATATTTGAAGAGATAAAATTTATTTATAATTCATTATTAGTATGTTAAACACCTCTTTATACTTTTCATTTCATCATCATTATCCTGATCAGGACCTCACACACGTCATTCACCATGATTGTAAGTGAATGTAAGCAAAGTTGACTGTATTAACAAGTTCCTTGATTTCAACTTCATGGATGTATCATTTGAGACTAAGATTGGAAGTAGATAGGATTAAAAATACATTGTAATCATGAAACACAACATATCACCTTCCTCTGAAATGACTACAAGGAAATAATAACCTCTATAGCTGATGAAACTCCCTGCAACTAGCAATGGAGATCTCAACCTATAACTTGAGGTTTTTTGCTAATCCATTCACCTCCAAACATGAAAATAAATATTTAAAACATGGGATAAATATTTAAACATGTTATATAAGTAATTTCATCCATTTTGTTGTACATACCAGCTCAAACAAGAAGAAAACTTGCAGGGTATGGGGATTAGCATGCAAAATGAGACAATCAACTTCTAAAGGATGGTTCATAAAACATAGGTAACAAATCCTTAAAATAATACCATGAGAATTAATTATACCAAGTTTAATATTTATCACTAGGATAATTTGACTTGGAACATCTCCTATTGGCCATACCTAAAGAAACTTATTGATCAGTTTTGCATGTCTAGTGGGGTGATGGAGGAGAAGAATAGTTTTCAACCATTTTTTAGTATTACAAGTCTAAAAAAGTGTCAATATGAGTTAAAGGAAGTTGAATATGTAATTTATAACCTTTACACACATGACACACTCCTTTAGAGGCCATACAACTACCAAAACTCCTCCTTTTATAACTATTTTCTTGATCTGTAGTTGGGAAACTGCACATTTCAATTATAAATAACATAATTGACAAGGAATATAACATATTTGACATTTAGGGGCAGATTTTAACACTTTTTTACCATGGAAAATTATACCACCTTTATAAATGAATCAAATATGAGCCCTATGTGACATGAAATTACTTAAAACCAATTTTGACTATGACTAAGGTTAATATCTCATTAAATAATGTCAAATAGTACCATGCCACACCCTATTAAATTCTAATAGACCCATATACAAGTTTTTTATTGTAGGGGGTTGACTTATTTTAACTTGTGGTTAAAATAGTCAACAAGGACCAAGGCTAAAAACACAATATTTGACCTCATTAAGACCATGGATCACATTTTAAACCCTAGAAGACCCCATGACAAGTTTTAAACATATAGGGGGTTTACCTAATTTGACATGGGGTCAAATTAGTCAACATTTTGGTGATTTTCTAGGGGTGGCGAGCTAGTTATGCCAAAGACTAGTAGCCTTCTCCTATCCATTGGGGTATGGAGTCACCTATACACTATACTTGACACTGCATTGATTTTCAAAGGACATAAAAACACACTAAACATAAAAAGGGAAAAAACACACAAGGAATACACCAAACTCACACTTGTGATCTCTAATCACTTAAGGAAAACACACACAAAGACATAAAATAACACATACACAATCTACTATATACATAACTAACCTTCATCTCATCAATATTAGACCTTCAAGTAGATCCCATTTATAGGGATGGGTGACTCCTCCCCATTCATTATTTCTAAATGAAAGGCTTTGTTTTTATTTAACTTGATGATGATGTATGGCCCACTCCATAAAGTATCAAACTTGGTATGTCTTCCTAGATTTGCTCTATCTTCATCCTACTTTAGTACTGTGTCACCCCTTGGAAGATAATTGGAGTTGATTTCTTATCAATTGAACTCTTCATTAATAGTTAATGATACTCCATGGATTTTTTATCCATTGTCTCTAGTCTCTTGTAGCTCCATGAGCTTTGTCAACTTCACCTCTATTAGAGTATTTTGAAGTAATTCTAACTGATGTGCCATTTCTAAGGTAGGTAGTTCTTGGGATATGAATAGCATCACTTATCTCCCATAAATAATAACAAAGGGAAAGTTACATCTTGACCTCTTAGGGATGATTCTATCATCCTTTAGGTTTGTCTTTGGCTTAGTGTGCCAATCTCTTTAATTATTCTCTAAAGTCTTCTTGATAATTCTGATTGGGTTCTTTTTAGTAGAATCAACCAACCCATTACCTTGAGGGTAATAGTTATATGATGTACTCAAATATAAACCATTACTAATTACCCAATAAATTATCTTAACACCATTAAAATCAAGTGGATTATTTTAAATGATGGTAGGAGTTTCAAACCTTGTAGTAATGCTTTTATAGAACTCCAAGATAGAATTCTATTTAGCCTCATTAAATGAAACTACCTTAACTCATATTTTAAAGTAATAAATTGTTATAAGGATACACTTGTAGCCAACACTTAATTAGGGATTTTTCATACTAATGAATTCATGGCCCCATTACATGAAGGGTTTATATACTTGAATATGCCTCAAAGGGAGAGATATAAGCTTTTGTTTACCTAAAAATAAAACACATTGTACACACCTTCTTACCCAAGCATAATAGTCTTTGAAGAATCTAGGACAATAGTATCCTTCCTTCATGATCTTTACAACTATATTTCTTGGAAAGAAATCACCTTCTGCTATTCCATCATGAAACTTTTTAATCAACACTCCAAACTAGTCATTGTCAATGCATCTCAACAATACACCATTTGTATCTATAATAAGAAATATACCATCTACAAGACAATAAGGAATAACTTGAAATCTGAAATACCTTCTTTTGGACCTAATTAAGACATTAGGACATTCACCACTTTGGATAAATCTGATGATGTCTTGTGTCCAACTTTATAGAGGTATGGAATTAGCTGGTTGAGGGCAATCTTGATTGACCAAAGCTTCTTCTTTTAGCTCATGAATGTTTGAATCTAGGTGTTCACAAAGACCCTTAATTCTTATCAATTTTATCACCTTGATGTCAACATCATACTCCATTACCTTTGTAATCTACCCCTACCATCTTTTCATTGAGGTATTTTCTCAAAAAGAACTCCTTGGTACTAGAATGAGAGACTATGATATGGATCCTATTGGTTGAAACTAGATTCCTAAATTTATTTAACCCTCTCATAACAGTAAAAAATTCTTTCTTCAAAAATATATACATGACCTCCTAATATTCTAAACCTTGACTAAAGAATTCAATTGATTGTTCAATGCCTTCATCATTATTTTGAATTAGCATACCTAAGATAATATCAAGGTTATAAAATGAAAACAACATGACATATCTATAAATAATAGGGTTTAAAAGAGTAGGATCTTGTGCAATTTCTTGCTTAATGGCTTCAAAACTGCTCTTACCATCTTTATTCCAAGTGAAAACTTTATTCTTCTTGAGCATGGTGGTGATACACTTCACCAAAGATGCAAATATAGGTATTAACCTTCTCATAAAATTTATCTTGCCTAGGAAAATTTTAAGTCCTTTCTTATGTAAGGAAATGATATGCTTACAATAGCCTCTATCCTTTCAAATTCAATGGTTAGACCATCATTGGAAACTTTATGTACTATGAGCTTACCTTCATGGATAATAAATATTCCTTTTTTTGGGGTTGAGAGATACCCCATACATTGTACACATTTCAAACACTTTCCTTAGGTGTTTTATATGCTCATTTTCCTCCTTGGAGAACACAATTATATCATCTAGATATACTAACAACATATCATTGATTAGACCTTTGAAATCCATGTCCATTTCCCTTTGGAAGGTGGTACCATCATTTGATAAGACAAAGGGCATCTTCCTATAATAAAAAGTATCCCATTTTGTAGTAAATGTTGTCTTGAAATGATCATCTTCATTCACCAAAATATGATTATAACTAGAGTATCCATCTAGGAGTAAGAAGTGTTGGGAACTTAAAATAACGTACAAAATTTGATCCATATGAGGTAAGGGGAAATGGTCTTTTAGTGACACCCTATTTAGATCTATAAAGTCCACACAAATTATTATTTCCCTATTCTTATTCCTAATAGGTAAAAGGTTAGATACCCAAGTTGAGTGCTTGATAGGGAAGATTATCTTAGATTCAAGGAGCTTGGTAAGTTCCATTCTCATGAGATGCTCAAGGTTGGGATTGATAGGCCTTTGTTTTTGCCTAACCAGTTTAATTATAGGTTATAACTCAATGTAATTATGGGATATACTAGGATTAACCCCTTTTAGGTCTTTATATTCCCAATAAAATATATCATATAACTCTCTACATAAATCAATTAATTCTTGTTTTTTTGATGTATAACATACCTTGCCTAGTTTGAGGAGTTTGTCTTTGAAGATCAAGACTCTTTCATAGTTATCCTAATTTGTATACATGATAACCTTTTATTTAATCCTTTTATAATATTCATTAAATATTTCTTATAAATATACTAATCATTTAGGTATCTTGTTTGTCTTTAGCTATACAATCTGATTCTCAAAATGATCATGCAGTCTTTTCTAGTTTCTTGAAGATAACTAAGCTTCATTTTGTAGGAAATGTAAAATGTGTTTATAACTATAAAAAAATTGATAAGAGACTTCATTATCATGAATGTAAAGTATTACAATTACCTTGATGTGAGATTGTTTTTCTTATTCTTTTATGGTCGTAAGTGTATCAAATTTTGATCCTATAGAAGCTAACCTATCAACATGCTTATTTTGCTCCCTTAAGACTGATATGAATGCATTGATGTATTCAAGTAAATACCATACCTTATGCTTATAATACTTAATAAAAGGGTTATTTTCAGCACTCACATTCTTAATTTTATGTAGAATCAGTTCACTATCTCTATATACTTGTATATTTTTGATCACTTTTCTCCTTGCCCATTGAAGACCATGAAGCGAACCTTTATACTCATCCACATTGAATGTGCAACTAAAATGAAACATATATGAAGAATAGTACTATTATTTAGATGGGGAAAGAAACATAACACTAGTTTCTTCACCAATCTTTCTCTTTAAACCATAAAAAAACATCTTCCACATTCCATCATTCTCACCTTATTCATTGGTAAGTGAAGGTATTAGCATTTTCTCCTCATGTAAGCAATATGCTCCCAAACAATTTTATTTCATGAGGAGATAAAGATCATGCTCATATGTGTTATTACCATACTCATCTTTTCTACTCATCTAATAAAATATTAGATATGCCTTCAATTTCGGAGGATGATCCATCATCTAAAACATGTTATTCTTGATCATTAATGGTATAATTTAGATTAGAGCTTGATTCCACATATGGATCAATATGAAACTTAGACAATGGTCATGTTATAATGGTTAAATTTTCTCCATAAATTGTTTTAAAGGCTAATTAGGACCAATCAAATGAGAGATAGCCTCCTATATTGGCTATGAAATCCCTTGATAGGTAGATAAAAAAGTGAGTAGGCATATCAACTACTACTATATCTTGAAGGAAAGGAAAGATTAGATGATCATGTAAGAAAAATATCAAACCTTTGATTATCCCCACTGAATTAGTTGTTATCCCATAAATTTTTAGTACTCATTTTATTACATCGTTCATATTTTAAGCCCAATTTATTTGCCACAATCTTGGGCATAACTGAGGTACTTGCCCCACTATCCATTATGTAATTGTGAAAAAGATTGTCTCCAACAATGAGAGTGAGGTAGAAGGGTGGGGGATTTTTAATTTTATAAGAAGGTTCCAAAATGTGAGTAGCATCATTATTAAGGGCTACACCACCATCTCTTGATGGTTGAGGAATAATGTGGATCTAGGAAAGCTATTCTTGAAGTAGTTCCTTTTGATCGGACATGTGAAGCACTTTCCAAAGAGAGATACTAGTTTTAGCATTCTTCAAATAATTAATAATGTTCAAATAATGAAAATTTATCTTTTATTGTATCTTTGAAGGAAAATAAATGCCTTGAGATTGAATCAATGGAACACTTTGAGTCACCTTTCCAACATTATGATTTTGAATAGGTGCCAAAGTTGTAAGTGTTATCACACTTGGACTCACATGTTACTGCCTTGTAGGAGGGTTACTTGGACTTGTTTCAACACCATGAACATCTCCCAAAGCCTTCATCTTCAATCTAGTTTTAGATGAAATGAATTACCTTGGTTTAGGACAAATGTGTCTTCCACTAGAATGTTTTTCAAGCTCACTCTTTGAGGATGCCCTTCATTTATTTTTGATTAAAAGAAATTCTCATATTCTTCTACAAATTGAGGAATTTATCCTAGTTGAGATACCAAAGCTTGTCCCTCACCTACATTTGCATCCATATATTATCCTTGCTACCATTCTTCTCCTTGGAATAAGTTACTATGGACTAGAACCATAACTCTTGTGTAGGAAGTATAAATTTAGTTATATGCATTGGGTGGCATATTAAAGCTAGGTTGGACTTGTCCTCTCCCTTGACCATATTGCTGAGGTGGGAACCTATTTCCTTGTTGAGAATAAGGGTATGGGTTTTGGTTAACTTCATACTAAAAATTTATTTGTGTAACTTGAGGCTCTAAGGCTTTGCATTTTGAATCCAACGCAATGGAATCTTTTGATATCTTTGGGGCACCTTTGGAGTTAGTATTTTCATTTGGGATTGGAGAAACACTTGGAGTAGTAATATAAATTTTGGGTAGAAGAGACATGGAGAATTCTGGAGGGATTTTTATAGACTGTATTAGGCTATTATTAGCTCTAATGGTTGTGTTATAAGCTTTGATTAAAAAGTAACCACCTATAGACTGCAACATGATGGCTATGCCAATTTCAATAGCCCTTAGATATGTAGGGAAAACAAAACATATAAATGATCTCTTAGGAGCAGTTAGCCTATGATAAGTTCTTGAAATCTCTCATTAAATTCATGCATAGTCTCCTTAGGAGCTCTTTGAATCATATTTAGATGATGAATGAGTGATGTGCAATAACTTTTATCTTCAAATCGTTGGGTTAGAAACTCTCCAAATTCATCCCAAGTGGTGATACATCCTCCTGACAATGTCATATACCTATTAAGGGTTTTCTCCTTAAGGGACATGGAAAGTAGTCTAATTGTAATATTGACCTTAATGACATTGTGAAAGTTACAGAAGTTAGAAATGTCCCTAATATACTTATTAAGGATGATTAGACCTTCCCCATTGAAAGTGGGAACACTCTTGGTAGCATTAAGAGGTATATCATCATATGCATGGAGATGTATAGGATTTTAAGTGTTAAATTTTGGGAAGGCATTCTGCCTAGCCATGTTGTCCTCAAGATCCTTTTCACTCTCTTAATCTTCTTGGCCTAAAAAGTCTTCTTATTCTTAAAATGTCAAGATAGGTTGAGGGTGTTAAACTTCAAGATGAAGTTCAAGTTGAGGGAGTGGATCTATAGGATAATTTACTCAACTAATAATTGACATAGTAAGGACCAAAATTGAGCATGGGAGAGGAGAGAGGAAAAGTGAAGTTAAAGGGCCAAAATTCCAAGTGTAAAGGAATGAAAATAAGTTACATTTAAATTTAATTAAGTAAAAAGGAGGTTAGGAAGTTGTCATAGATAAGTGTCCATCAGAATTGTATCCTTCTCCTAAAGTTGGCTTAGAGACTTCAATTGTCCTTCTTGAAACTACCCTCATGATGAAGCATAAGTTGACATGCTTGAAACTAAACTATTAGTACTTGAAACATATGCATTGACTTAAAAGGGTGGAAACCTAATTATGAAAATCATCAAATAATCTTTAACTAATGAACTCCTCATGGACACTTGTTATTCACTCTCTAACAACCACTCGCTAGCCCTTCTAGACCTATCTTCACATTTGCAATTCAATTATCCTATAGTTACTCAAATAAGGTTCATTTAAAATGTGTTAGATATCTCCTCAGACCATTTTTTCCTTTTAGTTTATCATATGAAAATTAATGAATCTGAACACAAAACTTATCATCTTTCTCACATGTAGTCACTATGTCTTCTCATTGTTCTAGTTTAGACTAACTGTAATTAATGGACTATAATATGGGTTTCCATGCTTGAATAAGGTGAGAGATGAGTATAGGGAGTTATAACAAGTCCTTATATACTTCCCTTAATGACTCTCATTTTTTCATTCACTTATACCCTTGTGAAACACCCCAAAACTTATAGAAAACCCTGAAATAGGCTTATCCATAAAAGTGAAAGTACATAAAATTTGGGTGTATAGGATCTTGAGAGAGCCTTCAACAAGTATAAAACACTTTCAAGGCCAAATTTACCCTCTTGGATGCATCTCCATTCATATTTTTTCCATCTAGTCCTATCAAGGGTTTTAGGAGAGTTTCAGGTCTCTTAAACTGTTAGTAATTCCATAAATTTTGAGTATAGGACCCATTTCAAACCTTACCAATTCCTTGAGTCACCATGCATGGTGTTCATACAGATATGAGCATTTGAAAATGGCCTCTTAAGATTTCATTTGCATTTTGGGTACCCTTGTCATAGAATTGGGTCAAAATGACAAACTTGGTGTAACTCTCTACAAACCAATAGCTCTAATCAACATTATACCTTCCATTAAAGGCTCTAAATTATCTTGGAATTTTCATATGCTCCTAGAAAAGGAAGTAGGCACTAGTAGGGTTTAGGCCTAATTCTAGGCTTAATAGGCCTAATTGTGTATCTAGACATATGGCCACCTATGAATGTTTCCAGCACATTAATATTCTTAATAATACTCTTTCATCTTTATATCAACCTCTCAACTCATTATATAGTGTTTCAAGAATTGTGCTCACATTCTCTTACGTCCATGTGCTCTGCTTACAATTTTATCTTGACTGGGAGTGCCTTCTATCTAAGATAAGATAGAGGGAATCTCCCCTATTAAAATAAGGCCATGGATGGATATAATTTGTCTTGATGGTGTCCTTTACCAAATTTCACCACTTGGTCATGTTTTAAGACCCCTCACAACCTCAAGTTCCACAAGACTGGATTGTAGAGTTGATGACTATGTGTAATTTTTGTATGTAGAGTTGGGCTGGAATTTAGGTTGAGGTTTTAATTCAACCTCTTTGTGTCCTATATCTAAAAATAACATGAATATGAGATACATCACTCTGAGACTATATTAAACATGTCTATTCATCCTATATCTTTGCTGTTAGCCATGATCTTTCATTAGCACGAGCTAATCTATAATTGTGGAAAACTATAAGCACTCATCTTAGGAAAATGGGATTCCTATAGGTGTTTATTAGGGCCTATGTAATATATATCTCTCTCTTGGTTTCATCCTAAATATCATTGTGTCATTTAATACCTAACTGATATTATTTCATGCCTATAAACCATGTAGCCATTCCACTATTTTTCATTATTATGTTGTAGGACCATTTTAGATTCACTGAGCATTGTCTCTTACTAAAATTATTCTATGTGAATTGGAATGGGTTGAAATCACTCAACCACAAATTTTTTTTGATCAAATGAATTTATCTTTTTGTTGAGGACTAAAATCCCCACCTAGGATACAAAACCAAAGGGATTAGACCTACATAGGCTTCATAGACACTTACCAAAATATGGATCATTGTGTGATCAAAACCTCATTTGAATAATTTAAGGTAACATGTCTCTCTTGTAAAGTTTCAAACAATGGACATGGCTCTAGATCTATATGAATTTAAGAGCCTCACCATTATCATCATGATACTTCCTATGATCTTAGACCTGGTTGGACATCTCAAATGAGGTCAAACATACTTGTTTCAACATTCATCTTTCTCATTTGGATTGGCTTTAGACCACTAGAGACTAATTTTTGGTGTTACTATATGGTATAGGATTTTGAATGGTGAATTGGTTCTCACAACAAATAAATGACTAGAGGAATGGAGAATAAGAGTAATGTATTTAATCATAAGCCAAATTAATTAGGATGTATTAAGAATTACCATTGTCAAGCACCTATGACCAAATTTATTTATCTACACCATTATTATCATGTTTGATAGGTGTAAGAATGTCATGTACTTATATATCCATCTATCACGTATAACCTATATATAATTAATATCACTCATGTATACCTTGAAATTAATTTGGACATAAAATATGATACGTAATCTACCAAACATGTGATAAATAACAAATATCAATGCAGAAATGAACAATACATGTTATGCTTAGGTATTGATTTTATTTTTAATATTTTTTAAATATTTTGAGTTGATTGTGTATAAAATAAAGACAGGTACATTATTTTTATAATGTTCCTCATGAAATTCCATTTAACTACACCCAAACATAAAAGCATGTACCTATTTGTGTGAAAATTTGTTAGAGGACAAATGTGAGCTTTTCTAATCAACAATGATGGGATAGAGTTCCTCTCCTATTAGTAGGTGGAGTTACCTTTATTGAAAACCAAAAAGACTACCAAAAAATAAATTATATACACCAAAATGGTGATCTTTATGAGATTTGTAGTTTTAATTCAAAATCCCAAAAAGGTATTAGATATTAAAAATGGAAGAATGATATGGAAAAGGATATGTGTATAAAGATAGTAAGTTGTCAAATAAATCATGCTAAACCTAGAAATTTACTAAAATTGCCAAAAGAAAAGGTTATTTTACTGAGAGGAAATCTCTTTCATTCAATGTATAATAAATACATCATGTATAAATATGAACACAAAATAAACTCAAATAAGGTACTTATTTCAAACGGGACTATGATAACTGATTTTTTTTCTTTTTAAACATGAATAGAAATATTGTTTATACCTCATCGAGATTTCACTATTATAGAAATAACAAATGTGGGTTGAAAATAAAAAACACTAAAATGAAATTCATTTGGATTGGATATTAAGTAAAATAAAAAAAAATTTGATATCAAAGTTTCGAATAAATTTAGATTATATATACATTTGTTATCTAATAAAAATTATGAACACAAAGTTTGAAAAAAATCTTACTTGTATTGATATTTATTGAGTTGTAAGTACAATCTACTCTTTCAATAGTCTCTATAAAAATTTAACTGTCAAAAATTCATTTACAAAAAGCACTAAACTTATATTTATAGTTTATAATAGGTGACTACATTGCATAAATACCTTGTTGCATTATTATGAGCTTGTAAAAGCATATGCTCTATTTTGTAAAAATCAAAACTTGAAAAAACATGTTAAATACATTACATAGCTTGTAAAAATGCATTGGTGTTTTTGCACAACCTGTTACACAATGTAACATGACACAACATATTTGGTGACATTATGTATTCAATGAGATGAACATAATTCCTTAAATTTGATGGCTCACCCATGAGTTTGAGCAATTTTCCTTCCTTATATATCCCATCGAGATGACTGCATTGTCACATTTTCTTCTGATAGTGACATCAACATTTTCCAACAATATGGAATGGCTTTGTTGCCTTATGAGCACTAGAAATATCAAGTTTAATTTCAATTGAGGGAGGTAGAGTATATTTTAGATTTTGAAATCTGAAAGCACTAGACACTTCAGCTGTATTGTACTCTTCCTTATGGTTGCATACTTGATCTTTCTGTGAGGTATATTGAACCATAACTTTCTTAACTGAACTCTTCAAATAATTCTTTTCAAAATATCATATGTAGATTTGTAAGAATGTCAAAAACCCATACATCAAGCTATAATGGGCTGACTGAGATAGTATTTGCTTCATCATCTACACTAGAAAACACGCATTTAATGGTAAATTGAGTAGATTTTGACACTTTTATTTTATTTTATTTTCCCTCTTTCTTATTATGGTATGATTTAATTTTCTCCCAAATATTTTTGCATTTTTGAGACTCATGGCCTCCTTTTATGTCACATCATTTACATTTGAGGTTTTAGTTATTTATTTTTTACTACCTTGATTTTCATATTAGCCACCTTTACCATTATAATTTTTCTTGTACTTATTATTGCCTTCATTTTTGGAAGACATGGCCTTATTGGATTTTTTGGAAGAATTTTATTAGAGATAACACACTTTTATTCCTATTTTGGATTCAATTTTTCTTCCAAAGACCTTTTATGTTTCTACCATGTTTTCAACTAATTGATCAAATGTGAGAATATTCAATTAATTGCTTGTTTATAGATACTCTAAGTTGGCTGAATAGATGGGAAGAATGTATTTTATGAATGTGGTCATATAGATTTTTATTTTTACACCCATGATGTCTACATCATGCTTGATTACATGTATTTACGAATCCAAACTCATCACATCACCATATTTCAACTCAACATTGAACAAATTCAACTACAACTAAATTAATTCCAACTCTTAGTGTGAATCATATTGTTAATCCAAAATTTGAAATGCTTCTCATGGAGCACTACACCCTTGAATATGATGGAACACATCCTTTTCAACTAAATCCCTCATCAAGACCAATGTTTTCTATTTTATCTGCCTCCATGTATGAATATCTTTTGCATTCCCTATTAACTAGATTGGTTTTGTTTCCTTATCATAGATATAAAACCATAGTTTATTCAAGATGAGTGTATTATCCACTAGAAGAGACTATTATAAATAGCTATCTTTGCTGGTCAATGTTGTGTCAGTGATAGATTTTATTGAATGCATTATTTTGTTTTTAATCTTTAATTTTTGAGATTTTTTTAGCCCAAATTAGTTTATTATAACTCAAGATGGACTGATTTTATATAGACCACTATATCGATATACCAAAACTCTTTATAGACCCACTCGTCCTTTATACCCATTGGTACATGGAAGAAGCCAGCCATTTATATATTTTCAATAGTACATCAAAGAGGATTTTAGGCATGTGAGATAAAATTGATACGTGGTATCTAGGTGACATGTGAAAAGTATTTTCTATAGCATTAACATCAAATTAACAAGAAAACTGCATACTTAATGATATACTCATTTTTTCTTGATTTTTAGATTTATGTCTTTTGATATATATGAATGGGTAAAAGAGTAGCTATCTTTAGTTCTCCTTGAATTTTCAAATTTTGGTTGTTTTTTTTCTAATTTAGAGTAGCTTTATCAAGGCAATTAAATGATTTCAAATTTAAATTCTTTTCAAACTTAAAAAATGAGCACTTAAAAGAAAATTAAAACTATCTTTTTAATGAAAAAGATTAAAATGTGTCTCTCTTACTCCTCTATTTGTATTATATGGATAAGATTCTAATATTTTAATAAAATAAAATAAAATATATGGCCTCCTATAAGTTTTGCAATAGCTTCAATCAATAATTCATAATTAATATGAACACTATTATCTGGAGTGATTTGTTGTCAGAATGATCCAAAAAAGAAGTTATGATCCAAATGAAGGTATTATGTAACCAAACACACCTTGAATAATTTATATTTAAGTTCCACATAGTGAATTAGGATTGTCAGTTGATTGGAATAGAAGATTATAACTATCAATTGTGTTACCACAAGAGTCAAATTTATATGCAATAATCTTCCAAAATTCCACACAATAGCAAAGGTACAACCTTTATGGGACACAGAAGTCTAAAAAATATCATGTACACATAAAAAATAATTAATAATTCAAAACATCTTGGAGTTTGAGAAATACATAATCACAATAGATGATATTTAGTATAAATTTGTAATAAATTAATGCAGTATGGTGCCACATTGATCTGTAGTGAAGAACTCCATGTTACTCAACCGAATGTAGGTCTAGGTTTATCAATAATAACACGTCTATGCTAATGATGTTATGTAGTCAATACATTTAAAAATAATTAGTAGAATATGTAGGTATAACACCTTCCAAGTGCCACACAAAACAAAATCTTCATGGATCGAACGCCATTCTAAACATCTAATAACAAAAATGTTGAATAAGTTTTTCCAGACCATATGACTAAAAAAAGGTATAAGAGTGAAAAATTAAAAAAATGAAATCCCACGCTTTAATACCAATGATAGGTCAGATCATAGAATATCAATTTACAATCTTTGGTGCAAGACAAAATTATCTTCATAATTCATATTGAACAAGAAACTAATTACAAATATATAAGCTAAGAAATGGCTTATCACTTCATATTCAATAAATCTTTTCAACTACCTATGAGAGTCTTGAGTTAACCACTACAAGATGAAATTAAATTAACAACTACTCCTAAGAATTAGGAAATAATAATAATAATAATAATAATAATAATAATAATAATAATAATAATAATAATAATAATAATAATAATAATAATAATAATAATAATAATATATTTTAATGTCACTTTATAATAGTGTATAGATTTTAAAAACTCTTTTATTATAGGTTTAGTTTCAATTCTCCTTTTAGTGAACAAACATATGCTCTCACCAATAAATTTGATAAGTATAGAAAATAATTGGATAGGTTAATGCATTTAAGCAATGAATTAAACCCTCTAACTAAACAATATCTCACATATTGAAAGACCTGATAATAATTCTATCCCAAATTGGTTCATGTGGGAGTTATCCTCCTAAATTTTTTAACATGGCAGAAAATCCCACTAAGGACACAACCTTTGAAGGACTAATAGAATCTCCACTTTCTCTAAATATAGCCAATAAAGGGCATAGCTCTATTTTCCCTCTATTTTTCAACCTTGGATGGTGTATGTTTTATTTTACTTTTTATCTAATGTAATAAAATGTGTTCAGTTTTTTTATGTAATGTAATTATTACCTATTATACTAGACTTCATTATGTAATGTAATTTATTGAAATGCACTAGTTATCTACCATCCAAAATAGAAATGGATCATAATCTTAATGAAATTTTTTAAAATATTCACTTAAAAGCAATTTTGCCATTATTCCTCATCGCTCTTGACTTCAAAATCTATCATCATTACCCATAGAAAATAGACATCCAAATCACATTTAAATAGTATAAGGAATAAAAATTTTAGAATCACAATAAATGTGTTAATAATTAGAATGTAATCAATTTAAGAGCATAAAAGTAGTACAATCTCTGCACATATATACTATGTTAAGAAACACAATGAAAAAAATTGAAAAAAGTATTACAATCTTTGCAAACATAAAAAGTGTTAAGAAACACAATGTTTTTAAAAATTTCTTGAGCAACCCAAAAAACATTCAACCTTTACATAAATTAAACTTATGTCAAAAATCACAACTCATGAATAAATTACTTGACATTAGGATGGAAGACATGTCAAAAAAAACTATCGTAAAGAATAGTTGTAATGTTGAAAATGTGATTGAATAACAAAAAATGAGTTCACATCAACATGAATTCACAATAGCATATCAATAATACATCAACATGCATTCACCAATGATTTCATTTGATACGTTTGACTCGAAATTAACTAGTATGTGAATGAAAATATTAATTTTGCAAATAAAATAACATTTACTAGTATGTGAATGAAAACCTTTGGAATATATGTATGATTATCCATGGTCTATTTATAGGGAATAAAAATTATTACTAGAATCGAAGTATCTCATCAAGGAGATGCTTTTTTGAAGGCCATGTATCATGTGTATCATAACCCTCAATTATATTTCCATATTCATTTTGAATATTAGCTGTGTCATTTCAATCATCTTTTGCATAACCATAGTTAACATAGGAAATGACTAACGTCTTAGATTGTTATTAAACCTATGATACACCATTTTGAGCATCTATGTATAAAAAACAAATTTCATCATAGATTGGAGTTTCCATCTTGAAAGTTTATTTTTCTTGAGTATGTTCATAATTGTCAAAATGTTGCACCTTATTATAGACTAGAGAAGATTCATGTATCTTTGATTGAACATTGGGAAAAAATGTAATTTGTGCTTTGACTTATTGATATTTTTGTAACATTTCTTGCTCTAGATTTTATATTTTAATTTTTTCTAGATCTAAGTGTTTGCTTTCAATCTTTACTTGGTCTAAGTTTTATATTTTCAATTATTTTTGCAGTTTTGATTTAAGAGATGCACTCATAAAGTGAGTGGGTTTCTTGATGAATGTTTCAATGATAGGATTTCCACTATCAATTATCTTTTGTATTTTGTTCTTCAAGGTAACATAACAATCTGTATTATGTCTATCCAATCTATGATATGCATAATAGTATTTTGATTTTCTAAGAAGATGTATAGGGGGTATTTTGATCAACCTATTTTGATGCATTTCTCTTAGAATTTCAAATTGATATTTTAGTATCCTTTTGTTTCATTTTTTATTACTAATGTTAAATGTATTATGTATTGGATTTTAATATTGATGTGATGTATTAATGAGCACAAAATTGTTAAGTGAAGATGAAAACACATGTTTAACACTAACATATTTTAAATTATGTGTATGTGTGTTATTGTTCTATCATGATGTGATATTTGAAACCAAATACTACTTTTTATATTGTAAATATTATATTGATATTATGATAGTAATGATTTGGTCTTGAAGGGATTCACAAGCACAAATCATAGGTAATTTTGATTGAATATGCATACATACACAATCTAGATGAGACGTGGGAGGTGGAAGGGTTTAAGTAAGGGTAAGTTGGTTACCTTATTTTGGTACTATAGTATGAGATACCTTATCCCTTGAAGTAGTGATAGTAGGGGTTAAATTTGATAGCCATTTAAGCATATTTTACCTTTTTACTCATAAAATATAGTCAAAAAATATTTTTGAATTTATTAACAGATGAGAAAAAAATTATGAAGACTATCAATATGGTATTCAAAATTAAAAATAAACTATTTTACAATATAGTGCAGCCAGCATCCTAGACCATATATGTGAGTCTAGAACCTATATAACCTAACTCCATAGCCTAAGCCCACTAATAATTTGAATGTCATAGCCTAAAACCTATATGATCATAAATTATAACTTATAACTATGTTTAGGATAGAAATTAGAATTGTTTTTTGTTTTTTTTATCATGGACAAATTACAATTGGGAAATTGTAATTGCCCACAGGATACAATACTCTAAGTTGGCCTTTAATACCTTCCGTGATGAGGATTTTAATATATTTTCATAAAGGAATATCACCCCTGGTAGATACTGATAGGCTACTAATTACAATCATAGGTTCATATCTCTTCCATGTTTCAATTCCCTCTGGAATTGTTTTAAATTTCATAATTCATTCAACACATAGTGCACTTTACATAACATGACAACCCATATTCTTGAGTTTCAAGTTATAATCTTGTTATAAAATTTATGTTAGTTGTTTCAAGTTTCAAATTTCCTATATGATCAACATCCACAGCCCAAATGTATTTTAAAATGAAGAGCCAAATCATGGAATTGGAAATTTGACAAAAAATCACACTTTTGATATTTGTTGGCTTGTTTTTATCACAATTCACCATGGTTACTAAAAAATGGCAAGTAAAGTGAATAGTCCTAGATTCTTGACTTCCTATCCAACTATGAATGAAGTGATAACATGGCTGAGATGGTGGACTATGGAGGACCAGGGCCTGGAGGAGAATAGATGATAGATTATCCAATGATGTTCACTGCTCACTAGTCATTGACTCATTACTATTTCTCACATTTTAAATATGTTAAAGTTGCAATCTATGTCTTTCTAGATTCTCATGTTCAGATATAGACTCTATAGACCATAGGGAACGTAAGTCTAAAATCTATGCTAGGGAATAAAATGAATGAGGGAACCAATCTAAGTCCTCTACCATAAAATGACAGCAATAATTACTCTACCCTCTTTATTGAGCTACATATTTTCTATAGTTTATGATATGAATAAGAAATTATAGTAATTTGAGAATTTCACAAGGCATACATGGCAATTTTGGCCATAAAAATGTCTAGAAATAAAGTAATAGGGGGGAGAAGAACATATTGATATGAATAAGTTTTGATAGGGGAGAGTCTCCTTGTTACCATCTCTAAACTCTAAATATTTTAGGAATAGCCATACAAATCCTTTAAACAATCAATTTGTGTTATATTCTCTTATTGAATACTACCATGAGTTTGATTATTTTATAGACATCAAGTTTAATTTTCAACCTGTTAAGTAGGGATCATTGCATCATCTATGCACATAAATTTTAGAATGTTGTTAATAAAATTTATCATTGTTTTATGAAACTTAAGTCTTGAGTTATTGTGATAAGGGTGACATTTTACATCATTGTATTTTGATTATTCTCATAATCAAATTTAGATATAAGAGTAGGTGTGGGTTTGAAATTTTTAATCATTAGATTGGATGCATATAGGAAGGCTACTAATTCTATACCTCTTTTTAATAAATTTTTGTACAATGCCATTAAGCCAAAAAAATTTACTAGATGTTATTTAGCCAAATTGAGAAGTGCCCCTACAGTGTAAAGGATGATAAGGAAAGTCTAGGTTTTAAGAGAGTGAATAAAACAGAGGTATTAGATTATTATAAAAAATATATTTTTTTTAATGTTAAAAATAGTGTACAAAACATATGAGTCCAAACACAACAAACACAATAAAAACATAAGATAACATGGGCAACAAAAGAAAGTCTATAGATAGTTTCACATCAATTCTTTGATGAAATGTGTGTATCCATAGTTGATGTTATTTACCTAAAACATGGGAAATAATGATAAGTTTTAAGTGATTTTTATATTAAATTATGAAATTCAAAAATGAAAAATGAATGTCATGTGCAAGGTGAGATTAGTTTAAAAATTGCCACAAAATTTTTCCTTAATGGGTAGGGGTGATCATCAATTTTAACCTTTAAGTTATAGAATGGACCTCGTTATATGGATGGTAGCTATCACCATATATAATGTTAAGAGGAGGAATTTATAGAATCTTTAATATATGATTTCTCTTAATCTTGTTTCACACTTGGCTTGACAAAATTTTGCACTCTTGAAGCTTGTGTAGAGAGTTATATAGTTACTACATCATAGTCATCAAAAATATCTATATCATCCAAGATGATAAAAATAAATAGAAATAAGTCTAGGTAAATAAGGATAACAAACATCACCTATATTACCATTATGCAAAAATCATATAAGGAAAATATAATGCAACAATTTGAATATCTAGAAGGTTGAAACCTTAAAACAAGCTAGGGTTTGATTCAATCAGAATCATAGGTTAGTTTCACTAAATGTTTAATGATTTTTTTTTAAATAAGGTTAAATATAACAACCTATTCAACCAAGTAATATACTATTATAAAATCAATCCAATTAAATAATTTAGATTCACAATATATTAAGATATAGTGCTAAATTATGAAAATATGCTAAATTTAGGAAGTGCAATTCCAAAAGATAATTTGATTACTAAAGCATAAATAAGTAATAATACTTATCTTATTTACATATGTGTAATAATATTTCAGAATTTTAGGTGTATAAATAGTCAGGATGATTCTTAGTTATGATTTATCAGATTCTAGAAATCATCTCTATTAGCCTATACACTACCATCAAAATAGGGACACTAGTGTTGACATTTTTATCTAAAAACTTACACTCATTTCCTATAAAAAATATAGGTCCTTTTATGTAAATTCCACTAGGGCATGTTAGAGTTCACTATCACCTTACATATGATTTATTCTTTTTACATTCATAGGTTTTGGATATCAGTGTTTAGATCAATACCTTAGGTCCTATGATTAGGGCATGCCACGTTGTAAAATAGGGATTAGTGGGCTCAAGTAAATTTGAGATGACCTAAAATAACCCTTTGTTAGTGAGGACTACTTATGTAACCAATATTATGAAGAGGGCCTAATACTGATGTAGTTCTCCCCCTTCTTTGGGCTTGTGTGTGAACAATTATGTAATATGGTATATGCAACTGCATGTAGTGATGTATCTTATAACTTGACAAATACTAATCATTGGTTATTGTTGGAATTCTTTAAACCTATAATAATATTTATCCTATTATTAATTTATAAATAGGGAAGAATAGGTTATTTTTGTAAGCTTGAGAGTTGATATTGTTTGGTATCAGATATATGTGTGATTGATTTGTACTTGATATAACTTGATGATAATGAAAGGTATTTTAATTGTATTTATACCACACCTTTTTAAATGATCTCATGGGAAGGCTAAAATAATAATATAGGTAGACCCAGATATGTCAAAATATTTGAAATTATGATAATTTGTAAGGTTAGACACTAGAATCAGACGTGGGACACTAGCTTTGACATTAGTTTCCTTGTTTGATTGGTAGTGTCCTAGATGATAGAGAATTACTAAATATCTATAACTGACAGTGCTAGATATATATAAGGTTTTAAGCATATTATGGGTAATAGTTTATCTAAGTAATCATAATATTAGGATGGACTATAAGATAAACATTTAGTCATAATGACATAGCTAATGTGAGCCTTTGAACAATGAAAATGTCCTGAACTAAAGGCTTGATCCATAAGTGATATTTTCCTAGTGTAAAATGCTAGTTTATCATATAAAATCAATATTTATCATATATGTCATTGATAGTTTTGATGAATATAATCTTCTCTTTAACATTATTTTCTTCTAAATATTTTTTAAATATTTAAAATGATAATTTCCCATTTTGAGCCTAAGTAACTAGGATTGTATCTAATCACCTTTGTATGCATGAAATTAGACCAATTGAGCTTGTATTTATTATTTTGTTCCATAGTATGTAATTAGAGATCAAATGGAATTTGCTCAAGCTATGCAGTAATAGTTTGAAATTATTTGGCTATGGTGGCATTAGCCCACTTTCAAACCCTCACCACCTACTTTCCATAATTTTTGAGAAAGGATGGTGTGTGATTGATGGAATCATTCCAACACTCGGTCCATCTATAAGCATGAGGTGGGAATGGCACTAAGTTCAATATTCAAGTAATTATTAGGATGATACCTTCATGATTTATGAGTGATGTACTCATGAAGAGCTAAGTACAAGGGATTTTTTAGGATACCTTCCCATTATGGGTTGAAAGTTGTGGGATTATGGTTATAAAGCAAAAATGTTAGATGGATAGTGAAAATGTTCCTTCCAGATCTTTGAAAAGTGAAATAATGTTTCTCAACAATTAGAACATTTTAATTTTTTTTTTAAGAACATCACCAAACATATCCAATAAAGTAGGCCTTGTAATCTAAGGGTTGGGGATTATTAAATACAATTGAAATAGAGGTTCTAACAACCCCATATGGTTATAAAAAACTATGATTCACACTCCCTAACACACCAAAATAACATTAAAGTTTCCTCTTTATCTTTGAGGGATTCAACCATATTAAATTCACCACAAATGAGCCTATTGTAAAAAAGGAATGCTTTCAATTATCTATCACCATAATGACATTCTCATTTTCGGCCATCATTAGGTGCATAAACATTTATGGGTCCCATAAAATGACCATTAATGTCAAAGGTGGTATGTATTACACAATGGGATGGGTTTTCTCCTATTGTAACAAAAAAAGGATAATTTTTTGGGAATACAAAAACAATAACACATCCATGGCCATCCTCATGTGAGGTGGATATTTTTGTGGAATTCTACCTGTGGTGGACAAATAGGAGAAGAAGGCTCTTCTACCTATGGGGGACAAATAGGAGAAGAAGAATCTTCTACCTGTGGGGGACAAATAGGAGAAGAAGGCTCTTATACCTGTGGGGGACAAATAGGTTGATTAACCTCTTCAGACTGTGGGAGAGGTTGGTTAGAAACCATGTCGACCATGCGTATATTACGCTCTTGAAGGTCATTGACTATGGTCTGAATGTTATGTTGACTGGGGGGCTGGTTAGGGAATGGTTGTCTAAAGACATCCATGTTTTGGTTAGTTGGCACGTTTGGGTTATCCAAAACAAGATCCCCCTTGTCCAACATGTCTTTAATGATGTTCTTGAAGGTTTTACAGTTGTCTATGTCATGACCCTTGACACAATCCTCAAAAGAAAATTATCTACAAAAAGTGTGTTATTAAGATCATATATGATATATATGTAATAATCCAATATAATGTGCATATATAACAATGGAATATAAGATAATCTGAGCATAATTATGTAATGTAAGATGTATGTCATGTATAGCATTCACATGGGTGTCAAGATAGATGTAACAATGTATGTACTAATAAATCTAAGTAAAATTGGGTATCTACCTAGGGGGATGGGGAATGATGTCCATTGTGGCACCTAAGTAAGAAGGGTATATGAATGAGGTCCCTCATGACATCAAAAACTAGTGTGTAACAAGAAAAGACAAGTTTCATGACCATGACACATATAATAAAGCATACATACAAAACACATGAGGTACAAAAAGTAGGCCAAGGGGATGTAATATAAGCTACATGGGCACATTCCACTAAATCTGAGAAAATAAGACATATAAATACATGTTCAAATTTCCACATATGCAAGCTCTTGTAAAAGAAGAATATATGAATCACCCAATCTTTGACAAGTTACTTCTTTTAAGACATTGGGACAGTTAGAACAATTATATGATGAACTATTCATCATGAATACTACTCCATGTGGATTTATCCTTCACCAACATCAAACCATTCATTAGTAATTGGTGGTGAAATTTTTTTTGTATAGGAGAGGTTTCTCGTTTGATAAGAAAAAATAATGCTCAGGTAAAATGGATTGTTATTTAGCCCCATTTCTACTTGCGCTGAATTGCAATAAATGTGAAGGAAATTGTGTGAGCACCTATAAGGTGAAGCATTTTCTAAGGAAGTACCAACACTGAAACTAGATAATTTAATATAATTACCTTGATATAATTGGCTCTTATGGTTGAATAATAGATCTTAGGTTTGAGACATGGGGTTAGGAAGATGGAGGTTATTCTACATGTCATTTTCTTATTTATAATTAATAGTAATCTGGCCATCACTTTTTTCTCATACCATTATTTTCAGTAAGTGGATTTCAGTAGATTTCTTTGAGAATACATTGACCATAAGGAGAAAATCATAACTCTTATAATTGGGGGACTTAGAAACAAAATCATGTGTTAATTAGGATGATATAAATGATTAATGTGGGATCATATCTTGTGGAAGATATTATTTATTAGTCGAGAGTCTATCTGAGACTTTTTGTTAAACTAATATCCTTAAGAGCTAGATGTAGTTGTAAGGCATGATGTCCACTTAGTGACTTTTTTGTTATCTTTTTAGACCCAAAAAGTATCATCTAAAAGAAAAAATTTTACTCTAAGTTTATTTTAACTAAATTAATAATTTTCTAGATTTAGTTTTTTATAACTAGGATTGAATTTGTAGTTGAATATCACTCCTAGGATTATTTTATATATGTATAAGAATAAAATAGTTCTATAATCCCATCCAAACTTGTATGCAAAATATACTAAAAATAGCAGGGTTGACCAACTTCAAAAAATACAAATTTAATTTAACTATAGGATTAGGTTTTCTTTTAATAGGATTTTAGTTGTGCACGACAAATCTATCTTTGAGTTTTTCAAGAATTAAAAAATTCATATATTGTTGTATATGAATAATGAATAATAAAGATTCTCTTTTGCTGCTCAAATTTATTCTCTATGATTTTTTTTCTATGATTTTGAATTGTCATACTCTTTTCCCCATTAGTGATCTTTCATGTAAAATTCTTGGTCATTATCTAATAACTGGTACATTATTTCAAGTCTTTTATGATGTAAACCTTGACACATATTTACTTGTTTAGTTTATCCAAATAAAAGTGTTCCATCACGTGACATATCACATGCCCAATATGTTGGAATATTTTCTTAGGGAATACCCAAAGATAAATCAACATTCCCTGAAACACAACCCAAATGGGGACTTTAAGTGAGGTTTATTTGGAGACTTTAAATTATTGAGTTCATCACAACAAAGTTACTAAGGTATTCGTAATGAACTAAATACCAAACTTGGAAAGAAAATCTTAAATATATAATTACTCCTTAAAGGAGTAGGAAAGAACCCTTGTTAAGTTTGGGAACCCTTGCCAGCATAATCCCATTAGAGCCCAATAGTGCTCAACCTAGGTTTGGATAAAGTCCTTAAAGTGGATACATTAACCAGCATAATAATTTAAAAAGGATGTGTTTTTCATACCATTTGAAAATAGGTTCAATGACATAAAAAGTTAAAAGAATATTAGTAAAATGATGGGAATTGGGAAAATATTTTTTTCGTTATATACTTTTCAAATTTTTTTTGAGTTTTCTTGGTACCATGCTCCCCACCAATTACAAAAATAATTATATTTGACTAGTTAGAAATCATTTATATAATTTGGACAATATTAGTACTAAAATTAATACATAAAAGCCTTAAAAATGTTGCAATGACGGTATACAATATGATTAGATATAAAAATCAAACACAAAACTAATATACAAAATCTTTAAAAAAAAGGTTTTCAAGTTTCCTCTAACATGAAAATCAAAATAATATCAATATCACAATAAAATTGAATATTCGTAAAAAAAATAATTAAAAATCAAATTCTTATTCCAATAAAATTTAAAAAGTCACAAAGGCAAACGTGAGGCATGAAATAATTAATTTTTAAAAGAAAGGAATATTTAAGAAACAAAAACAAATTAGATGATAAATTAAGTTTTAAAAGAGTGCAATGTTTACAAAAACACATAAAATATGAAATGATAAATAAAATATGATGAATTGACATTTTAGAAACATGACATTAAAATTTATTGTCTTAATATGGAAAACTTAAAACAACGAATTAAAATGTCAAAATGAAGGTGCTATCACATTGCTAACAACGTCATCCAATAATGGAGGTGTTATCAATGAATAAACATAAATTATTAAATTTATTTTGTTCTGATCGCTTAATCCCCAACCCTTGTCTATGATTGTGATTCCTCCATCCACCACAAGATTATGATTGTTAATTATATCGTTTCAGATACGTCTGCAAGCGTAACCTTGTTATACTTTTTTACTCAAGGCATGATCTAAAGCAAATATGTTTTTATTATTTATAAATATAGTCCATACATTAAATTAAATAAAAAGATTATTAAGAAAGGAAAAAATACTTACTGCGCGTTCATTTTACCAAAGGATTTAACTCATAACAGATGGGTGGACACGTTAAATTCTAGACTTATTATGTTCAAAATGGTGGCTTCGTGTTGACCTGAGGATGTGCACGTGAAAAATTAAGGTATACGGAAATTATAACCCATCACCTAAGATTAATCAAAGATGATAAGAGAATGGTCCGAAAGGACCTCCTATGCGTGAACCTCTTCTTGGTGAACAACTATTGTTTAACAAGCGTGATATGATCTAACTATTTGAGAACATGGTTATTCCCAACAAAATTGTACTATGGAATTATTGCTTAGTTATGGTTTAAGAACCTCTAACGTATTCTATTAAATTAATCTTTATATTTTATAAAATATTATCATATGGGAAGGGTTCATTTATTCCATAAAGTTATTACAAACAATTTAATTGGAAAGGTTCATTTTATCTCCAAGATTTTGACATAGGTTTACGTACTTCATATATATATATATATATATATATATATATATATATATATATATATATATAAGGTTTACTTACTTCATATCATTATTAAACACACACACACACACACACACACACACACATTCAAAAGACATAAATAATGTTTCATGATATTAATTATGATCTACACATATTTATGCATTGTGTCTTGCCCTTAAAAAATCATAGAGTTTAAGAAAGGTCTAGAAAAATAAGATAAACAACACCATAACACCTCTGATAATAAGAAGTTTAGTGTGACACGTCAACACAAATATATTTAAAAATAAGATTTAAATATTTGAATAATTTTGTGCTTGATTTTTCAGTCGACGTTTCATATCACCAATCATGATCCATCATCAAGAGAAAGTCTTATATTGGAACAATAAATCCCCGATTCCTTAAATATAAAATGAATGACACTCACAAGAAGTATGTGACCATTATCTCGTTTGTATTCAAGGAAGAGAGTTTCTGTTATTCTAATATAAATTTTTTTATCAATGATGGATAATAGTTAGTGATCTTAAATATTAAGTGATTATCAAGCACGTAATTATTCCAAAAATCTTTAAATCTATTTTTATGGATTATGAAAAGCACAAAACCTTTTACACTTAAAATTATTTTGTAGAAAAATACCATAAAATTTAACTTCATAAAGATAAATGATGTGAAATATTCCTAAGTGATGACAAGAAGCTTCAACAAAAAGATTTATTTAATATTTTTCAAACCATGAATATTTCAAGAGCGAATATACATGTAGAGGAATCCTCTTTAGATATTTTTTCTCTATAGTCCATCATTTAGCTAGAGTGGTGAGTTCATTACAAAGAAGAGTTTTCTTATTTGTGTGCAGGTAATCACTAGGCAAAATGGTGATCTACTTTCCCCAACTCCCCCCTATAGTACATTGTTGTGAGGTGACATTTGAGACATCTTAGAAGACAAATGATTTTCAAAAAATATCTCATCTCATAAATTTTGATTGAACGTGCTAAATTATTAGATTTTGGTTTTGATATTTAGAAATGGTTAGAGAGATACTAACTTAAATTTATCTATAAATTTATTACACTGGTTTAGGGTTAACAATCGTCTTTCTTGACTTAGAGTCTTTGGGTGCCAATAAACTTGAATACCATAAATGATATTTGAAATCTCATCCTTCTCAATAATTATTGAATAATTGAAGTTGAAGTAAATCTTATCTTCATTAAAGATGAGTTTAATAGTGAGATTTAAAATGTCAAAAAAATAATTATTTTACACAAATATGTTTAGAATAACTATATTCATTATTATATTTTTAAAAAAACTAATCTCAAAGATGAATATATTTAGTAATCTTTTTTTAAATTTTTGATTAGTATAAAATGTAGATAATTCAGAAGTACATTATGCATATAGTGTGTATCTTACTTCTAAGACATATGTGTTGAGTTGTGGAGCTAAAAGCTACACCAAATGAGCAAATGCAAAAGTTGCTAGACTACACAGTCACCGACATCGGTCAAGGATCGACTAGAGGCTATCGACATCGATTATGGATCGGCCGACGTTGGTCATATGCAGGCAGACAGGAACCAACGTCGGTCACCTATGCATTCCAGAAGTCTATTTTCGTGGGATGAACAGATTGTTTGCATGATAAGTTTAACTATGAGTGTTGAGTCCACGTTTCTATTTTTGGCAGGACTGATTTGAACCTTTGATTAAGAGGTGTATCTAATGGTGGAGAATGCATAGCTCATGATCCCTAATTCTATATAATAGGGATAGATCTTCATAGCTTGTAAGGTATGAAAAAAAGGGTGAATCAATTCAAGTAGCTGAATTGTGTTTGTAATTGTGAGAGAGAACTCTTGAGGAAAAGAGATCTCTACATCTAAGAGATGTGGAAGAAAGAGAGATTTCTTCAATTTTATTTCCTTCTGGAAGAGTTTAATACAAGTTTTCATTATTTCTTGTATCTCTTATTCTTTGCTGATTCTGATTTCTAGTTACTTATTATTTTAGTTTAATTTCATGTTTAGTTGCTTACACAAAAGTAATCAATTGTATCTGTAAGATCCTAACAAATGGTATCAGAGCTTGGGTTCACTAACAGGTTGTATTAGATCGGGTTAGTGTGTGTTGATTATAGGTTCACTCACAGGGTTTTTTTGATTGATTGGAAGTAAAGCAATGCTAGAAGAAAGTAAATTAAAAATGGAGAAGTTTAACGGCAAGAATTATCAATTATGAAGGATGCAGATAGAATATTATCTGTATCAAAAAGATCTGTACTTACCGTTGGGTGGGGTTTCAAGCAAACCCATAGATATGCAAGATGAAGAATAGAATGTTCTTGATAGAAAGGCTCTGGGATCTATAAGGTTGAGTCTGGCATCTTCTGTGATTTCCAACTTATCACAGGCAAAGACAACGGTAGAGTTAATGGATACTTTGGCAAATTTATATGAAAATCCCTCAGCTTCGAATAAGGTATATATTATGAAGCAATTATTTAATTTGCAAATGCAGGAAGGTGGATCTGTATCTAGTCATCTTAATGATTTCCATGCAATAGTAAATCAGTTAAATTCAGTCAAAATAGTTTTTTAGGATGAAATTAAGGCTCTCTTAATTTTATGCTCTTTACCTGAAAGTTGGGTAATGGCAGTTAGTAATACTGCATCTGCTACAAATATCTTAAAAGTTGATGATGTTGTTAGTGTAATCTTGAATGAAGAAACTCACAGAAAAAGCATAGGAGAATCATCAGGTAATGCTTTAAGTGTTGAAAGCTGGGGAAGACAAAGAGAGAAGAGCAAGCAAGGGAGATCAAGGTCAAAGTCAAAGATGAGAAGTAGATCCAAATCCAGAAATGGAAGAAAAATAACCTGCTGAAATTGTGAAAAGATAGGGCATGCAAAGAAAGATTGCTGGTTGAAAGTTAAAGAAGAAAATTAGCATGAAGGTAAAGAAGAAGCAAAAGTTGTAGGTATTGTTGCACAAGATGCTCTTATATTTTCTTTGGATAATAGAATAGAATCTTGGGTTGTAGATTTTGGTGCCTCTTTCCATGCAACCCCAAATAGAGAATTTTTCAATGATTATGTCCAAAGATATTTTGAAAAAATTTATTTAGGGGATGATGAGCCTTGTAAAATTATTGGCAAAAGAAAAGTGCAGCTGAAATTGCAGAATGGCAGCACATGGGTGTTAAAAGATGTCATGCATGTACCCATCCTGAAGAGGAATCTGATTTCTATAGAAAAGTTGGGGGATGAGGGTTGCACAGTAACTCTCACAGCTGAATCTTGGAAGGTTTCCAAGGGTGCACTTGTATTAGCCAGAGGTAAGAGAGTAGGTACTCTCTATTTATGTAATTGTATTACTGATTATTCTCCTTCTATATTATCTACTTCAGATGTGGATGCAAAGTTGTGGCACTGTAGACTTGGCCACATGAGTGAGAAGGGAATGACTATTCTTAAGTCAAAAGGTAAGCTTTTAGATTTGAAAAGCATAGATCTAGATTTCTGTGAGCATTGTATTTTTGGAAAATAGAAGAGAGTGAGATTTCTCAAAATTAGGTCAACAAAGAGGAAGCACAAGTTGGAGCTTGTTCACATAGACGTGTGGGGACCAGCTCAGGTAGCTTCTATTGGAGGACCACAGTATTATGTTTCTTTCATTGATGATGCTACAAGAAAGGTATGGGTTTATTGCATAAAGAAGAAATTTGATGTTTTTGACACATTTAAGAAGTGGAAAGCTTTGGTTGAGAATGAAACAAGTTTGAGATTGAAGTGCCTTAGATCTGACAATGGTGGTGAGTACTGCAGCTATAAATTCAACAGTTACTGTTCTATGAATGGAATACGCAGAGAAAGGACGGTTCCAAGGACACCTTAGAAAAATGGAGTTGCTGAAAGGATGAATAGAACAATATTGGAGCATGCACAGAGTATGAGGTTGCATGCTAGTTTGCCCTTACAATTTTGGGCAGAAGCTGTAGATACTGCGGTTTACCTGATTAACAGAAGACCCTCTACTGCTTTGGATGGTGGAATTTCAGAAGAGGCGTGGACAGGTAAAAAAGTAGATCTTTCATTTCTTAGAGTTTTTGGTTCTGAAGCTTTTGTGCACATTGATAAAAAAATAGAAAGAAGCTGGATGTTAAGTCTATTAGGTGCACTTTTATTGGTTATGGCTCTAGAGATTTCAGATTTTGATTGTGGAATCTAGGAACTAAAAAAATAATTAGAAGTCGTGATGTTGTTTTCAATGAAAAGGTGATGTACAGTGATCAGCTCAAGAAATTGAAGAATTCTGAGCAGAGCAATGTTGATTTGGATGAGTTGATGATCCAAAAAGAGCTCGTGGGTAAAAATTTTCACACTCAAGAAAACACAGACACTGACGTCGGTCAGGCAAGAATTGACTTCAGTCATACAAGAACCGACATCGATCAGACAGTGACCGACGTCGGTCAGGAAAGAACTGACATCGGTTAGGTGGAACCAATGTCGGTCAAGTACAAGCCAGGAGATGACTGAGATCGGTCACTAACAGAGAATTTGGGCGGATAACAAGCTATGAATGAGTCTCAAACGCCCATAAGGAGGTCAAAAAGGGTAAGTAAACCTCTAATTCGTTATTCCCCTTCGTTGTACTACTTGTTGCTCAATGATAGTGGAGAACTAGAGAGTTTTGATGAAGTAATGCAGGTAGAATCCTGGAAATAGTGGGAGCTTGGCATGAAAGAGGAAATTGATTCCTTGAAAGAAAACCAAACATGGGATTTAGTTGAGTTGCCAGCCTGTAAGAAAACACTAAAAAAAAATGGGTTTATAGGTTAAAGGAAGGTGAGAATGGACAAATGAGACACAAGGCCAGGTTGGTAGTAAAGGGATTTGCACAGAAACTAGGGATTGATTTTGGTAAAATTATTTCTCCTGTAGTAAAGATGACTTCTATTCGAACTGTATTGTCTTTAGTTGCTATTGAGGATTTGCATCTTGAGCAGCTTGATGTTAAGACAACGTTTCTTCATGGAGATTTGGATGAAGAAATATATATGGATCAGCTGGAAGGTTTTGAGGTCAAAGGTAAGGAGAAACTTGTGTGCAGGTTGAAGAAAAGCTTATATGGTCTTAAGCAGGCTCCAAGACAATGGTATTTGAGATTTGACAGGTTTATGACTGAGCATGGTTTCAGTAGATGTCAATCTGAACATTGTGTTTATTTTAAGAGGTTGGATAATGGTAATTATATTATCCTGTTGCTGTATGTAGATGATATGCTTGTTGCAGGTTCACACATGCAGGATGTTAATGAGCTTAAGGTAAAATTAGCTCACACATTTGCCATGAAGGATTTAGGAGCAGAAAAGAAAATCCTTGGCATGAGTATTAAGAGAGAGGAAAAATCACAGTTTGATTTTGTCTTAAGAGGATTATGTGAACAAGGTGTTGGAGAGGTTTAATATGAAGGATGGAAAATCGGTAAGCACACCTATGGCTGGACACTTCAAGTTGAACAAAGAACAGTGTCCTAATTCACATGATGAGGTAGAGTACATGAGTAGAGTTCCATATGCTTCTGCAGTTGGGAGCTTAATGTATGCAATGGTATGTACTAGACTTGATATTGCCCAAGCAGTGGGAGTTGTCAGTAAGTTTATGGCCAATCCAGGAAAGGAAGACTGGAAAGCAGTTCAATGGATTCTCAGATATCTAAGAGGGACCAGCAGTAGGCATTTGTGCTATGGAGGGTCAAACACTTCTCTACATGGGTATGTAGATGCGGATATGGCAGGTGACTTGGATGGTAGGAGAAGCACCACAAGTAATGTGTTCACTGTTGGTGGAACGACAGTTAACTAGATTTCAAAGTTGCAGAAGGTTGTTGCCTTGTCTACTATAGAGGCATAATACATTGCAGCCACAAAGGCTAGCAAAGAAATGATATGGATGACACAGTTCATGGAAGAGTTGGGAAAGGATCAAGAGAGTTGCAGATTGTACAGTGATAGTCAAAGTGCAATTCATTTGGCAAAGAATTTAGCCTTTCATTCAAGAACCAAACATACACAGCTTAGGTACCACTTCATTAGATAGGTATTGGAGGATGGTGAGTTGAAGCTGGAAAATATCAATACAGATAAGAACCCTGCTGATATGTTAACAAAGCCGGTAACAAAGGAGAAGCTGAATCTTCATTCAACTTTTGTTGGTCTTCAAGATTGAGCTTGAAGATGGAGAAACAAGCTATAGGATGTTGTTATATAGGTACAGGTGTAGCTATTTATCTCCAAGTGGGAGATTTTTTAGTTTTGGAGCTAAAAGCTACACCAAATGAGCAAATGCAAAGGTTGCTGGACTACACAGTCACCGACATCAGTCAGGGATCGACTGGAGGTTGTTGACGTCAGTTATGGATCGATCGACATCGGTTATATGCAGGCAGACAAGGACCGATGTTGGTCACCTGTGCATTCCAAAAGTCTATTTTTGGGGGATGAATAGATTGTTTGCATGATAAGTTTAATTGTTAGTGTTGAGTCCGCGTTTCTATTTTTGGCAGGACTGATTTGAACCTATGATTAAGAGGTGTATCTAACAGTGGAGAATGCATAGCTCATGATCCCCAATTCTATATAATAGGGATAGATCTTCATAGCTTGTAAGGTATGAGAAAAAGGGTGAATCAATTCAAGTAGCTAAACTGTGTTTGTAATTGTGAGAGAGAATTCTTGAGGGAAAGAGATCTGTACATCTGAGAGGTGTGGAAGAAAGAGATATTTCTTCAATTGTATTTTCTTCTGGAAGAGTTTAATACAAGTTTTCATTGTTTCTTGTATCTCTTATTCTTTGGTGATTCTGATTTCTAGTTACTTATTATTCTGATTTAATTCTGTGTTTAGTTGCTTACACAAAATTAATCAATTGTATCTGTAAGATCCTAACAATATGTGCATACAATAGATGGAATTTTTGGTACATTTATAGGCACATTAACACAACATATAGTAATCATAGTTGATGACAATGGAATTAATGATGATGATTTAGATAGGCATGCACTATTTATTAGAGTCTACATCAACAAAAACCTATTCATAGTGTCATGATTTACAATAGATCAAGTGAAAATGCATGTACAATAACACTCCTTTATATTTTTGGATATACAAAGCAAGACTAGAAAGTTACATCAAGGGTAGTTAAATAATTTGATGGGCATACACAAGTTACTTTTTGATATATAGTGTTATCTCTAAAAGATTTTTTAACAACAATGGATACTTCATTTATAGTCTTTTCAAGCACATGCATCTTCACTATGTTATTAGGATGCCATTGGATAAAATAATATTTTAGTACTAACACCTATAGTACATAGATGCATCAAGTACATACATTAAAATCAAGTGGTTAAATTTCAAAGCATCCCATGTGAGTACCCTCTGTAGTTAGTTGTAACTTCTCATCCTCCCAAACCACCACTACAATTGGTTATGACACCTATTCAAGAGCACCATCCAAAGATAATTATATAACCTACTCCAAAGCACAAATAAAATATAACTAGTCCACCCATTCAAATACATAATGCAGATTCAATTATGGAACCTATACAAAATATTTGTATACAACCATTTCAATGGAAAATTTTATAGCTTCCTAAGAAACGAGTTTCATATCAAAGAGTTTAGCAAGGATCAAATACGTCTACATCTCCTATAGTGCATCCTAAATAAAATCTTCAGATAATTTAGTGTCGTTTACCTCAAAGATGCTTACTTTATTGCATGTTTCATTGCTAAACCTATATAGACATAACACTTTATGTGCCTTGTACTCAATATGTTACATAAATGCTTCAATTATAATTAATATTTTATCATGACATAATCTCCAACATGATCACATTATGCCATATGACATCCTTATCAAAAGATACAATTAACTCTTCTTTTGAGATGCATGACTTGGAGGATACATCCCTCATATTAGAATAGAGGCATCATAATGGAATTATCTTAGATATCCAAACCTCCATGAACATATTTGGTATAGAATAAAGGTTGCAAAAATATAGAGTATAGTTTTTTGAAGATTCAAAAAAATGCAAAAAATAGATTTTACAATAGAGTACAGGTTTTCAAAGATTTAAGATGATTTATAATTCCATCACATGACATATATTATAATGTAAATACAAAATTTTGGGGCATATTACATGCATATGCACTCATTTTTAAAAGACATAAACTACATAATTATATGCTCTTGAATGCATATGCATGGACGTGTGCAAGTCAATTACAAAAGCAAAGTTATAGGTTACAAATATATTTATAATTGAGCATATAGATACATAACATTCCATATTATTTTCACACATTGAAATGGAATATGATCCTCATTATGCTCATGCTTATTCAAAGTGGAAAAATGAAAAGAAAAAAAATCAAATTTTTGAAAATTCAAAATTTCGAGGTTTTGAAAATGTAAAATTTCAAGGTTCCAAGGTTAAAAGTCTCGATGTTTAAAATTTCAAAGTGAGAATAACAAAATATTCAATTTGAAGTAAATTATATGAGCAATGAGTTCATCATGGGGGCACAGATACTCTTCATTCCCTTTTGATCATGCAAGTTATAATCTAGACATATTTATAGTGGTGTCATTTGAATTAGGGTGGGTGATGTACATTAAATTATAGATATATTCAATGGCTTTAACATAACATCTATAAAACCTAAATCGGTTCACCTTTTTTGGATTAATAAATTTGTTATTTTTATTTATTCATGAAAGTTGGGATAATTCATCTTTATAATTCAAGAGCTTGATTCATTTACAAAAATTGGGACTTGATCACTCATAATTCACCATTGCTTCTGATTTTCTAAATTCATCAATAAGGGGGAATAATTATACATCAATATTTAGAAACTATAAGGCAATTTGGTTTTCCCACATAAAGGTGTACTCATCCCTTGCTCTCTTTCCAAATTTTAAATTTTCAAAGTTCAAGGTATTGTGGAATCCCAAAGCTTCAAAATAAATAGTTTATGAGTTATTTTAGGGTTTGCTAAGTTTGAGTTACTCCAAAATTGAAGTATCTGATCAAATAAAAATTGTCTTTTACACACTCATGTTCAAATGTTTATCTTTTAATTCAACAATTTAATTTCTATAATAAAAGGGGGTCAGGGTGATAATGTAGACAAATAAATATACTCATTTGTACTTTAAAATACTAATTATTCACACATTCCAATCCACATGAACTGCACACAAAGACATGATTCTTATTCACCATTCCTCTAAACCATTTATCCATAAGCATTTTTGACCCTTTTATTTAATATTACTATTGCACAAAATTTTCAATTTCAAATGCTTAATATTTAAAAAATAACCTTAAAACTATTCATAATGGAAGATAGTTATTTTTTATCCCTCTGGAAATATATGTGCTAAGTGGATAAAGGTTCAATACATTCCTTTCTACTTAAATTAGTCATGCTTCATACTGAATAATAGATAGTTTCTTAAATTTAAAACATCTTGTGGGGTCTTCTCACATGTTTCACATGGTCAAATAAATAAAATAGTCAAAATATTTACCTATAAATACATTTCAACAATTTTTCATTGACCCACATGCAATTCGCTTCGTTCAAGCATATACATTTTTACACATTGATCAAAACTCCCATATTGTGCACAAATTATGAATCATTCACAAGGAGCATTCATAATACAAGTTAAGATCTCTTTGAAGCAAGTTAAGAGTAGTAATTTCAAGAATCAAACACATGATATATATATATATATATATATATATATATATATATATAGTCAAAGGAATATAATTTCATATTTACTCTAGAGTTAGGGAAACTATACAATCTTTATTTCCCTCCTTTAAGTATTATATATGTAAGAAATGGTCAATTACAAAGGAGGAGATTGAGGTCATCTCAACCCATTACACTCACCTCTTTTTCTTCTAGGTTTTCAAACTATCAAAGTGAACCTTAGATTTTCAAATACAAGAGAATACAAATAACAATTTCAACATAGCTAACCCCTAGTTTCGATATCTAAGATTACTCAACATATAAGGCAAAAAAAATATTTTTTAAATACAATCAATTAGAACAAGTCTCATATCTATGAACTCGAGCACACTACATCATTATCCAATTACAATGGACCTATCCATAAATATATTTTTATACCTATGATCTATCATTTCAATCATTTATATTTCTCTATCTTTTGTTGTCAGTAGCCTATCATAATTGACTGAAACAAGTCCATAATCAAGAAATTAGAATGCACTACATTATTGTCCACATACAATGAACTTGTCCAAATTATGTTTTTGTTCTTAATTCTAATATTGAGATTACATAATCACCTTTTCTTCTTACTTTCTTAATCAAACACTTAGAACAATGAATGGGTATCCATGTGAGAGTTATGTATATCTCTTTCTAGTATTTTGTAAAAAATTAGTTTTTCATATTTAACAATTTACCTAAGTTAGAATATCTAAATATTATATATCTTTCACATTTTGATATTTCTAGTTTTACAAATATAATAATATAAACAATTGATTATTATTGAAAATAAGGTAACAATGATGATATAAAGGGTCAACCATAAGGGGACAATCACAACTCCTTTGATCGAGGGCTTATTAAAAAAACAATGTGTTAGGTAAGTTTATGTATATAACTAATGTGAGAGCATATTTTGTAGAAGCCATAAATTTTGACTTGGAGTCCTTTTGACTTGGAGTCAAAAACTTCTAATGCAATTATTTCATAGACAGTTCAACAACTTATGCCAGAGTTATAGGGCGTGGTTAATAAAGATGATCTTGATGTATTTAAAGGGAACCTCATAGGACTAAGAGTGGACCTGAATAGCTTCTAGGATCAATTGTAAAAAATCATTAGGTAATTGGCCAACTTTTCAACTCTATAATTGTAAAACAACCCTCCATCACTTCAGTTTGGTTTTTCTCCTCCAAATAATCACAATGCTAACCATGGTGTGAAGCCCTTGTTCCCAAAAGTGGACCTACACAAGTTTACTGGTAATTATCCACTCACGTGGATTACTCAAATTGAAAATTTATTTAATGTACATTAGAATGCTTATTCATTAAATTTGTTCATGGCCTCTTCGTATCTGGAACATAAGCAGTTTATTTGGTATCATTGGTTGTGTGATTAAAATAAAAATAAGGGTCTTTTGGTTTCTTGGTTGGTATTTTTTGAAGAAATTCATCTTCACTATCGCAACAATGTATCAAAAAAATAAGTAATCCAATTATTCAAGTTGTTCCAAACTATGAAGATGAAGGATTACATTCATCAATTTCATAATCTTGTCTTATGTGTGGTAGACATTACAGAAGAAAATATGACTAACCTATTTTTATGTGGTCCCAGATATAACATCCAATAGAAGGTTCACATTTTTCACCCCAATAGTGTATTTGAATCCATACCAAGGGCATGTCTAAATGAGGAAAAAAACTTGATTAAACGAAGACCTTTCACTAACATTTATGAACGCACCTTCCCAACACCATCATTTTCATAGCCTACAAGAATGACACCTCAACAAGTTAAATAAAAGCATGTAAAAGTTTTGTGTTTTGCATGCAATAACAAATGGAGCAAAGGACATCAGTGTGTTAAAAGGAAGTTGTTTTAAATTTAAGGCACCAATGAAGAGGAAGAAGATGATGAGGCTTCAAGGGCAAGTTTGGAAGACCCTAAGGATGAATCTGAAGATTCTCAACCTATTAATTCCTATCATGCACATCCTCAAACTCTTAATGTGGTGTGTTTCTTAAAGGAACTAAAGATGAATATGTTAATTGACTCTAAAAGTACACATAACTTCATCAACAGTATGTTGGCTACTCATTTGATCTATTTCATTTCCCTAGATTCATAATTTTTGGTCATGATTGCATATAGTGGTCCAATCAACTCTTTTGGAAAATGCCATAACATTAAGCTTGTTATGGGAGACTATTGTTGGATTTCATTATGTTTGTTATTACCTTGGGAAGAGCTGACATTATTTTGGGAGTGCAGTGACTCATCACTTTGGACACTATTGAGGTGAATTTGTAGAAACTATTAATGTAGTTCCATTTAGAAGGAAGGACCTTTGATCTGTATGGATTACAGGCTAAATCTCTGCAACTAGTTAGTTCCCATCAAATGATAAAGATTCTTAGGAAAGGTCTAGAAGTATTTTTGGCATGCTTATTTTCCATAGAGGTTCAACAAACCAAGGAGTCTACACCTATTTATTTTCAAAGGCTGATGGATGATCATTTTATTATTTTTAGTGACATGCTAAAAGGACTTCATCCATGTCATGCACATGATCATGCCGTAGGGATCATTATAGTAACCTGAACACCACCTAACATCAGAACCTATAGGTATCCTTATGCCCAGAAGAGTGAAATTGAAAATATGGTATAAGAGATGTTAGAGGTAGGAATCATTTGACATAGTCAAAGTGAATATTCCTCCCTAGTGTTCATGGTATGGAAGAAGGATTATAGTTAAGAGGTTGTGACTAGACTATAGAGAAAAAAATAAGTACACCTTTAAAGATAAGTTTCCTATTCTAGAAATTGATTATTTGTTAGATGAATTGCATGGTGTTTTTATTTTACCAAGTTAGACTTTCGCTCTTGGTGTCATCAAATTTGCATATGTGATGAGGATATACCTGAAACAAATTTCAAAACTTATGAAAGCCATCATGAATTTATGGTCATGTCTTTTGGCCTCAAAAGTACCATCTACATTTCAAAGTTTCATGAATATTATTTTTAGGCCATTTTTGAGAAAGTTTATACGAGTGTTTTTTGATGAGATTTTCATTTGTAAAAAAAATTAGAAGACCATTTGAAACATGTGAAATAAGTACTTTGAGTTCTAGAATAACATCATCTTTATGGAAAACCTTCTAAATGTGATTTTGGTGTCTAATAGGTGTTACTTGGGTCATATTATTTCTCATAAAGTATTGAAATTTGATTATAAAAAATCCAATCGATGATGGAGTGGTATATTCGCAAGACCCTCAAGATCCTTCAAGGATTTCTTAGTCTACTTGGTTATTATCACAGGTTTGTCAAAAAATATGGTAGCATTACAGACCCACTCAATTTTTTGTTGAAGAAAGATTTCTTCTAATCAATTAATTCAAATACCAAGGTATTTGAAAAGTATAAAATAGTTATGCACACAACTCCAATTTTGGCTACTCTTAATTTTGCAAAAACTTTTATTTTGAAGTGTGACACATCAAGATATAGCATGGGGATATACTCATGTAAAAAGGTATACCATTGGAATTTTAAAGTCACCAACTAAATGGAAAAATAGGCTCAAACCAATCTATTAGAAAGAGATGATGGTTATTCTTCATGTGGTGAAATAATAGAGACTTTATCTGATGGGTTGTCACATTTACATAAAGACTGATCATGATAGACTCAAATATTTTTTAGAGCAATGATTGTCATCTGAAAACTAATAGAAATGGGTGAATAAAATTTTAGGATTTGATTCTAAAATAGTGCATAATAAATGTAAAGAGAATGTGGTGTTAGATGCCCTCTCCCGATGGGATGAATTAGTTAAGGCATTATTGTGTGCCATGACATGTGGTAGGTAGACTAGCTAGAGAAATAAATATCTAAATGGGATAATGATAGTGGTACCAAGTATTTGATTAAAAATCTTCAGTAGGTTTCTGACAAATCTAAAAAAATTACATGGAAGGGGAGCACAGTATGGTATAAAAATATATTATAACTTTGTAAACATTCTCTCCTCAACCATAAAATTATTCAAGAAATTCATGCCTCTCCACTTATAGGACACTCTATTTGAAAACATATCATAGAATCAAGAAGGACTTATTTTGGGAAGAACTCAAGGGGGGTGTCTAGAAATATGTGTTTGAATGCATGGTATGTCAACAAAAAAAAAGTGAAACCATTAATATCTTAGGTCTTTTGCAACCTTTATCCATATTTAGCTAGTGTTGGGAGGAGGTTTATATGGATTTCATTTGGAGGTTACCACGGTTTGAGGGTAAAAATAATATCATGGTAGTTTTAGATCGACTCACCAAGTATGCTCATTTTTATTCATTATTATAGTCATTGTTGCTAGTACAGTAATTTCTATTTTTCTCAATATAATTTAGATATTTCATGGTACTCCAAAGATCATTGTAAGTGAATGAGATCCTATATTTACTAGTAATTTTTGGATTGATTTATTTGCATGTTTGGACACTCAGTTGGTTCATATCTCATCCTATGATCTCATTCTAATGGACAAACAATTGTAGTCAATAAACATCTAGAAGTATATCTTCATTTTTTTATTTCTGACAAATAGTATAAATGGGTTCATTGGCTACCACTTACTGAATGGTGGTATAACACTTCTTCTAACATGTGTCCATTTGTGGCATTGTATGGGTATCGCCCCCCATCCATCAGTTCAACTTTGATATACATCCAAAGTTTCGAATTGTTGAGTAAAATATTCACCATAAATAGGAGGTGTTAATAAATTTGTGAGAAAATTTAGCAATGGCACAAATTAAAATAAAGAAACAAGTAGATCAAGACTATAATGAGTGGAATTTTGACATAGGTGATTGGTTCTTTGTGCATTTACAACCATATAAATAGATGTATTTGAAGCAATAGAAAAAAGATAATAATTTGTCACCTAAGTATTATCGTCCTTATAAGATCTTATAAGTTAATTTGTATTGTAGCTTACAGGGTGGAATTACCTCCATCCACTCACACATATTGGGTATTCCATGTATCTTCCCTGAAGAAGGTAATTAGACATAGAGCTTCCACTTAGACTAAGTTACCTAAACTAGATGAATAAGGTTAAGTTATTTGGGAGTCTGAAGAGATCCTTCACATGTGCACTAAGCAACTGCAGAGTAGAGCCGGTAAGGAGTATTTCATTAGTTAAAAGAATTTTTATACCAAAGATGCAACATGGGAGGATGGCGTATTACTGCAACAACAACCTGTGTTTATTCAATGTTGAGGACAACATTTTTATTAAGGGGAGGGGCATGCTACGCTCTTAACCTATAGTGCATCTATGGATATGTGTGGTCAACTTGTGGCTTACATACTTTCATATTATCTCTTTGCATTTCTCTATGTTCTTAGTATGGTCAGCCTATAGAATAAACTTGGCTAAGTAAAGTATATATAAAAGGTAGTGGTTAGTCTTTTATCATAGTATTGCAATTTTTTTAATTTTATTTTTTGCATTGTTGTGGAGATTACCCCCTCAAAATGATGCAATCATAATATTCAATTATTCTTCTGTTTCACCAATTATTATTATAAATAAATTTATTTTACTCTTAATTTTATGATATATAATTATAATATTACAAATCATATAAATAATTTCATTATACATTATGTGATATATATATATGAATGATATGATATCACATTTTATATGTATATAATGTGATATCATATCATTTACTTTTTTCCAAATATATAATATATTATTTATTGTTAAAAAAATAGTATATATATTTAATTAAAAAAATAATAAGAAATGAAGTAATACTTACTATGGCCTCATTCCACCAAAGGATCAAAATGATGACACATGAGCTATGCATTAAAATCTAAACTTATAATTTTGAAAATGATGCCCTTATGTTGAGCAAAGGATGTGCACGTGAGAAACTAGGTATAAGGTATTTTCTACAACCTATTACCTAAGATTAAGTAAAATTTGATAAGATAATGGTCGGAAGGAATTATTAAATGTGAACCTCCTATTAATAACCCTTATGGTAACACTATCCTTGACATGAATGATGTACAAATGTTAATTTAAAAAAAATTGATACAATCTTACTAGTTGAGAACATGGTCAACACCAACATGAAAATTAGATCACGTGAACTGCAAATCGGTTTTATAAAACCATTACCTATAGTTATGGTCTCATAACCCCCAACATGGTTTGATAAAATAAAACTCATGTTTGCTAGCATCCCACCACATACATATGATTCATTTATCCTTACATTCCTCAACCATAAAGTTACGCCAAACAAGCCAATTCGAAAAGGGAATATTATCTCATAGCTCTCAATATAACTTTGTCTACTTCATATCATCATTAGGCACACAAGTATTCAAGAGGCACAAAGAATGACCCACGATATCAAACATCATTAATGCATATTGATGCATTGGGTCTTTCTCCTAGAAATCATGGAGCTTAAGAAAGATTTTAAAAAATATGATAAACAACACCATCGAACTTGTGATGAGAAGTGTAGAATAAAATATCAATATAAATATTGTTTAAAGTAATATTTAAAGTTTTTGGGATAATTATTTATATATTTTTTTGTTTAATATTTTGGATCATCAATTGTGATTTATCATTAAAAAAAAAATTTATTTTGGAATAATAAATATTCATATTTTTAAATAGGTAATAAACAATGATTACACAAAATAAGTTATCATTAGTGTTTGTATGTTTTTCCAACATAAGTCATTCCTTGACGATGGATCATGGTTGGTGATCCGAAACAAAGAGTGGAAAATCATACACACAGACATTCTAAAAGCCTTAGATTTAATTTTATAGACCATGAAATCAAAAAATTTATAATACTTTAAAATAGTTTGTGGTTAAAAAACTATAAAATTTAACTTCTTAAAGACAAATTATGTCAAAGGTTCCTATTCACTCACACACACACACACACACACACACACACACACACACACATTTTGCGAGAGAATATTCATGTAGAAGAATCCTCTATTAATAATTCTCCTTTATAATCCTTTCATTCAACAAAAGTGATAAATTGATTACAAAGAAGAGTCTCGTTGTTTGTTTGTAGGAAATCACCAAACAAAATGGTGTTTAACTTTTCCCAATTATTTTTTTAAAGAAAGTCCCTACCATTGTCAGGGGACATGTGAGACATCGTAAAAGGTGGAGGATTTTCAAAAAAATGTGTTTGCTCATAACTTTCTCTTAAACCACTTAACTTAGTGGATTTTGGCTAGAAAGGGTAAGAGAGATTCTAAAATGAATTTTAGTGAAAAATTATTACACTACTTTAAGGTTAACAATTGTTTCTCTTATTAGAATTTTTGAGCACTAACAATTTTTATTTAATTATCAATAGTAATTAAATCCACACTTTTTTTAATAACTATTGAATCAGGGACTACTTCAATTTTATTTTCCATAAAAATATCTTTTTAATAAAAAAATAAAAAATATTACAAAATATGTTTTTTACACTAAAAACTTTATTTATTATAACACTAAAAAACTAATCTCAAAACTAAAATCTTTTATTTTATAAATAAATGCTTGGAAATAAAAAATAAATTAATATAAATTAAATTTAAAAAAATTAATATATCCATCACCTTTATTTATCTTTTTAAACTTTAACCAAATAAAATCACAATAATGACTAATAAAATACTATAAAGGCTTGGGTAGGTGTTACAAAGTAAACAGCTATAGTGATTTTTTCATATGTGAATCTGGAATCATGAAAAATAACCTTGTTACTATTGTTTCACCTATTTTCACACCACTAACAATATTAAACAATAATTATTGAATAAGCATATAGAATTAGATATGTTATTTCTATCATTTGTACAGTCCCCAATCCTTGTTTACCACTGTGAATCCACCATCCACCGCGAGATTATGACCGCTTACATACTTTGATTCCTCACTTGCCAAATACAATGCAGCCTCTGCAATATCCTCTGTTTTAAGGGTAGCTTCCCTTAAATTGGCTATGCTGTTAGCAAAGGCCTCCAGCGTTGCAAACCCTTCTTCAGTTGAATCCTTTTCTAGGAACATTATTGACAGATTTGTTGCTAACCCACCAGGGGAAATACTATTTACTCTGATACCATATTTTCCAAGCTCGGCTGGGCCGTTTTTAGTCAAACCTATAACTGCATGTTTTGAGGCTGTGTATCCGTAAGGTCCAATACCCCCTAATATTCCAGCAATACTGGCAGTAGAAATTATGCAGCCCTTTTTGTTGGGGATCATAACGCGGGCTGCGTGCTTGATGCCGTGCATCACTCCTTTCACATTTACATTCATCACGCGATCGAATTCGCCCATGTCATACTCTGCCACGGTTCCCTTCTGTTCATCGACGATTCCGGCATTATTGAACATGATGTCCAGTCGTCCATATTTTTCCATGGCTAAATCGACCGCTGCACTCACGTCTTCCTCTTTGCTTACATTACAGTGGACGAATGTAGCCTCCGGAGATAAGGATTCTGCGAGTTTTGATCCAGACCCATTTGTAATGTCAGCCACAATGACTTTGGCTCCATGATTTGTGAAGAGGCGAACAGTGGCTTCTCCAATCCCTGATGCTCCGCCTGTAATTATTGCGACCTTGCCTTGCAATCTGCATTTTTCACTCAACATAAAGCAAAATGGACTCAACATGAAAATAAATAGAAATTAAAAAAACAAACAAACAATAAATTACCTTTTAGGCACATCAGCAGCTGCTACCACTCCACCAGACATTTTTTCCCCCAAACTAAATGTATCCCCGTCTAAAATTGCAAGATAATCCTTTGCACGTTGGGATGGAATAATGTTCAACCATATCCGGCGTTACTTATAATACAGATATCGTTAACCCTGTTGTCATGGGTGACGTATAATGTTACATTTTACATACAATACAAATATGAGTGATAATGTATAATGTTATATTTAGTATCTGGTATAGGTGTAGAATAAATCCGAATTTCTTTTAATGTAGTCTCAAAATCCAAATCCAATCTCAACTTTTTTAATATCTAGTGGGATTTGTCCATCTTCTGCATCATATACGATATACTTATTATTTTAAGTGATAACTTATCAATAATTAAAAATTCAACCCACAAACATATAATATTTAATTTCTTATTTTTATTCATTAAAAAACTATTATTTACTTTGGGAATTGATAGCTGTTAAAAAAAATTATAATTTTTATTTCCGTGATCTCAACTTCAAAGCGCCATTCAAATCATATATGCCATTAAATACACTTTTAAATGTAAAATTGTCTTGTATATTATTATTAGATCAAGAAACGTTTTTTACGATGCCAAAAACCTTCGAGTACTGTGCCTACATTAACAAATCTGACAGATTTTCTCGAGTTGCGTTTTGTTTATTTTACTCTTAAACCACGAAGGAATTGCTATAGACAGTTGATTGAATTCTATGATTCCTCTTTCTTTTTGGATCCTGTACAGCCAGAAATATCGTCAATTGTAATTATTCGCCTGCGTTTTCTCCGGCAGACTCCTCCCTCCTTTTCGTATGCAATGTAAGACTTTATTTTTAGTCTAATATAATGATAGGCTTACTTTAATTTAATTCTTCATAAAGGCCAGCCAAACTTGTGGATGACTTCCCTGATGTTAAATTTATATAAACAAATCCAATTTGAATGCTTGTGAACTTGATTGAAGTGGCCGGAAAAATTATATAAATAAATGTAATGCTCATTTGTGTGAACTTGATTGAAGTGGCCGTGCCCGGAACGCTTATCTAAAAATTGAAAAAAATTGAAGTCCGTTGACTCTAATCTATCTCTTCCCCAACTCCACGGTTATATGGTGTGACTTGACGTTGAGATTCCTCTATTTCTACTGAGATTCTGACGTGTGGCGGCTTGTACCTTAACTTCCTCTGGGATGTTTCCTTAATTTTTAGTTTAATATAATGATAGACTTAATTTAATTTAATTTTTTTGTTTTTTTAATTATTTTTAGTGTTTCTTTTTTATTTGTGGAATATATTCTCCATTTATGTTTTATATTGTGATAGATTATTTTTATTGTTTGCTATTCCAATAACATTTTATTATTAATATATAAGAAACTACATTCTTTCCACCCTGAGATGAATCGTTAAGTGAGGATTTTTTGTTTAAGCGGTGAGATGAATAAATAGAGGGATTCAATCTGTACACTCGTTTCATATAATGTATGTCAAACATAGAGTCTTTGTCAATAAAATATGACACCATCATGTGAGTAATAAACCACTTTGTAGTGTATGATTTCACATGAAATATCGTGTCAATAAAAAGGATAATAGAAAAAACTAATCTAAAATATCAAATTATCCAAGAGTCCATTGTTGAATATTAAACTATTTCTCGTGTTTAAATCTTATTATTATTATTATTATTATTATTATTATTATTATTATTATTATTATTATTATTATTATTATTATTATTGTTAAAATTTTTACCAATTTTTAAGTTTGTCACAATTATTGTTGGACCTTATAAACATAATTGAAACCATTTCATTTCAATTTAATATATTTAATCCACCCATATGGATCTTTAATGTGAACATTTGACCCTAAAATTTCAAATTGGTCCAAATGCATGCATTCATCTTATCTAGATGACGTTGTTTGAATCCCAGTGATGAAGAAATAATTGTGGCCATTCTTTTTTGGCACTCCATTATTGTACGTGTAATATGTTCTTCAATCCTCCTCTGGACATTAATATCTAAATTAAATTAAAGTTTACAAACTTTACACATACGTGGAAAATGCATAGTAATGTAAGTATATGAAAGATATGAAGACTCAAAACATCTTTCTTATTGGTGTTTTCTAAAAATTAATTTATGTCAAATAATAATAATAATTGAAATTATAGCAACTTAAATTGATAGAATGGAATATAAAATTTATAATAATTAAAATCTCATTTTAAAAACTAACTCTCAATTTATTTAGAAGTTAAAATTTATATTAACGTATTTTTTTTTAATTGAAATATATATATTTTTTTAATTTGTTAATTGAAATAAAATAAATAATTATTTAAAAATATAAATTAAATCACCACCACCTTATAAAATATTATATTAATAATTCTTAATTATTGAATAATTAATAAAAATAATAAAATACATTTTTTTAAATAATAATAAAATTATTCAATCTTAATTATTGAATAATTAATAAAAATAATAACACCGTTAATAAAATATGTATATTTGATTAAGTAATGAACATTATAATTTTTTTTAATGGTATCCTTGTGAACCACTTCCGTCCGTTCTATGTGTACCACCATTACAACTATCGGTTAATGGTGACCAACCCGTCAATGAAAAAATCATGATGATAAAACCATATTGAATGACGTAATCATGTATAAACATTGGAAGGTGAAAAAATGTTAATAGAATTTGATTTTGATATCCTATAATACAAGTGTCTAGTTGTGGGAAAAGTGGCATGTTGATTACATATAACACAATAATCAAATCTTACAAAAACATGCTTAGCAGTTAGCACATTAATAGGAAAATATTACAAGTGTGGCATGGAGCAGCTATTAGGATAACAAGTGTTGTGTTATCCACCACAATGAATGAAGTTAAAAAATGGATAAAATAAAACATGTAAGGATGCAAAGAGCAAGTATTTACAAATGTGATGCGTGGAGAGAGTGTGCAGAGGGAAGTCAAAGAGAAAAAAGATTAGGAGGGACACCACCCATGACATAATGCCCATAATTTATACAAGTCAATGCTATATATAGTATGTATATACACTGCTTATATCTAATGGCACTACTTTGTGTGGTAATTACTTCAGGGCATTATATATGTAAGATTATTATACATAATTAAATATATGCATAGTATCATAGAGCCTCTGAGGTCATCATTGAATATTTTCTAGAAGAGGTAGGAAGTTCAATAATTGATGCCAACATCCTTGGCACCTTAGATGTTTACGATTTTGCATAGGTATAGATGGTAATGAGATCTTGGTAAAAATATTCTTCTAACTGATGGGGCTGACATGTCTAAATTATTGGCAATGGCATTTCCTTAATCCACCCTTTCTAAAAAATGATTTGCCACCTCTACCCATGATTACCTTTATCTACCTAGTTGCCTACACACTGTTGTAGTTTACCATCATTGCAAAGTTGAAAAAACCCAACACAACCATCCAAATGTGTTTTATAAATTATAAGCATTTCATCACATACAAAATTCCAATGGTAATTATTGATTGGATCTATATTTCTTAGCTTTTGATACCTTGTCATGACCATGATTCTCACAAGCATTCACAACTCCCTTAATTGGTATGTGCATTTTTTTTGTTGGTTAAAATTATCAAATTTTTAGAGCTGTTTGGACTTTACTGTGATTTTATCATCAATAAATATACATATTTATTCTTGGGTATAGTTTTAAATGTTTTAGTTTGACGTTTAGGTTGTCTTCAAATTTGCCAAGTGATATCATAGTCCAAATGGGAGGAATGAATTTTGCACTTCAAAAGGTTAATTTCATTAAAATAAATTTTCCCCCTTTTTAACTTATTTTTCATTGGTATTTTATTTTTTTTGAATGTTACCTAAGTTGAGCATGATAATATAATTTCTTGGTAAAAATGCAGCTCCCGCCAAGTTTTCTTTTTGGCCTGCTGAGAATAACCATCATGGTGGATGCCTCGGCCCAGTATAGGATGGAATTGGAATCACGGATGGAAATGAACCTCAACCATTGAATAAATAGTTATTTTGTGTAATAGGGAGCTTGCTTTCTTTTGTTCAAGCTAGCTTCCAAAGCTTCCTTAAACGAAACTGGACAAACCTGAGATCAAATGTAAGGTGGGACTTTGACACTTCAAGGACTAAACATGATGGGCCTGTGACTATTTAAAATTATAGGTTGTTTATTCTATTTATGGTTATTTTACATAATATATTTACCAATAGAAAAATGAAAGCAAAACATTAGGAAATAATTTTACCAAAAAATTAATTTATTTGCAGAGGAATCATATCCCTAAAAAAAATTACAAGAAGAATAATTTCATGCAACATCATGAATTGATGATTGAGAAGTACCTTTGCTTCTGAAGTGTTGATGATAATCAAAATCCTCATTGCCACTCTCCTCTATCTCTTCTCTAAAATGGGTTTGATCAAAACTGAATGCTTATATATCTTGTTGATATTAATCTTTAGCCACCAGGTCACTGTCTCTGCCTATCAGGTTAATGCCAAATGCTAGTTTCTTATCCCAACATGTATTGTAGTCTAAGGATTCAGATAAATGGCAATAAAATAGGGTTCAAACTGATCATATTCCTTACTCCTCAGGTCATCACTAGAATGGGGAAAAATGACATATTTTTTTGTCTCATGTGAGATGAATCTCATGCCTTTGCCCCACTATATAAGCCTTTGAATAATAAATAAATCCAATTTTAATGTAATTCCCACTATAATATTGGTTTAAATGGCTGAAATGATTAGGTCAAAAATGAATAAAATTGAAGTCCATTAACTATAATCCAACTCTTCCCAAACTGCATGGTAGGGGTTAAATTTGACATCCATTTAAACATTTTTTATGTTTTAACCATAAAATATGGTCAAATTATGTTTTTAACCATATTAAAAATGATGGAAAAGAAATCACACAACTTATCATTTTGATGTTAATAACAAAAACTCAACCATTTAAAAATATTAGTAAATAAAGAGGCCCAATCCCATTGTTTCGTAACAATGGAAGATAGAGAAGAAGTTTAGGTTGTTACTGTGATAATGGATAAGGAAAAATCAAGCTATTCTAAATTACATTTTTTCTAGGTAAGTTATAGATCCTACTTATTTATTGATTTATTGAGTGTCAGTTTGTGTGTACATTGGAATGGTAGGGGACAATGCATCGTAGGCAATATTTCCATGCATAATTGGATGGCCATGTGACATATCACATAGGCATGATGGTGGGGATAGATTAGAAGGATACTTATGAATATGTGGGTGATGAGGCACGAATGAAGAGGGTAATATCTGGCCTTAAGTATTTGGTTGGAGAATGGCATTATGTCCAACTGAGATGACATGGAGAAGATCTAGCAACACATATTTAACAATGATATATGAGTTGAGTTAGAGGATCATCCCATTTTATTGATAGATCCATTTCTAAATCCCAAGGTCAATAGGGAAAATATGATTGAGATTGTGTTTGAGGCATTTGTCACTCCTGCCATGATGCCACCTAGGGGAAAGATCCTAGTAGCCATGCATCCTAATTTTGGACAATATATTAAGGTGCCATAACATTACATTAGACTTCAAAAAAATTATCCAATCTAATATGTCATCTTAACTACTTACAACTAATGTTTGAAGGTCTAACGCATTATACATTTTATGATATAACTGATTTTATCATGAGAGATCATAAAATGAATTTTTTAAACCTATGACCAAAACTTATCTTTGGACTAACAATAGTTGTGAATTAGAGTATCAATACTCAAGTCTTACTTTTCAAGATCTGATTGGTTACTTTTGATTTTATATCATAAATGTTGAACAAGTATTAGATATTACATGTTTAGCTTCTGGTACACTTTAATATTTATACACACCAATATGTTTCGTTAATGAAACACATATTAATCAAATCCTTGTTCAATGATTGGAACATGCACATATATTGGGACCTTTCCCCTATATTGTCATTCAGGTCATTATCACTAACCATTAACTCACTGGTTATCGCTCATCAACTTGTAGAAAAGGCAGGTCTACATTAGAGACTGGGAAGCTTCTCAGATAAGATAAATATTTTTCAAAACTAAATTAAACCATATATATGATTTTAATAAATTGCATTGCTCAAATAAATAGCTATATACCTTAAAAACTACCTAGGAAATGTTGCTCAGGAAAACCCCTCCAACCCCAACCTTGTACTTCCTAGTTGGGAGTCCTCTATTTTTAGAATCACACTACTAGGCTATAGCTACCAACCACATTGCCCACATGTCATAAAAATCATAGATACAAATGTATGTTACATATATTTTGTTGGCTCGTTATATTTACTTATATATATTTACACATCCATTATTAAGGTTTTTATTTTCTCAATTATAAACATCCAATTCAAGATTCATTTCCTATTTTCTCTTCCAATTTTATTTATATTGGGGTTTAATTATCAATTTAATGTTGGGGTTTTTATTTTCTAGGTATAAATCTACATAGAATAACTTGGATAGAAGAGATTTATGAGAAAAGGAACTGTGAAAGGGAATGCATGGTATAAAGTAGCTAAGGGGCATATAAGGATTTGTGTCCTTACTTGGATTATGAACAATGTCAATGTTCATACAAATTCATTCTATATTGCCTATTATTATATTCTTATTTTTGAAGGACCAATGAACCCAACAAATTATTGTCAATGCATATCATTAATAGTTTAGGGAATACTTTTGTGGTTATTTTTTCCCTTCTTTTCAAATAAAAAATAAGTATTATAAAATGCATATAAACTTACAAAAAAATAAAATTTATTTTTAATTATGACATGTTTTTATTTCATAATAGCAAAATGAATTTGATGTTGGAGTTTGATTTCAAACCTGCCAATTGAATTTGTTTAAATTTCTTCAAGGCCTTTTTTACAAGGTTATATTTTGAATATCCTGATGACATGAGGTTGAGGCATTTTGTGAATATCCTATAAAGGCATTCAAAATGATAACATCTAGTTGAGGATTTTTAAAAAAAAAAGACTTTGGTGCATGTTGGGAGTATTCTAGCAAAGGTGAAGTGATTAGGTTAGACACTTGTTGGTTGCATTTGATGAAATAATGTCTATGCCTTGTGAGGATACCCATGTTCAAGCCTAGAATTTCAAACTAATTATGCTTTTCAATTTAAAATTAATGATATTTTTATCTTTTTTAATTAGAACTCATCCATATATAATGTGATGTGAATCATACATGAAGCCTAAATAATGATTTGGTTGAACCAATTTAACGCAGATAGATAATTTAACAATAATAGTATTATAAAAATTATGAAAGTAGAAAAAGAGAAATGGATGTCATGTTCAAGATAACATTAGTTTAAAAACCATCAATAAAACATTTCTTGATGGGTAAGGTGATTGACAAATTTAACCCGTAGTCCACGATTATAGGGCATGACATGGTGTTGATACTCTTCTATCTATATTGAGATTTTGATGAGTGGTAGCCTGTATCTTAAATTCCTCTATGATGTTTCCTCATGTATGTGGAAACCCTAATTACATGATCAATTTAGAGACTCTACAAAGTAGATCCCAAGTTCTTATAATTAAAAACTTTATACAAGCACAATAAAATTTGAGTGTAATGACGACTTGAAGAGAAGTATATGAAATTAAATAAGGGATATAATGTTATTACATTGGGGGAATTTGTATTTGGAGGAAGAGTGTTTATATATATCCACAGATCTATAATATTTTCATATCAAATGATGTCATGATTGTTCATGAATATATACTTCTATCATTGCTATCTGAGGTAAGTTATTGCCCATTACATGCATGTCAGCGTAATTATGTATTTACCTTGGGTTGTTGACTAAGGTAATAAGTCTATGGTTAGTTTCCTTAACCATTTGAGTTAGTAGGTTAGTTTGTTTATCGAGCTTAGCTATTTTCATGCTAGTCAATGTTGGTTATTTTACCCACCGTTTTCACATGTTTCTCAAGTGGCTCATTTTTTTGCCTATTTAATAGGCCTTCTTGTATTTTTTGGATATGGAATGTATGTTGTGTAATAAAATATGGTCCCTTATCACTCTCTATTTTTAATCTAATATGGTAATTAAAGTGCATGGTTCATAGAGCCTGAGTGGAGGTTCATGGAAGATAGAGAGGTTGGTGTCTTGCTAGGGAGGAGCTTCACGCACCAAGTTGAGAGCTAGAGGAGAGATAAAATTTTGTAAGCTCTACTTGAAGACCAAAAAACTACCCAGGAGGATCAAAAGACCAAATAACCTTACAGTTTAGGGAGAGGATAAAAATTCAAATCTTGATCATTTTTTTTGTGAAATAAGAGTCTAAACAGTGAGTTAATTCATAATTTGAATAACGGTGCAGACGGTTTATGATTTGACTGAGAAATGGGCAATGGGATCAGAATCTACACTTGAAGTTTCAAAGGTAGGCCAATTTTATAATTGGCTAAATTTTTTCATGAAAATTTTAAACTAAAGTTTTATTATTTTAATTATTTTTAATTTTTTAATTGAAATAAATCAAAATTTCTGCCAATAGGGCTTATTGGGGACCTACCACTGATTAATAATCATGAAAAACATCTGGGAAGTTAAAAATTTCACTATTTTTTTGCTTTTTTATTTGGATGTGGATAGAGAAAGAATTTTTTAAGTCTTAGTTGTAGGTTTCCTGATTTAATTGTTTTAGTGGTATAAAATTTGAGATCTTACAAATGGTATTGAGTTTGTTGCTGAAAAGTGGAAGAGTTGTTTAGTGTTAATACAGAATTAGTGTGTAGAAGTAATTTTTATAAAATTCATTATATCTTTTCTAATTTAATAATTTCCATGAGAAACTAGGTCAAATGGCTAGTATTCAAGACCCGTTACTATTAGATTCTCAAAAATTGACAGACAAGAACTTTAGTTTGTGGGGTCAAAAGGTTTTGATGATACGTGAATATCATAACCTTGATCAAATAGTGATTAGTAAAGAGAAAAATCCTACCACTAGTTATGATGACTATGATAAACATCATAAGGAGGCTCTTATGTTGTTAAAATTATTAGTAGTATATAATATAATACCAGAGGCTAGAAATGTGACCATTTCATTAATTTTGTGGACTAATATTACTTCTAAATACTAGGAATCTAAAGTCAGTAGTGTATTATATTTGAAGATTTTTTTTTTTACTAAGATGCAGGAAGGTGGATCTATTTTTGAGTTTTTGTTGCAGATCAAGGACATCAATGATTAGTTGAAGGTTGTGAAAACGCCTATTGATGAGAAATATTTTATTGCTATAGTTATACAAAATATTCCACCTTCATTTCAGTCATTTGTGGATTCCTTGCACATTATTGTTAAGATGTATACTTTGGACTTTTAAAAGTTGTCTGCATTGCTATTGTAGAAGGAGAGATGGCATGAGCAGATAGTGTTGTCTACTCTATTTCTATAGAGAGTACATTCTTCATCAAGGGAAAGGGTAAGTAGTTTGGTAAAACTACTATTTCTCCTACATAAACTTCACAAGTGGTCCTAATAAGAGATCTAAGTGGAAATATTTTTACTGTAAGCAACCTGATCACCTTAAGAAAGATTACAAGAAAAAATAATATGATATGGCTAACCTTAGAAAGAAAACTTAGCATGTGAATGTAGCTGATGGTGAAGGCAAAGAATCATCCCTAGATTTTGATTTTATAGCTTCTAGTGGTAATTTTGTAGTAGATCGAGTCTGGTACTTTGATTCAGGGGCATCTCACCATTATACATGCCATAAGGACTAGTATGTGGATTTTATTGAAAATAATAGTAATAATGAATCTGTATCTTTGGGAGATGGTAGGAATCATTTTTTGAAAGGATATGGTAATCTTCAAATAAATTTTAATGGTGCAGTTAGGTATACATTTAAGAATGTTAGGTATGTGCCTAATATGAACAAAAAATTTCTTTCAATTAGTGAGGTCAATTCAAAATATGATTTTTTTTGTAAAGTTTCAAGGACAACAATGTTTAGTCTCTAGCATAGATAAAAATATTATTGCTTTTGGGATTGGTGAGAAAGGATTTTATAAGCTTGCAAATCCATAGAGGGAAAAGGAAATTGTACTTGCAGTAATTGATATCACAAGTTCACTATGGCATGAAAAGTATGGGCATTTTAATTTCTAGTATTTGACTACATTGAGCAAGACTAAGATGGTTAAGTGGATTCCTTATATCTGGTATAGTCATCATGTATGTACTAGATGTTAGTTAGGGAAGAAAGTTAGACATTCATTTGATGTTGGTAAAGCTTCACGAGCTATAGGAGTATTGGATCTAGTACATACAAATTTGCATGGTATAATGAAGACACCTACGCCTTCTGGAGCCCAGTATTTTCTATTGTTGATTGATGATTTATCTAGGAGAAGTGGGTATCCTTTCTAGTGAAGAAATTTGATTATTTTTATTACTTCCTTAGTTAGAAATCTATGGTTGAAAAATAAGTGGGAAGGTCAGTGAAGTCTCTTAAAATGGATAATAAGGGTGAGTTCATCCCAAAATAACTCAAGGAGTTTTGTGCCACGAAAGGCATACACAGATGGTATACTACCCCTTACACTCCACAAAAAAATTGAGTTGTGTAAAGGTGAAATAGGATGGTGATGGATATGGCTTATTATGCGATCCAAAGAGGAAATGTCCCATATAAATAATAGGTAGAAGTAGTGAATAAAATAGTGTACATAATATAATTCCTACAAAAATATTAAATAATATGACTTTAGAGGAGGCTTTGTCAAGTCAAACTCTAAATATAAGTGCTTTCCAAATTTCTAGTTGTGTAGCTTTTACAGTTATTCCTAGTCAAAAGAGAAGTAACTTGGATGTGAAAAATAAATAATACATGTTTGTTGGGTATAGTGAGTAATCAAAAGCCTAGAGATTACTTGATATTTCTTCTAACAAAGTTGTGGTAAATAAAAATGTCATAGTAAATGAACATATGCCATACTTCATAACAACTAGTATAGTTTCAGATATTGAGATTTGATTATTTTTATTACATCCTTAGTTAGAAATCTATGGTTGAAAAATAGGTGGGAAGGTCAGTGAAGTCTCTTAAAATGGATAATAAGGGTGAGTTAATCTCAAAATAATTCAAGGATTTTTGTGCCACAGAAGGCATACACAGACGGTATACTACCCCTTACACTCCACAGAAAAATGGAGTTGTGTAAAGGTGAAATAGGATGGTGATGGATATGGCTTATTATACGATCCAAAGAGGAAATGTCCCATATAGATAATAGGTAGAATCAGTAAATACAACAGTGTACATAATATAATTCCTACAAAAATATTAAATAATATGACTCTAGAGGAGGCTTGGTCAAGTCAAACTCTGGATATAAGTGCTTTCCAAATTTCTAGTTGTGTAGCTTTTGCAGTTATTCCTAGTCAAAAGAGAAGTAGCTTGGATGTGAAAAATAAAGAATACATGTTTGTTGGGTATAGTGAGTAATTAAAATCCTAGAGATTACTTGATATTTCTGATAACAAAGTTGTGGTAAATAGAAATGTCATAGTAAATGAACATATGCCATACTTCATAACAACTAGTATAGTTTCAGATATTGAGTCATTATTTTATCCTAATGATTCTATTATATGTTGTGGTGTGAAATTTGAGTAGGATTCTAGTTCATCAGTTGAATCACACTCCAAAGAGGGAATTGATACAGGTCATTGTGAGGTTCCAACAGAACAACCAAGGAAGCCAAAGTGGTATTCTACCATAATGAAAGCACTAAAGGAAGGAGACTTGCCACAAGGTGTGGAAGGAAGAAGATTGAGATTAGGAAAGTAGTTTGGTAATAGAGGTGAGCATGAAAATATTTCTCTAAAAACTGTTGTTTCACATGTATTTGAGCCTAATTATTTTTTAGAGGCCAAAGGGAAGCATGAGTGGGAATCAACCATGCAATTAGAATATGATTCCTTGATGAAAAATAAGACTTGGGAGCTCATGGATCTACTAATAGGAAATAAATCCATTGGATGTAAATTTATTTACAAGGTAAAATGCAAAGCAAATGGTTCCTTGGGAAAACACAAAGCCAGACTTATTACAAAAGGTTATGCACAAGAGGAAGGGGTTTATTATGAGAAGACTTTTTCTCCTAATAAAAAGATGGTAGGTTTTAATTTGATTTTTGCTATTGATGCTTGATTTGGATGGTAGGTGCACCAAATAGATGTCAAGAGTGTTTTATTGAATGGATTTGTGGAGGAGGAAGTCTACATGCTTTAGCTATAGGGTTTTTAGAGTCCCGGTAAGGAGCATCATATTTGTAGGTTGATTAAGTCCTTGCATGGGCTTAATCAAGCTCTCGAGCCTAGTATATGAAGATAGATACATACCTTAGGGAGTCTGGTTTCAAAAGGTATAACTCTGAACCAACTTTATATGTAAAGGTGTTTGGTGATGATATTTTGATTCTCATTGTATATGTTGATGATATAGCCATCACCAGAAGTATTGATAGTCTCATTCAATAGATGAAGGCTGATATTTGTTGTACTTTTGACATGATAGACTTAGGACGACTGAAATACTGTTTAGGTGTTAAATTTTAGCAAGGTGATTGTGTTGTATTCATGTCATAGAATAAGTATGCCAAATCATTGTTGGAAAGGTTTAGAATGATGGATTGTAATCCAAATCACACACCTATAGAATTTGGAGCTAAAATTTTAACTGACACTGATTCACCTTCGGTCAATGAAATAATGTATCAACAACTAGTGATTTGTCTCATTTACGTCACTACCACTAGACCAGATATTTGTTTTGCAGTGAGTTTTCTATCTCACTTCATGTTTAAACCATAGGAAGTGCATTGGTTAGCTACAAAATAGGTATTAAGATATGTCAAAGGTACTCTTGACTTTGGCATACTATATGAGAAGTTTGTAGATTTTGAGCTTTTAGGATATTCTAACTCTAATTGGGCAGGATCAGTAGATTTAAGAAAATATACAACATGCTATATATTCACTCTTAGTTAAGGAGTTTTCTCATGGTAGATCACACTTCAAAATACAATGGCATTATCTTCAATAGAAGTAGAGTATAAAGTTATGGTCAATACAGGTTGTGAAACTATGTGGATAAATAAAATCTTGGAGGATATTCAATTTGATTCATCAAAGCCTACTCTAATTTTTTGTGAAAACCAGAGTGTTATAAACATGGTGAAGAATTGATTATTCCATGCTAGGACCAAACACATTGAGGTTCACCATCATTACATTTGATAGTTGGTTACAAATGAAGACATCAGTCTCTTCTACTACGCGACTACAGAGGAGCCAACTAATATAATGACCAAACCACTTGAAGTTCATAAAATTCAAAGATAAACTTAGTCTTATTTCTAGTTTCATCATTAAGGGGGGATTTTAGCGTAATTATGTATTTACCTTGTGTTATTGACTAAGGTAATAAGTCTATGGTTAGTTTCCTTAACCACTTAGGTTAAGAGGTTAGTTTGTTTATCGATCTTACCTATTTTCATGCTAGCCTACATTGGTTATTTTAAAAAATGTTTTCACGTGTTTCATGGGTGGCTCATTTATTTACCTATTTAATAGGCCTTCTTGTATTGTTCGGATATGGAATGTATGCTACGTAATACAATCTAGTTCTTTCTCACTCTCTATGTTTTATCTAATAATGCATAAATCATTATGGTTTTGGGTGCCATGTAACATTATTTTAATGACAATGTGATGCGATAAATATAGAGGACATGCCCATGTGTTCCACCATGTGAACTTCCCAGGAACTAATCAATGCATGCATAGATAATATAGATATTTATTATAATTATGCTTGAATGTAAGTAGATTAAACACTCATCAGGAAATAGCTTAACACCATCAGTACACCAATTCATTGTCAATGGGATCCCTTATTTATATCCTAAACTTGTCCATTACACACATCGAACATACATGGAGGTTTTGAGGTAACTTCTTTCCTAAGGAAAGTGACATGTAGAAGCGAAATAACCGTCAATTTATAGTGACAGAATTTTTTCAATATAAGGCAACTCTTGCATCGTTGCACTATTTATAAAGGTATTTTTTAATGAAAACTAAAGTTTCATTATAGATGTAAGATTTAGATACTTTTATTACAATTATAGTGTTTTCTATGGTTCAGGTGTATTTCTTGTGGTTCAAATTATTTCACACTTCTGTTGTTTATTGGTTTTGTTGTTTGATGGATGCCCATACTGTCATGTCCCCTTTTCAGTTGACATCTTCAGACTTGATGATTAGCCTATTATGCGACCCTTGTAGGCTAATAAGATGGATAGAGGGTCTTGATGGAGCTTGGCTTGGCTTCGATTAGCAAAATTTCTACAGTTGGCTTTCATTCAGGCTCTTTTGAACATGTTTACCTGAGCTCCTATTATTTATGGATATTTGACATGCAGTGGAGCACCCGTATTTTGGTATGGTCATGTGCAGAATCAATACCTGGTTCACCAGCTTCAGACGGTTCGAGGATCCGACATGTATTGAGAGAGATATTAATATTTGATTGATTTAATTGAATATTAATTATTTAGCATATTTTTAATTGTGAAACCCTATTTCTTAATTATGAAACCCTAATTAGGGCAAGCACACTTTTTAGAAGATATAAGGGTTTCTTATTGGAGGGAGGAGAATTATCCATTGATTATGATTATTGATTATTGCTAAGAATTCTTCTGAGAAGACTGAGCCAAGGGTTCCAAGATTCCATTTACATTGGAGAACGTCCACTCTTCATTGTGTGTGATTCAGAGGTTGTGAGAGATCAACCGATCTATTGCCAGTTTGAGAGATAACTTCATACAAAAGTTATCACAGAGATTTCAAGTATTTATTTCATTAGGTTTTGTTTTAGAAATTTCCCAGATTAAGCTTTTTTGTATTAGCAAAAGAATTTTTGAGATCTGGCATCCAACATAGAGGTTGTATTATTTTCCTGCTATGGTACATAATCTGTATAGTTTTGCATCAGGTCGTACAGAGCCGCATGCAGCTCAGAGACCGACATCGGCAGCCCAGAGACTGACTGAAGACCGGCATCGATAGAGTAGCCAACTAACATAGATCGACGTCGATAGTATATTGATCGATGACAGTAGTATAACTAATGTCGATGACTATGTGTCGACACAGCAACTCGATCAATTCAGATTTAGAGTTATTTTCCAGTTTGCTATAATAATCAAGTTTTTTAAGAACATTTCATATTATTTTATATGCATGACAGAGACTCAATTTTGTAATCATTTAGAAGAACAATAAGATCATTAATTACCTAGTTGATAGTTTATACTGTTGTGTATTTATTTGATTTAATTTATCTCACAAAATCGTATCTTTATTCTTGCAAAAACATCAAAAAAGTAAGATACAGGAAAGCAATATAAAATATTTAGTTTCAAAAATTCAAGGGAAATAGGGGATATTACAGTGGTATCAGAGCTAAATCCTGCCATCCTGAGGGTTTGACAATCTTATGCAGCCACAAGAGTTGGGACCACACAAGTATTTCACACGCAGTAGAGCTTTGCTTGAAGGCGATCAAGTTTTAGAATAGCAACCAATCACCATGAGTGACAGGCGTGAGGGTAGCCCACACAAGGGCCATAGGCATAATGATGATCAAGACACCAAAGATTTTTTTTGAGCTATGGTTATAGGCCAGCAGCAGATGAATCAGGCAATACAGGCACTCACTACTATGGTAGAGAGGATGAACCCACCTGTTAGATAGAATGGGGAACAAGGAGATAATAGAAGTGCTACTATTAATCAGAGACCATAGCTAACCCATTCCAGGACAACTGATAGGCCTACATGACCTATGTTTGTTTAGGAGGAACCAGAGGCTCCAACAGAGGAGGCGACAGGAGATCCCCTATTTGCTGACACACTTATGGCATCGAATGAGGAGTGGGAGTTATTATCACCTGAGGTTAGAGAGAGGATTAATTTTGATTGATTCATCACATAGAGGAGAGAGCATAACTGAGGTCGATAGGATTGGAGACCGAGACACCAAAATAATGATTTGAAGCATGCTAAGAGCAAGCTCACACTAGCGATGTTCGATGGTAGTGGCAAGGTCATAGCACAGGCCTAGATTAGTAAGCTAGACACATTTCTCACATTGCATCTGATGGCTGAGAGAGATGCTATCAGATATGCGACACTTCATCTTGAGGGAGTAGCTCATGATTGGTGGCACCACGGGATGGTGACACTCCATCATGATCAGATCACATCTTATCAGGAGTTTGTGGATAGGCTGGTGGAGCATTTTGATAGGAGAGATCTAGAATCCTATTTTAGGGAGTTGGCTCAGTTATGCCAGAGTGGCAGTCTAGAGTTTTACATTGGTGACTTCCAAAAGTTATCAGTTATGGTTCCTGACATTTCAGAGAGGCGACTTGTAGTGCTCTTCATGGAGGGATTGATAGAACCATTGAGAGGTTGGATCAAAGGCTTTGATCCTCCTTCATTATAGGTAGCTATGAAGAAGGCGTGTAGTATGGAGATGGCAGCCCCATCCAATAAATTTAACTCCAGAGGTACTTCTTCATCTAGGGACCATAAGGGCTCCAACGGAGATAGAGAGGGATTAGATTTCAACAAAGATAAATTAGGTGTCAAGAATGATTCAAAGGCCAATCTAGTACCACCACCTTTGGATCGAGAGGCTCTCAACGATCTACGTAGGAAAAAGGTTTGCTTCTACTGCAAAGGTCCATATGATGCCAATCACGATTGTCCTTTGAGGCCTAAGGGCAAGGCAAATCGTGTGATGTGGGCGTATTATGAGGATTCAGAATCAGAAGATTCTGAACAGTGGGAAGTTCTGAGGAGTCAGAGGCAGAGGCTTCAGAGCCTAAGGTAGAGGCAGATTTAGAGCTTCACATACAAGAGGCACGCCTATCCAGCATTCAGTCAGATGATTCATTCAGACTCCATGGAGTTTTGGCAGGACAGAGGGTCACCACCCTTCTTGGTACATGAGCCACACATAATTTTATAGATGCTAGATTTGTGGAGAAGCGTGGACTCACTACTAAATATTTTGAGGGCATTAGAGTTAAGGTGGCTGACAGTCACACTCTTAGGTGTGAGTGGATGATTAGAGACCTCCCACTGTGCTTGAACAACTATGAGTTCAACGCTGATTATTATGTGGTGAACATGGGGGATATAGACTTAGTCTTGGGTATGAAGTGGATTCATTCCCTTGAGGAAGTCACTCTTCATCTCAAGGACATGGAGGTTCATTTTAATGTTGGTGGGAAGACACATATTCTTAAGGCAATACGGGGTAGGAACATCAAAAATATGTTTTTTCATCAGATGGAGAGACTCATACCACATGATATGGGAGAGTGCACTGCCAAGTGCACATTGGCACCAACACAGGAGCGGTATGTGGATGCGCTTTGTCTTGAGGTAAGTTCAGTTCAGGAGTTAGCACATGTGGTAGGGACTCAGCTTTCTGTTACAGTCGGGTCACATGTTGATGATGATATGAGTATGTCTAGCATTCACATTCCAGATTCAGATATTATTTAGGTGAGGAGTTTACTTGAGTTTCCAGTTGATTTTCATTCATGGATTGGATGTTGGGATTCTTATCTTGGTACTAGGGATGATGTGATGTCATTGGATGAGAGTTGTGATAGACATGGCATGGAGTTTGCATTGATTGACAGCAGTGTAGATCATGACTACATTTGGGATCCAGGTGGATTGAGTGGTTTATCATTCAGCGATTGCTTGAGGGCAAGTAATTTCAGGAGGGGTGGATTGTCATGTCCCCTTTTCAGTTGACATCTTCAGACTTGATGATTAGCCTATTATGCGACCCTTGTAGGCTGATAGGATGGATAGAGGGTCTTGATGGAGCTTGGCTTGGCTTCGATTAGCAGAATTTCTACAATTGGCTTTCATTCAAGCTCTTTTAGACATGTTTACCTGAGCTCCTATTATTTAGGGATATTTGACATGTAACAGAGCACCCATATTTTGGTATGGTCATGTGCAGAATCACTCCTTGGTTCACCAGCTTCAAACGGTTTGAGGATCTGACATGTATTGAGAGAGATATTAATATTTGATTGATTTAATTGAATATTAATTATTTAGCATATTTTTAATTGTGAAACCCTAATTAGGGCAAGCACACTTTTTAGAAGATATAAGGGTTTCTTATTGGAGGGAGGAGAATTATCCATTGATTATGATTATTGATTATTGCTAAGAATTCTTCTGAGAAGACTGAGCCAAGGGTTCTAGGATTCCATTTGCATTGGAGAATGTCCACTCTTCATTATGTGTGATTTAGAGGTTGTGAGAGATTAGCCGATCTATTGCCAGTTTGAGAGATAACTTCATACAAAAGTTATCACAGAGATTTAAGGTATTTATTTCATTAGGTTTTGTTTTAGAAATTACCCAGATTAAGCTTTTCTATATTAGCAGAAGAATTCTTGAGATCTGGCATCCAGCATAGAGGCCGTACTATTTTTTTGCTATGGTACGAAATCTGTACAGTTCTGCATCAGGTCATACAGAGCCGCAGGCAGCTCAGAGATAGACATCGGTAGCCCGGAGACCGACTGTGGCCGACTGAAGACCGACATCGACAGAGTAGCCAACTGACAGAGATCGACGTCGATAGTATATCAATCGTCAACGGTAGTATAATCGATGTCGGTGACTGTGTGTCGACACAGCAACTTGAGCAGTTCAGATTTAGAGTTATTATCCAGTTTGCTAGAACAATTAGGTTTTTTTTAAGAACATTTCATATTATTTTATATGCATGACAGAGACTCAATTTTGTAATCATTTCGAAGAACAATAAGATCATTTATTACCTAGTTGATAGATTACACTGTTGTTTATTTATTTGATTGAATTTATCTTGCAAAATTGTATCTTTATTCTTGCAAAAACATCAAAAAAGTAAGATACAGGAAAGCAATATAAAATATTCAGTTTCAGAAATTCAAGTGAAACAGGGGATATTACACATACCCTATTCCAAAACCTGCATTTTGGAACGATTTGGGAAGATACTGACAAAGGTGAATGGATCATATTTAAGACAAGTGGAGTATTGACAATGAATGCATAATATGTTGGGGAAGTAAGGTGCCATGTGGTAGATGAATGAGTCTCATTACCCAAAAAAGATTAATTCAAAAGTAAATTCAAATGTCTACAACTTTCATACAAAGCATAAGTTTCAATTGCTCTTTAAGCCACATGAAACTACCTTTGTCCATATATGCGCTATCTATTATGGTCATTCGTTTTCATGTTTATTCCCTTCTACATTGTGATAACACTGTGATGCCAAAGGTCAATCAGAATCAAATTGAAGTTCATTGTGTTTTTTTAACTGGTTAATTAGATGTATTATTATATTTAAGGAAAATAGATTTGATACAAAATGTTTATATACCTTATAACCCATGGTTAAAAGCTGTAAAGTTTACGATGTATTATAACTGCGACATAGAATGGTGTGGATTTGTCTAATAAAGATTACTTTCTAATTTATATGGTTTGATAAACTTGGCTCAAACAACTAGTATATGGAGAGTACATATAACCCCTAATAAAAGAATGCAGTAAATTTTGTCTTTTTTGGTATACTTTTTAAAAAAATTTAAGCTATTTCCTTTACAAAAATAAGGACTGCATGAAGATTTTGTCTTCAATTATAAAGTGAATGCGTAGAAATGTTCCTAAGATAAGGAAGTCACAAGTTATTTATAGCTATTTTTTTTACATAATAGTCTACTTAACATAAGAGTTAGTGTGCCAAATTAATGAGCAAAATTCACAATTTATTTGAAGTTGTATTCTCTAAACATTTTGAGAATTCTACGCAATATTTGTGTCATAACTATAGAAATTATGTTATGTTTGAATTCAGATGAGAATATTTTTTTATGGTTAGGTTATTAATAGTTGCATAACCAATTTGACATTATATTTTTTATTTTTAAATTATAGTTGCATATTTATTAAAATGATAATGATCTATCACCAAAATGATCTGTTAAATCTATCATATATTAATGGTAGCAATGTTTAGTCAAATATTCAATAGTCAAGCAAGAGTGGTTGGATCTGTCAAATTAATGCTAATTGCAAACTAAATAGAGAATCAAACACATGCCTGGTTATGTTATGCAACATGGAATTATAACATTATCATGACATAGTGAAAGCAAAAATATGGATAAAAAATATAGATCCCATGTTTTTATATCAATCCAAGTTGTCACAAATGTTGCAGGGCTTTAATAGTCATTGTCATGGGGGATGCCAACAAACATAAGAAATGATAGGAAATGTAACTACATAAACTTAAATGTAAATCATAATAATCAGAGAATTGCACATAACAAATTACGCCTATCAAAGATATTTCCAAATTGGATGAACTATCCTAGATCAACAGATAAGCTATTTCTAATTGAATCGGGTCTTTTGTTATTTCTGATGTTTTCCTGCATTTATACAAATAATGTAAATGAACTTATTCGAATTGGGTTGTTTTTTATTTTGTGCAACTTTACAAAGAGTTTCCTGATTTTTTCCTCCATCAAAACCCATCCTTTCAAGTTAGCTTTTGTTTTGAATTTGCTTTCCAGTGTTATAAAAAAGTGTTTACTTTCTGTTTTGTCCACAAATGTTTTGGGTCTTTACAGTAATCAAATCATGTACAAAGAAGTATTTGGCATCACGATATAAGCTTGTTTGTGGATTGATTTATCTTTGTACATCTAACCACGTCATACTATAAATTTTAAACCAATTATTATTTGATAAAAGATTTTTATTTGTTTCATTCAGACAGACTTATCGTAGAAACTATTTCAACATCTTTTCCCTGTTAATACAATGTTATTAAGTGTCAGGCAGTCACAGATTGACTAAAACATTTCATTTCTCGATGGCATCTACCCCTTTTGAGTGTTACTTTCAATTCAAACAACTCCATAGTTCCTCTCACACATGGTCTGCCAGCAAAGGTAGGGATCTTGGAGCCCTGATAGCAGGCCATAGCCTTCTCTAAAATCCATTATATTGTTTCAAATGAGAAAAAACATATCTTTAAATAAAATCTTCATTTTATTCACTACCATGCCCCAAAAAAACAAATATTATGATGAGTTTCTCATCTAAGGAGGGGAATGGTTGATATCTCACAATGGAAAGACCCCTCGGAGAGAAGTTCTCCATGGACAAGATGGAACACAGACTATGATTACTTACAAAGAAGACCTCAGATGCAGGTTCATGGGTGCTTTCCCAAGGCCAAAGACTCATCTAGTATTGGTTTAGAAAAGATGGAAATGAGGTGGTTAAATTGACAATGGTGATGCCAAAAGAAAATAATTTTTTACTAAAATAAATATATTATATTTATTTTTTTATTATTTCAATTATATTTATGTCAAACTATAGAAGATGTAAAATTGAAGTAATTTTATTTATATTTATAAATAAACATACTATTATATATAAACAATACTTGACCGTCAAATTTTAATGAAAGGCATATTAACAAAATACGTTTGACACAAGCATTGTTAGTAATGTGAAGTTTTCAAACATCCAACCTATTTTATTATTTCAATTAACCTATACTACTTACATAAAATAACCAAATTTTTGGAATTATAAATTATGGCAGTGAGATAGTTTTTGTTTTAGAATATTTTAAGTATTTTTCTGTGTCTATCTCTCTTTCTTTAATTTAGTTTAATATAATGTTCACCTCTATACATAAATAATGGCATCTTTTACATAAAAATAAATTCACCACAAATATTATACTTAATATTTAATGATGTAAATTGATTCATGATAGGTATAAATTAACATGATGTCATTCTCTACATAAAAATTAATCACAAATATATACCTAATATTGAATAATGCAAATTTATTTATGATATGTAAGAATTGGTAAAGGTTAATATAAATTTGCATGATCCAATTAGCATATAAAAATAATTATATCTAATTGGAATCAAACGAATGTATTTTGAAAGGAGTTAATAATTATAATCAAAATGACATAATATCAACCAAATATTGATTCTTGGTATACCCCATGATATTTAATGCCAGAAAAGTTATTTGTTTTAATCAGGGATTGCACATGTTGATAGGTATCCAATCTTTTATGGACATAAATAAAGGTGGATAACCGATGGTATTAAGTAGAGCTTACTTTAATTTGTGCTATTGAATACATCAATGATTGTGAATTTTTCTTTTTTTTTAGAGATATATTTTAAAATTTAAATAGTATTTTATTAAATTTAGTGTATGAATTTTTCACATTTTTATTTCTAATTAAAATGTTCATGGATATTTTATTTTATTTTTGAACCATTAAATATGGATTCCACAAAATTTTAGATAAGACTCAACTTTTTTTTTTTTAATTATTATTATAGATTTTTATAATAAAATTGATTATGAAGATAACACTCAATAGAAATATATAAAAAATCTAAGTTAACATGCACTTTAGATCCATATAAAATTCATAAAATCATATGCATCTACTGTAAATAGTAAACTTTTTATGTGAGTTAATTGTAAAAAGAAATCATGGCTCAAAAATGTTTTACCTAAAAAGTATATCTCTAATGATTTGAGTTTTTTAAAAATCATCTATTTACACATGGTTATAAAACTTTGATGTGAGTGTTAATTTTTTATTTAAAATTTGAATTCAATTTAATATAAAAGTAATTGAAATTACCATTAATATTTATATTAAGTAATATAAGTTTATTTATATTTATTTTGTTTTATTTTTTTATTGATAGTATTATAATATAATAAACCCCTCTTTTATGTAAGATATGTCATTCTATTTATAAATAACAATAAATAAATAGTGTTAAAATTTTAGGGTTATTGATTTTTTTTTCAAAAGGTGAAAATAATTGTAAAGTTTAGTTTTGGATATATGATTCTCAAGTGATCAAATAATCTCTTTCTCCAAAAAAGATAGAACTATTTTTCTTCTTTTTCTTTTTCTTGTATATCAAATTTTAAATAGTAATCAGTTTTGATTTTTCGTGTGGATATTTTATGTTCTTAACACTAATTTAAATATTCTTGGCTATTTTATGTTCTTTTCAAACTAATAAATGTATATTCCACAAAATTTAAGATAAAGCATATGTAATAATAAAAGTCATTTATATTTTACTCTTATATTTATCTTAATGAGAGAAGATGCACTATTACTCTTTCTATTTATTTTTTTTAGATAAATATTTTGAATCTTAAATAATATTTACTTTGTATTACGTGTATGGATATTTCATGTTGTTAGCACTAATCAAAACATTTATGGATATTTCATTTAGTTAGTGTTTGAAACTAAAAAAAATTGTTCCACAAAACTTAAGATGAAGCATATATATAAATAAAAATGTTTATCATCTTTTATATTATTTTATATATTATTTGATATAAAATTATATGAACATGAGCATTAATATTATTGAGGAACATATTAGGATAATTTTCCAACTTAGAATAATGACTTACAAGTGCCTTGTTTGGTACCATAAGTAGAGATTAGTGGAAGGATTTCAAATTCTAAGATGCTCCCAGAACACATCCCAAGTTAGATATCATACTATGTATACACAAGATTTTTGAATTAAGTCAACAAAGGACCCCCCAATGTATATTATTATCTAGCCTAATATCCTAATATTTATACATATGAAATGCACAACTAATTTGTTGACTTATTAGTTTGTGTTTTACACTTTTTATTTGTTCACATAATCTTATGTCAAGTCATATTTTATTATATTTATACAACATATATGCAACATACCACTCAAACTTGATTATTTAATTTTACATCCCTTAGAGATTTATATTATATTTTATTTATGTATTTAATTTTTGAATTTTAAACTATTTTTTTTTTATATTTATAACACAAAGCCAATGAAGAATCACTATGAATTAATTGATATATTAAACACAGTATCAACTGACTCAATTGATAGTCCCCTCAATAAGCTTGATATTTTTGGTCCATTTAAAACTTCTACAATATATAATAATGATCTTCCTATAACTCAATACCATTGTGATCAATATATCTCTTGATTTATTGTATCCCATATTTTTAATGTAGAAAATTCCCAAAATCTAGTTCCATTTTTAATTAAAAGAAACAACAGTGACAATGTCAAAATTCTAGCCACAATTGATGCATGCATTATTTTTGTATCTCATATACAATTTCTTTCAAGCAATGTAACTAACATGTGTAGAAAATTTTCTAAAATGACATCAATGACTATTGCATTACCATATTGTTAAAAATTAAGAAGTTTACATTTTTATCAACCTTATTAATAAGGTCCATGAAATGCATGTGGAACTCAAAATAATGTACAAATTCCTTTGTGACAAAGATTTCGACCCATATAGTGAAGGACCAAATAACCCATATGTTATAATGTATTTGTAAAATTTGTAAGGATCATCAAATATTATACTTTAATACGTATAATTTTATTTGAAATAAATATCATTTTATTAACAGTAAAACATTCATACTTCATATTTAGAACTAAATTAATGTAGTCCCATTATCATGTAATATTTATTTTAATATGTACATAAAGCAGCTAGATATCATATATTTCAATACAATTAATATCTCAAAGTGCAAATTAATTAACTTTTATTTGTAAATACTAAAATATTATATTGTAATACACATGGAGGTCAATAGAATGTTAAGGTTACTTCTTCAAAAATCATATGAACAATATAGATAATCATTGAATGATGCATAAGTTCTAAATTTCTATAAGTTTCATTTAGTACATAAATTAAGGTGCTTTGTTATGTATAACATATTTCGACAATAATTGCATATAAGTAATACTAAAATACTCTTTATTTATTTTTTTCACTAGATTAAAACATCTAAATTTCATTAAAAAAATGAATATGTGCCTAGATCAATTACATGTCATATATCTCTTTTCAATCGACATCTCTCACCACAAATAACCCATCTTTTATTATTAATTATTATAATACAATAAGCCAAAAGTAATGTATATAAATATTATATAGTGTATTATAATAAATTATCAATTATCAATTATCAATTATACCAATAAAAAAATATGTGCAATTAAAATATATATTACATAAAATAATTATTTTAATGTTACTTGAATAAAGACTTAGAAAATATATGACAATAATTATAGTCAATAACCAATACTACAAGAATAGAATTTAGTACAACCAACTTTATAAACATCTTGTATTATAATACATATATTTTGAAATTTACTAAATTAAATCCATATTTGTAATGATCAATTTCTAAAGTTTTCTTATATTTTTTTATGTACTCATTTTAAATTTATTAGGTCATTACATTTTAATTTATATTATATCTTTTAATCAATTAAAACTCAATTCACATATCGTATTTGATTTTCATTCTACTCTTATTTTTAGATTTTGCACTAAATTACTATAGTATAATAAGTCACATGTAATGTATGTAAATATAGTATAGTGTATTATAGTAAATTATACATTATCATATTATACAAATAAAAAAAATGTACAATTAAAATTTATATTATATAAAATAAATATTTTAATATTGTTTAAACAAATACATTAGAAAACATATGACAACAATGATAGTTAATAACCAATAATACAAGAGTAGAATTTAGTAAAACTAACTTTACAAACATCTTGTATTATAATGTATATATTTTAAAAATTACTAATTTAAATCAATGAACTTGTAATGATCAATTTATAAAATTTGCGTATTTGTTTTCATGCATTCATTTTAAACTTAATAGGTCATTACATCTTAAATTATATTATATCTTTTAATAAATTATAACTCATTTCATTTATCATAGTTGATTCTTGTTGTACTCATATTTTTAGTTTCTACACTGAATTAATGTAGTGTTGTTTTCATATAGAAAATAATTTCAATATGTACATAGAGAAGCTTGATATCCTACATTTCAATACAATAAACATCTTGGAGTGAAAATAATTCAGATTTTGTTTTTAGATATTATAGTATTAAAATGTAATTCACATGGTTGTATAAAGAATGTTCATGTTCCTTCGTCAAAAAATCATACGAACAATATAGTTAATTACTGAATGACTAATATGTTAAAAATTTCAATGGATTTTTTACAGTCCATAAATTATGCTTCTTTTTACGTATAACATATTTTGACAATAATAACATATTATTAATAATATAATACTCTTTATTGAGTTTTTGCCCTACATTAAAACATCTACATTTCATATAAAATTAAATTTAATATGTGCCTAGATCAATCACATGGCATATATCTCATTACAATTGACATCTTACACTACAAATAAAATAGGTTTTTTAGTAAATAATATAATATTAT
>JARHVA010005139.1:617500-630000 GCA_037957365.1 Torreya grandis
GAAAAAATAAAGATTTTATGGATTTATTAAGGTGTTGAGGACCTATCACACAATAAATCACATAATTATCATATGTATATCCCATTCAAAAATGTGAAAGTCTAAGACAAACTTGCTAGAAACTAGGATAGTGTAGGACTCCTTCAAAATGACTGTGTTTTGATCTGTTTATAACCCTCTTTACTAAAGATGCATCATGATAACTTCATTATGATGTTTTAAATTATATGAAGTTCCTTTAACATGTATTCATCCATTAAAACTCTCACATATCATTTCATATACTTTCCTAGTGAACGTTGAATATCAAACCTTGACTGTGACTGTGTTTCCTATTTTTAGACCCTAGATATGGGTGTGCATAAGCCTTAGTTAAGATTAGTAATGGTATATATGGAATACCTTGGATTTTTCAAACTCCTTTCATCCATTTTATATATGTCTCTCTCACACTTTGAAGTTGAAAAGCTTTTAGGACCAGTCAATACTAGTTGACTATGGACTCTATCTCTCCCCTCAAGAATGATCCCTATAAGTGATTTTTTTTATGAATTAGTATTTAAATTCAATTATTGGAAACTTTCCTTAAGCATCCATAGTCATTAACCATCTTTCTAGATCTATTTTCTTCACTTTTATGCTCTATTTTCATCAAGAACACTAATCGACTTACTCCCTATCTACCTACCTATTGTAGGTTGATGTTTCAAGGCCTATGTACAGATTGAGGTGTGCATAGGGGTCTAAAAATATTATTCTAAACTCTTAGGTTGTGATTGGATCATATATATCACCTTGAAACATCTATAATGACCTGAATGCATTGGTAAGTTTAGAATAATCAGCTTTGAGTGCAAGGTCATTGTTGAATCAAATTATTGTATACATTAATACTTGAATTTAGTGTTTAAATGGCAACATTTTGGACCTCTATAAACCAATCTCTATTGCTCATCCTCCATTCAAACTATGCAAGGACATTATTTATGCTATAGGTATCAAAACTCACCTATCTATGTGCTTCAAATTCCTTCACAATCATGTTTTATTATGTTCACAAAGAACCCCTTGACCTTTATTTTGACTTTTTAGGGAAAGCTTCCCTAGACCTATAGTCACTATTTTGGAATATGATTTGCAACCTTGTTTAATCATCTCTCACTTCAAACACCTATATTAGGATCCCTTCAACATATAAGACTCAAATAAAGGTTTTACCACATGCCATAACACTTAAAAAAGGTATTATCATGCTCTGTGGTACCACTTGTAGGTGGTCATTCTATAGTACATGCAAATTTAGCTTAGACAGTGGTCATGGAATGAACCATATGCATTGTCATTTGACTTTAATGTTCCAATATCTCTCCCAATATTTTAAAATGGATTCCTTATAATTAAAAATTCTAGGGACCACTATTAAATCACTCATCATATCATGACATCATCATGAAACCCCTGAAAGTGCACCTTGAAAGGTCTGCAGGCAGAGAATGTAACATTGTGAGTAGAATGTGTGGATCATGAGAATGTAACATGACCCTACCATCATGTTAAGGTTTCATATGGATTATTTCATATTATTTAAACCTAAAACAATCCCAAAATACTCTTTTCACTATGGATTTAGCTCTTGAGAACTCCTATAGGTGGCTATCCATGGTTGATTGCAAGTATATGTGCATCATTGACTATCATCAGGATCTTTTTGTGCTACTTCAAGTATCCAAATTTACCTATTATTCAAAAAAATGTGATAAAATCCTTTTATATTCTCCATTTATCTTCTATAAACATGATTAGAGCTCAAGCATCATGACTGAAACTGAAAGTAGGCATAAAGTTGGTTGTGAGTGTGACAAGGTTGGGTGTTTGATCAAGGTACAGATCTATGAGACCAAAACATGGAATGAGATGAATATTATGGAATTGAAACATGTATAAAATCATTTACCATTCATATGAATCCTCTACAAATAATACAACTTTTTCCAAGTAGTGAAAATGACTGTTGTCACACTTGGGACATCAACCTATAAATTAAACCAAAAATACCATGAGATATATTAAAAACATTAAAATAAGCATGGAAATAATTATAATATATATTAAAAATCATATATAACTAATCTCAATAATTGGATTGCATGGATCTGCTCCAACCAAGGTGAAACCCATGGGGTGTATAGATTAGCAGGCACATTTAAAAAGGTCAACTTCTTGGGGATGGTCTCAGGCCACCATTCCTCGATAAAAAAACATAAAATGGGATATGAATGATTTTATAATATACCCATATGATAATTTTACCTAAAACCTCTTAAGCTGACCGTACCAATTACAGACCTACAAGTCACTTCTATTTGCCAAGAAAGGTAAAAAAGGAGAAAAATGGTTTTAGCTCAAAAATAACATTTAAAAAGAAAACAAAGCATTAAATTTAGAATTGGGAATCTTAAGAGTCACAATTAAACCTTTTCCATGTGGCACACTTCCCAAAGAGGCCGTATAAGTACCAAAATCTTCTCATTTCTCAAGAAAACTACCTTTTCTTCTGATGAACCTACCACTTTTTAGTTATTTCAGTTGGTTAAGATTTATAAAGACACATGGGACATTACATAATGTTTTTTAACCTTTATTCTTCCCAATAAATCTATGTAAGTCATTAAATGCTCAATTTTAACCCTTAAAATGACTCAAAAAGACATGTTGTCTAATGAAACTAATGACCAAGGATAATATAACATTGAATGGAATCAAATAACATATAATACACTTTATGACCAAATTTTATACCCCATAAAACCTCTAAAAATAAGTTTTTACCTATAAGTGCCACAATTTGACTTAAAAGTCAAATTTGGTCAATACCTACTATACCAATTTGACTTCAAAAAAAATAAGAATATCAAAGATGCAACTAAAAACACAAATATTGTCACTATTTTTATTTTTTTATCTATTACTATTGCCTTCAATTTCATAAGGTCATATGGAACTTCAAAAATGATAAGAACATTGATACTACAAGACAAATCTTAGTATAATATTAAAGTGACCCTTTGGGGAAGTTTATGTGATTAAGAGGGGAAATTTTAAAACATTTGTGTGATTACAAAACACTATCATCTTCAATTATTTCCATCCTAAGAGATAAACTTTCAACATATAATGGAAATATAATAGGGAGTACCTCAGATACATAATTCTTCATCAATATGAATATACCTAAGGCACATGCAATAAGTATATGATATGAAGAAAATGGTACAAACCTACTAACATCATCAATGAGAACAAGTATTAGTAAGCATAGAATAATTGTAGACATACAAAAATTAGGTAAATTAATTTCATTTACATTATATGAAAGAGTCATACACATTAAAATGACTATTTTTATTATCCTAATTGCATTTCTCTAATTAACAATAGGGAATGTAAAAGGAAATTAATTGAGAAAAGTGATGCATCTTGGCATTGTCAAAAATGTAACATTGATGTAGAAAATTGTGAATATAAGTACATTTTGAATTTGACATTAGAATACATCACAAGTACAATATGTAATACAACATTTATTTATGTTTTTATTTTAATAATGGGTATCACAGCACAATATATACAAAAAATGTTATTTTCTCTTGATGATTTTTGGAAAATTATCAAAAAATTGCTCTTCTATAAATATAATTTCACAATATAAATAAAATTGGAGATGTAAAATGATAGGGAATAGATGCATTGCACCTTGATGAATGCAATGAAATAGTAATTTACACCATAAGTTGCATCTTTATTTGATGCATTTGATGTAAATTTGTGTGTGTGTACATAAAAAATACAACTAGTTGCAACTAACATGCATTTACATACATGCATTTTATAAAAAAAAAACTTGATTTTTCTATATTATATTTTCATAAACTATTTTCCCAAGCATGCATCCAAAATTTTCTATAGTCTTACAATTACACCCATACTAATATTCATGTATACCCACAACTTCTTCATGTTGACACTCATAAATATCATCATTATTATCTATTGGTTTCTTTCAAATAATTACATTTGTACATAGTATATTATTTTCATATGAAACAAAATAGACTATATATACCATTCATAATAATTTATCATTTAATAATTTTCATTTTAAGCTCATCATGTATTTTTAATATTTTTAATCACTATCATTACTTTCTTATTTATGCAATATATTGTTTTCATATGCAAAATTTTAGATTCTCAATGTCGTTTGCAAAAAATAGAATTTCATTTTTCCTTTATGATCATTGAAATTTTTAAAGGAGAATGAGAAAACAAATAAAAAATATCATTTGGCTTATGTAATACAAAAGGATCAAATAAATTCCCAACATTGACTTAATTAACATACATAAAAAAATATATAGACCCCACACTTTGTAACATCTCTATTGAATAACCTCACAAGAAATTTTATGAAAGGATAGATTGTAGTTATGTAATATAGGCATGTTTCATATGCAAGGAGATTTATCCAGGGATATGGACAAGGATTTTACATGGTGAACATACTTATTATTGATGTATTTTAGAAAATAACAATAATCATTTTTCTACTTCAAATAACACGGACCCAATTATAAACACCAAAATTTTATCTAGGCTCAGCGATATAGATAACCAATTGTGTGAGGCATGTACTCAACATAACAACAAAGATTTTGAAGGTTTATCAGTTATACTTATTTTTGATCTGGGATAGCTTCCACCCATAAATTAGACACCAATGAATGTAGAAAAGTCATTTAGCCACACCCTTTAGCAGGAATTTGACATAGTAGTAATACCACACATAAATTTACATCAACAGGGATGCATAAAAAATTAGTTACTATTCAAAAATATATTAACTAACATTAGAAATGAAAACCCAACCAAAGAAGACCAGAATATCCTCATGTCTATAAAATCATCCTTCATACATAAAAAATAACAAGAATATTTCAGAATGTCAACACATTTGTATGGAACTAGCATATTGGAAATAATACATAATTAAAAAATGCTAAAATCATTAAAAATTTCAATAGAAATATGTAATTCAAAATAAAGTAGTCAATAGGCGACACTGACCCATGACACTCATCTTGAGAAGAATATGCTTCTATTTAAAGGAAAAAATTTATGCTCACATCTAACCTTTGCGTGATAGTAGGTTTAGTTAATGGATCCATCAGGGAAATAGTTCACATTGTCTACCACACAAATTTAAATCCACCTTCCTTATCCATTTACATAGTTTTTTTCATCAAAAAATCTCTAATTCCCCATGGGATGTTTTCAATCCAACATGTATCCTAATTACTCCTATTATATAAGGTGGTTATCACTAAATACCTATCAAAATGGCATGGGCTCTGGCCATACCTAAAACATAAGAAATGAATATCAATAAAGAAATTATAGATATTAATAATATTGATCATCAAAGGTTATCATTCACTATTATATAGAGAGGGCTCACTATATTACCTGTATATCAAACCTTCATTTTCATTTGACCACTATTCAAGAAAGAAGGATAATAAATATGTACATTTGAGAATAGCAGAGGAAGGAAGAATCAGTGTAATATATCTTCCGTATCATTTACACTAAATTTAAGTTTTATCAATATATATACAACAGTGTTTTTTCAAAACATTTATTTTTCTCTTTGGTACTCCTTGCCTACATCACACTAATAAGTACTTAAGAAATATAAATACAAATCCCTCCTAATGCTCCTTGCACCATCATGCAAACGACTAGTTTATCTAGTTTATGTGTCATTATGAAAATGTTCATATAAAGTTATTATATATTGCACTTAAATATGAAAATGATGATAATTTGATATTAGGACTATATAAACACTCTTTTATAGTGTCTATCACTTTTAAATTGATTTTCAATCTCATTCAACTATTACTTCCCTTTCACCTCTTACCCTAATTTTGTAGGTTTTGACATGTTTCTTTTTGAAATGAATTGAATATAAAGATCTAAAGTGTGTTAGATAGATATGGGAATTTATAATACCAAAAAAATTAGAAGAAATATTTTAATGAACATTAATTTAATAAAATAAATTTGTTATGACTCATTTATCTTAACTCTTCTATTTTGTATTAGGTATTATTAATAAAATCTTGGACACGTATGTTTTGTAAGTCATCCCTATTTATATTTTTAATTATCACACATGTTTTGAATAAGTAGCCTAAACAGAGGGCTAATGTATGAATACAAATTATTTATTCAATATTTTGTATTGAGTCATGTTTAAAGGAGTTTACCTCCTCAAAGAGGCATGTGATGCTTTGTAGTGAGATTCTATCATTTTCAATACAATATTGTTATTACTTATCAATTTAATGTATATTGGTTATATTTATGTTGTTATATTAATGTGTCTACAATAGCTTCCTAACATTTGTATCACCTCTATTTAAGGCCATTTTTATGCACTAGGTTTTTACAGGTTTAGGGCTATATATTTCTTTCCGTCATATGCTCTCACCTCTCCCCATTGGAATCTTAGTGATCATAAAGTAGTAAGAGGGTGGTAGATGTAACTTTAGTCCCCATTTTTTTCTTTTTTCTTCTCTTATTTCTTAAAGTTATAATTTTTGTGTTCTTACAATTTTAAAGTTTTGATAAAGTTGTTATTTTGGGATAAGCAGTTATAAGTTTTCCCAAAATCTGTATAGTGAGGGGTTACAAATTTATATTCAAGACATTAGATAATGTTATATATGAAATTTTGATTTCACGTACCTTTGGGTACATAAGAATACCCCATAGTTATTTTTGAAAACTTATCCATAGGAGGACTTAAACTATTTATTTATGCAATGCACTGATAAGTGGTTAGACCTAAGAAGTTATTTGCATTGTACATTAGAAATGGGATAATGGGATACAAATTGGTTATTAGACATAATTAGCACTCTAAAATATTGAGATAACACTATTTTAAAAGTGAGATTAGTATATTTTCAAGCTTGAATACTAAACACACCCTATATTATCATTGCCTTTAACCATTTAACTCATACTGTCACAAATCTGATTATGAATTCTTAAAAACCAAAGCAACAAAAAATAATCAAAAAATTAATATCATATTCTTCTAATTGAAAAAAATGTAGTAACTAAATTTACTAGAAGGCTCAGAATATTTCATAATGGTAGCCTAAACTCATTACATTAGCCATAAGGGTCAAAATTATATAACATAAATTTATTACATTGTCTAGCCATTAAAAATAAAAAGTAACATTATTTGCCCCATAGGGTAGATATACCATTGAAATTTTCCCATTGAGATGATCATTTTAATGGGTATTTCATATTTTTCGATAACATATTCCCATAAAAAAAATATTTACAACTACACGCTCAATTTTTTTTGTTTTCATCTTTGCGAAAATTATATGATTGTGATCATCTCATCGAGCCAATCATTTTAACATATAACTTTATTTAGTATTATTCGGCACCCTCTGACCCTTGTAGTTTATGGTTGTCACCTATGTAGGAATCCAAGCTATGGCATAGTGTTTTAACACATTTTAAATTTGAAAATAACAAATATTTGTCTAGTAGGTGTAAAACTTGAGAGTATAACAATGTTAATGATATACAATTATTAACAATTCTAATTTTGAAACTTGTTAAACATAAAAATTTGTTTAAGAAAATAATAAGAAGAGATGTACTTAGCTTAAATATGGATTTCTATTGACTATTTTTTATGTTAAAAAATAAGAACCACTAGAAAATTGAATTATGATTATGCTTGATCAATAACATAATTTGAATTTCTCCTATACAAGACTGCACTTCCCAAAAAATAGTGCAAGTCAGTCGTGTTTGTCAATGAAGGACTTGTCTATGTTGACTATGACTAAAATTTGATAGTCAAAACTAGAGAAATATAAAACATTTAAAATGTAAGAGTAGAAGTGGAATTTGAGAATATTTGTAGACATGTCTGTGCTCCTTAAAAAATAACATAGGATAGTTACATTCATTGAATACAGACTTGTTCACATTATATTATCATGGTTTTTGGATAGTTAAAAATTAGTGAAAATTTAATTTTAATGGCTAATTTTTATGCTAGAGATTTAAATTTTTTTATTTTAAAAAAAATGGAAATTAATTAATTAATTTAATTTAGAATCAAATTATGATTAAAACCCTTTATTTCCCCAAATTGTGCAAATGCTTTTTCAAGTTCCCATGTGTAAAAAACCATTGGATTTCCTGCATTGTGCAAAGTTAATTAAACTTTTATAAGCTGTGCAATTTATTTTTTATTTTCCCCAAGTAGTACTAAAGTGCCTTGACACTTTTTCAATTCATGAAATTTATATTTTTAATTTCACTTGTGGTGCAATTACAAATTAAAAATAATAAATCAATTGAAATAATTTTTAATTATTTTGATTTAAAATTTGCTTTTTAATATCTTGATATCATGTAATTTGCTCGGATACTTTGCCATTCCATGAAAATTAGTTTTGGCACTTCCCTGGGTGATGCTAATAAAATATTCACTTCCACTACCATGCATGCAAGTTGTATTTCCACCCATCTGTGCAATTTTTTTAAAAATATCCCCACTCTATGAAAATTTCATTATCGATTTAAAGATTCTTCTTCAATTTGCATGCAAATGCCATTATCACTTCCCCCAAGTTGTAAAAAAATATAATTCTTACATTAAAATGATTTTGAAGTTACATGAAAAAGCTTTGATGAATATTTACAAAAATAATAAAAAAAGGACATGTTTGATCTGTTTTTAGCTTCCAAGAGAAGTTGCATGATCATATGGTCCATGAGAGAAGAGAGATAGTTTGTTTAAAATAACTAAATTTTTTTTTATTAATTTTTGTATTTGCCAAATAAAATTGTACAACCCAAAGAGGAAAGAAGGTTTGATAAAATTTAGAATAAATTTATTTTTTCTTTTAAGGCTCCCAAGAAGGTTGTATGACCATATGGGGCATGAGAAAGAAAAAGACTTGGACTGATAGGTTAGTTTGGTATTAGATTTTTATTTTACATAGAGTTTTGGGGATAATCGATTGTGGGTATTTGCATGGTTTTTAATTCAATTCATGGCTAATATTGTGATGTAAATTGTTATTCATATTATTTTTGGAGGGAATAAATTGAGTTGAGATACCATTGCTAGTTGTCATCAAGATGGGATTCATATTATAAAGGATAATAATGATTGAGTTTAGTTTATCTATAAACAACCTCAATGTGCATTTACTTGAAATATTTTATAGTACAATATATATAGGCCATGATATTTTGAATTTATCTCAAAATCATGGGGAATGTCAAATGAAATGTGTCATACAATTACACATGTTACAATTGGTGGGGAAGTGTTTCCTGGTTAAACATTATCTAATCATGTTTTATGGTTTAACAATATTCCATAGATTTATGTGATGGTTATGTTTGGGGAACTTGGTCGTACAGATGATTATTCTCTAGTTTAAGCCTTAAAATAAAATAAGGTATGAAATCTAGTTATTGCTTATGTTAGTTGCTTTAGAGTGTGAGGTTTTTCACTTGAAAGTGTTTTCCCCATGTAACTCAATTGTTTTGATATGCTTGTATTTTTTAGTTGTACCATCTAAACATGCAATAAATGTGTTTACGCACTATAACTACCTTCCCACATTATAAATATGAGTGTTAGGATCATTATATAGGGAACTTTTTGGTAGTGAGAATCTACATAGATTTTGTCTGAAGACTTGAACTTTATTTTAAACTCAATAAAGATTGAGACTAAGAAATTTTACAAACATTGTATTCTATATTTTTTATTAGTGGAAGATTGTGTGAGTATCGCAACACATGGAATATAGGTGAGATGTCATATGGGTTATAATTATTTGTATTGTGTTTCTTATTAGAATATTCCTTGCTTCGCACTAGATACATTTTGTTGCAATAACTTGGATGATGCCCTGATAGTAGGTTGTGAGAGAAATCACTTGAAGGTTACATATAGATGTGAAGATACTACTAGTTAATCTCTATTGGATTGAAATATGTTTTTATTTCTATTGTAATTGTTGTCAAACGTGTTCTTAATCCTTGAATTTCCTATTGTTATGATTGTAGAGAGATTATTTCACTTGGCATGTAAGACTTGTTCTAGAATATGTTTGTAATCATGGTTTTATTATAATGTGTTAAGTGCAATTAATAAATGGGCAAGTTGTATATGAGAGCATGCTTATAAATGGATTAATATATATATTTCTAGGTATTTGTTTTCTATGAATAGTTATTCTTTCAATATATTTTCTATTATAGTTTTCTTTGGAAACATAGATATGGTTTAAGTAGTATTAGTTGTATTAATTAGATTATATATGTTTGATTCTATACACAATCATAAGTTTTATTCTTGTTGTTGGAATAATTGTCATTGATGTCAAAGGAATTGTAATGGATATAAATATAAATGTCAAATGTAATTTTTACTAAAAGTAAATGGAAGTGTTACTAGAAGTGAATATAAGTGTTGCCTAAAGTGAATGAAAGGGTTTCTAGAAGTGAATTGAATTATTTTTAGAAGTGAACAAAAATGTTGTTATAAATTTTAATGAAATTGTCAATGGAAATGCCAATTAAAATATCGATGGAAATGTCAACATTCACATATTTTGGTGAAAAGGTGCCTCTTGGATGGGATGCATCTTTCAAAGGCTATATAAGGTAGAAGAGATTTGGAAGTATTATAAGAATTCAATTTGATTGAAGATCATATAAGTATGAGATAGAAGGAAGAGAGGAAGAGTAGAAAATGAAATCGAATATCTCTTAAGAAAAGAAGTGTGAAGGGTAGATTTATTTTAATGAAGAAAATCATTTGAGAATTTTGAAATAAACAAGAGTATAAAGTATATAATAAAATCAATGAGAGAGAAAGTGTAGGAGAAGTAAATCCATCATTCAATTAGTTAGGCTTGGGGTCGGTGCCTTAGAGTTTAGGGGTTGGTGCTCTTATGAGTTGGTGCTCACGAATAGGCCAAGTTGGTGCTTGGTGAAGGGGATTAATGTCTCTAGTGGGTGGGTGTTCACAAATTGATCGATTTGGTGCTTGGTGTCTCTAGTAGGTTGGTTCTTATAAACATTATAAAAGAGTTATATATATATATATATATATATATATATATATATATATATATATATATATATAGAAATCAATATTTTGTCATGGTTTTTTCCTAAAAGGGTTTCCAATATAAGCCTATGCTTAATAATTGGTATTAGAGTGGTTCCTTTAGAATAATTCTAACCAATAGAAGGTAGATCCCATAAGCACAAGATGGACAAGCATCTAAGGAAGGAGAATCAATAGTTAAAATTTATGATCAAGGCTCTTAAGGAATAGTTATGTATCCTGGAGTCTAACTTAGTTTTATAAGCAAAAGAAGATAAGATGTTTATTCAAGATCTTAAGAATCAACTACAGGTTGCATATTCAAGTTTGAAATCAAGAGATGAAGAGTGTAATCAGTTGAAGTTTGAGTTAGGTTATTTGAAGGATAAGCATGAGAGGTTCATAATCAAGGTTGAGAAAGATCATGAGATATCAGTCCAAGGTGAGAAGGATGCAAGTTTTAAGTATAAATTTAATAAGCCACTTAGGCAACTCAATGCCTTCAAGTTTTCCAATTCTTTTCATGGAAATTGATTTGTTCATCATCATCTTGGTCATCAAGTAAGAGACTATTTGAGAAGAATAAATTAGTCAAAGAGAGATCTTAGTCACCTTCAAGCAAAAGGTATGAGAAATATTTCTTCCTTTTATTGCCATAAGGTTGGCCATATTGCTAAATTATGTCCAAGTGGAGTAAAGAGATACTCAAGGTATGTCAAAGGCTATGGAGCCCATAGAAGATATGATAAGGGAAAAACTTAGGTTTGGAGACCTAAGATAGTAAAGGTTGATCAGATTGAGTCTAATAGTGAGAATGGATTACTTTCTATAGTAGAGAAAGAATTAGATATGAAGGACTACATGAAACTCTTGTTATCAGGAGTTGTAGAAATGATAGTGAATACTAGTCCTAAGTAGCCTATAGATCAAAGAGAATATCTTGTTATAATTGATAATGAGCCTTGTCAAGATTCCCTATTATTAATTTCTAATGATAGTGTGTTGGAAGGTAAGAAAGATGCAAGAGTTTAGAAAATGAACATCATGGATGTTGAGGTTAGTGAGTCAAAGAAGTTAGACATGATTAAATGAATTCTAAGAGAAATAAATCAATCTCATGGATGAAATAGGATAAAATAATTAATAGAGGAGATGTGGGCATCTCTTGAGTTCACTTTATTCTAGGACCCTTTGTTTGGGGTGTCTCTTCTAGGCTTCAAGGAGACACTTTATAGAAAAAGGAAGTATGGTGGATGCA
>JARHVA010005139.1:635000-837500 GCA_037957365.1 Torreya grandis
CACTCCAAATAAGAATGTTGAGCCATCAAGTCGCTACTTTCTGAGTCACAATACTCAAAATCTACTACTCTGTCTGATACACAACCCATAGTTAAAGAGGATGAAGAAGAAATTATAAATGTTGAGCCTGACACCATCATCACTTCATCATAGACCCGTGAAGAAAGAGCAAATGATAAGGAAAGATTATTTCACTCCAAATTATGGGTAAAAGGTAAGCCTCTACATTTCATTCTTGATAGTGGGAGTCAAAATAATTTAATCTCTGCTAAAGTTGTGAAAATTCTAAATCTATCCATGAAGCCTCCTATGAAGCCATATAGTATTGGATGGTTGAGCCCAAGGAGAGACCTCCATGTTACCCATCAGTGTCTTCTTTCATATGCAATAAAACCTTTTCAAGATGAAGTCTTGTGTGATGTGGTGAATCTAGATGTTTGTGATGTACTCCTTGGTTAGTCATTTATGTATGAGAAAAATGACATCTATGAATCATGAACTTGAAGAATCACCCTCACTCTTGGAACATGGTACTATAGGGTATCAGAGGTACCACCTCCCATATCTATCTCTCTGATCAGTGCTAAGTAATGTAAGAGATTGGTAGAGAAGATAAAGTAATTTATTCTCATGGTGGTCAAACCATAGAAATCCAAGAAGGCCGATGTTTTAGTCCTAAATACATAATAAACATAACAACAAAATTAGATAAGACAAATCATAGGAGAATATGATGACTTATTCAAGCCACCCATATGAGTTCCATTACATTTTCAGGTAAAACATTCTATTGATTTGATTCCAGGATCACCTTTGCCTAACAGTCCTATGTATCATAGATCAATTTTGGAGAATGATGAGATAAAAAGATAGATTCAAGAATTGATCCATAAGGGTCACATAGGCCAAGGTCTTCACCCTGAGGTAGCCCAATTGTCTTGGCACCAAAGAAAGATGTAACATGGAGGCTTTGCATTGACTATCGAGCCTTGAATTAAATCACTATGAAGAATCGCTACCCTCTCTCCATGATTGATGACCTATTAGACCAACTCTGTGGTGTGAATTTCTTGATAAAAATTGATCTCAAATCTAGCTATCACCAAATTCCCATCGATCTCATTGATGTCTAGAAGACTGCATTCAAATCTAAGGAGGGGCTCTTTGAATGGTTGGTTATGCCTTTTGGCTTAGCTAACGCACCTAAAACCTTCATAAAGATGATGGATGACATCATATGAACCTTCACCAAATCATTTGTGGTTGTTTACCTAGATGACATACTCATCTACAATAGAACATGGGAGGAACATTTGCAACATGTTCATAAGGTGCTTCAAACTCTTCAGGAGCACAAGTTGTATGCAAATCTCGACAAATGCACATTTAAGATGACAAAAATTTAGTACCTTGGGTATGTTGTGAATGAGGAAGGGGTCCATGTTGATCTAGAAAATATTTGGGTTATTTTAGAATGGCCCACACCAAGGACCCTCATAAAACTTCACAGCTTCTTGGGTCTTACAAATTTATATCACAGGTTTGTTCTTGGATTTTCACATGTTGCTTGGTCACTAACCCAAGTGACTAAAGGAGGAGATAAATCTACATTTTAGTGGGGTGAAATAAAATAAAGTACATTTGAGAATTTAAAGAATAGACTTTGCTCAGCCCTTGTTCTTATCTTGCTAGACTTGCATCAACCTTTTTAGTTGATGACAGATGCATCTAAATATGCCATGGGAGTTGTCATCATGCAACATGGCCATCTTGGTGCATATCATAGTGAAAATTTCACTGATATAGTCAAGAAATATTTTAGATATGATAAGGATCTCTATGCCATTTTTCAAGCCTACAAATAATGGAAACACTACATCTTGGGAAAAGAGATAGTCATCCACACTAACCACAAACCATTGGAATTCATCTAGACATAGAGAAAAATACAAAATCAGAGGCACAAAAAATGGGCCACATGTCTTCAAAAATTCCATTTAATAATCAAACACAAAAAGGGGAGCTTAAACACAACTATAGATATTTTTAGCTGCCCACCAATTACTACACTCATAATAGTTCTTGACCTATGCAGACATGAGACTGCCACTTGGGGTGCTCTATATGAAGCATATCCTACCTTTGATGATACATATCAAGTGATTTAAAAAGGTAAACATGTTTATAATTTTTATTTGTAATATAATGTCCTTTATCATATGGGGTACATATGTGTTTTAGCTATAGAGCAATAGAAGATGATAAGGGAAGCACATTTCAGTAGGATAGTTGGACACTTTGGTATAGAAAAGACATTGGTAGTTCTTCAAAAACGCTTCTACTGGCCCCATATACGAAAGGATGTGTAAATATATCTCAAATATTGTACCCTATGTGTGATAGCCAAGCCAAAAAATAAGGAGCAAGTATTGTACATGCCATTGCCATGACCAACCAGGCCTTGGGAATCTATCTCAATGGATTTTCTCTTAGGTTTGCTCACTTCAAAACATGGTAAGGATTATATTTTTTTGGTAGTTGATCATTTTTCAAAAATTTCTATCATGATTTCTTGTCAGAAAAATATATCTACTAAAGAAACTACTCAACTATATTTTAGTCATGTATGGCTCCATTTTCGTCTCCCCAAGTCCATTGTCTCAGATCGAGATAGCAGGTTCTTGAGCATCTTTTGGTCCACTCTATGGAAGATGATGGATACCAAGCTGATGAAGTCCATAGCCTTCCATCCATAGACTGATGGTCAGATAGAGGTGGTGAACCACTTGATTGTTCACATGATTCAAATATATCACTCCAAACATCCATGCACATGGGATGAGGGGCTTCTTTTCATACAACATGGATACAATCAGGCCCTGCATAGTGTGACCAAGCATATTCCATTCCAAGTATGCTTTGGATTCCAACCCATGGCACTAATTGATATAGCCATTCCATTCTCCACCATGGAATACAAGCCTCATGGAATATCTGAGGTAGAAAAAGAAACAAAGTTCATTGAACAAATGCAACACATCCAGCAGTAAGTTCATGACATCCTATAGAAGATGAATCAGAAGTATAAGCAATGCCATGATAAACATAGGATTACACACCATTTTGTTGTGGGTGACAAGGTTTGGTTGTAGCTTCAGAAGGAATGACTTATAGGCCCACATAGAAAAATTTGGCCTCTACGATATGGTCCCTACACCATTGCCAAAAAGTTGGAGAAAATGCTTTTGAGTCAAACCTACCAGTCTACCTTGGTCTGCATCTAATATTCAATGTGGAGCTCCTCAAACCATATCATCCACCTCTATTGGACACTTCAGTTGTAGTAGAACAACTTGACATTGATGATCTTGATCCATATGGTTTTTCACCAATGCAGGAGGATTAGATTGTGGACACTTGGATGAAGACAATAAGAGGATGCTCTATTCCACTTTATCAAGTGGTCAAAAGGGGCCAACTTAGCCATCAAGGTGAGTGGCTCATAGATAATCAAATCAAGACACAACTACCACACCTAATGAGTAACATTGATGCAATGGGTACCATTTATTTTCAAGGAGGGAGGAATGATTCAAGCAAAAATTTAGGTGACAATTCGAGTGAAAGTTCTACCCCAATTGATGACAGAACTTTTGGGAGCCATAACTTTTGTACCATAGCTCCAATTGACTCACCGCTTAAACTGTTGGAAAGCTAAGAATGAGGAGAAAGCCATGAGATGGAATAAATATCTAATTTATGAAGTTTTACCCTTGAAAACCAAATGGAAGTGCCCTAAATTTCAATTTTAGTAGTGCAGTCTAAAAATTGTAAGTTTCTAAAAATAGTAATTCCTTGAATTCTGTGTTGTTTTAAAGCGTTGAAGTTAAACCACTTAATCTACCTTGAGATTGGTGACCTTAAACATCCTCTCCCTAATTTTAAAATGGGTATAGATGAAGATGTAACCCAAAATGGAAAATCAAACATCTCTTCCCAGAGATAAGAATATATTTATATTGTGATCTTGAGTAATAATACATCTCTTCTCAGAGAATTCATTATTACTATGTTATTTCTGTGTTTGTGAAATATTTATCAACTAGAAATTTTAATTTTTGGATCAATAGAGTTCATAGACAGAGAAGAATAGTAAGTTAGGTGATATAAATGACATGTTATATAATAACATATTTACAGTGAAATATATGAAATCTTCTAGTGTGAACTACCTAGACTATTAGCTAACTAGTTAGCTCGTCTAAAATATCATTGCTCTCAATCTAGATCAACCATTGAAATTATATATACTGAGGAGAAAATATAACTTTTAGACATAGGATAATAATAGACTCATGTGATATATCATTTGTTAACCAAAACCATTAATGAATATATTACGAAGTTGGCATTACAAGGCTATGTAGCATTTGAAATGGCACAAGATTTTTTTGTGAGAGGGGTAAGAGGTAATTTTTTTCATCAACTTCATATGATATTTATGATGTTAGTTTTGTAAATAGCAATGGTACCTAATCCTTTTAAAATGGATTAGTCGCTTTAGGCACCATGGGGATGTGTGTGATAGATGGGTGAATGGTGAAATAAAATACAAAGAGAGATTGAATCTAAGATAAGAATGGAGGCTCAATATGAGATAAAATGAAAGAATACCCTATAATTATAATGATGATTGTGATAATAATTAAGTTCAAATATTTTGAAGAATAATTATGTACTTATGACTAGGAGTAAATGAAGAAGTATAGTAGGAGAAAAGAGTAAGGATGAAGAAAGAGAATCAGATCAAGATGAAGGAAGAAGTGAGGAAAGTGGGCCTATGAATAGTAGAGGAGAGAATAAATAAATGAGGAAAGAAGAGATGATGAGTTTGGTAGTGTAGAGGTAGATCAAGTTTTTAGTAGTCCTACATTGAAAATATATAGAAGAGTATTCCATATTGAGGAATCAAATCTATCATTTGTGGAGTAGAGAGAAAGTCAAAGTCAATGAATCATAGGTTAAATCTCTTGAAATGATGAGGATAAAGGTAATGATTACTCACCCTAGAAATGCACATCTCCCAGCCTAATTTTATTCAACATAGTAAGAGTTCTATAGAAGGTTTGGAAGATGAAGAGTGGCGAGGATCAAAGATTGAATAAGTTCATAACAAAACAAGGAAAGTTTTTTGGAGAAAATATATAATAAGGTAATGCAAGGGTTCACAAGAGAACAAAAGAGAGGCATAAAATTCTTAAAATTAACTCAGATTGATCCACACATTCTTGAACAATTGAATGAGTGGATTTCCTAAATACAAATTCTAAAGAAGAAGGGAATAATTTAGATAATTATTCATCATCAAATCTAGATCTAATATATCAAATAGCAAATTCCATGCCTAAATCAATGATGAAAACATGAATGAGTCCTATTTTTTTGTAGACACCACTAATCCAACCATAAAGTTTCACTATTGTGATAAATCCAAATCTAGCATTGTAATTGGGTGTCTTTATTCATCTCACATAGTATGATGGGTCTACATACCTTGAATAATACCTACTAGGTTATGATATGAAGTGGAAAGCCAAAGGAGTCACTAATGAGAAATAAATAAATATGGATTGATTAGTGCTTTATCAAGATGAGCCTTAGAATTTATGTTTTGTAAAGACATGAATCTAGAAAGTCTTCAGGGTATGAGTAATTGACTTATCACATATTTCAAAATAAAGATAAACTCTAGCCAGACTATCAAAAACCTCAAATAAATTCATTGAAGAGAAAAAGATACTATTAATGACTATGACCACATATTTTATAATGTAATGAACAAAGTTAAATTTGTCTTTGAAGACAAGGACAAATTTGCCTAATTTGTAGAAGGATTACGACTGAGAATAAGTTTTGCCACTATGCAAACATAGTATCCTATAAAATCAAAGGCAAGCACAACTATGATCTATGTATCATATATTGAATAATATGAAGAAGTTTTATATCTAACTTCGTAGATGGAAAAAATTCTACAAGTTATTATAAAACTTTTAGAATAACAATAGGATGCAGTAAAAAGGCCAAGATTTGGTCTTTAGTGCATAGAGTGTGGTAAAGAAAGACATCACAAAAATGAATATCATAGATTAAATATAGATTTTTGTGATATATTCAAAATTATGGGACATGTGACATCTTAATGACATATTATAAAGTAGTACATAAATAATCCACATACTTTGTATTTTAAATTCTATAAATTTCATAATCATGATAAAAAAAATTGTAGAGGCCTTCAAGAACTAAAAGATGACATTGATAAAAATGTTTTTTGTGGTTGTTGATGATCAAATAACTATTTAAATTCAAACTAATATTATTTTTGAATCCAATAGATAAGGTACCAACCTTGACACCACACCTTAGGCACCAAATATACTAGTTTATCAAGTTACAGAAATGTCTAGTTGGAATTAGCCTATACAGAATTGGACACCTCATATTCAAAATTAGATTTCTTGAAATACAAAAAAAATTTAGTCATAAAAGCCTATGTGGGCATCATATTCATCATAACCCCAATATGGTGGATATGTAGATGTACATCAATCTCAATCATGGAATTCCCAACCAAACCCTATGAGCTTTAGATCGCAACAGTCCTATTATTGAGTTTTTCAAGATAATATATGATGTAGATATAGGGGAGGTTATTAAGGAGGTACATAGATAGGAAGGGGAAATGGTTTTCAAATATAACCTATTCAATTTTATCTATGTATATAATTTCACCATGTACGGAGGAATTGTCATTCAAACCCCCAATGGAAACCCTACTATGTTTATATTTATATGTCAAATAATCATGACACTAAATATTTTATAATCTTGGAGAAACAACATGTAGATAATAGTGTGTAACATTAACCTAATTAACATGGATCCATAAGAAGATGCTATTATGCATTTAATAATGTGAAGAAAACATGTAGATCAAGGACTACCTCCTATAGAAATACCATTGGACTAAGGCATAAAGAACATTCATGCAAATAAGTATCCTGAACCTACTATTGATAAAGGTTTAATGAAATAAGTTTCATAGATTCTAAAATCTTTAAAATAATAAGGGACCACAGAGACTAATGATGTCACCACTAATGCATAGATATATGGATAAATAGTGCACATTATATGCCAAGAGGGAGTTATGACTGCATTGACCAATTTACTAAAATTGTTGAGTTCCCTACATAAAAAAGACATATTGTAGAGCATTTCTAACTTACTCCATAATTAATTGGAAGGTACGCATAATGGATAACATATAATGGATAAATTGGTGTGGTATATAAAGATGAAGAAGTCATGGGACATAAATACAAGGATGAACATAAATATATCAAGGTACTAAATACCTAATATAGTATTTGAATTTAGTAACATAGTAAATATGATTCCCAAGTCAACAAGGGAAGCCATTGGTAGATCAACATTATAAAATCCAGTTTAGTTATACTCAATTTTATGGACTATGGACAATAAAAAACCCCTTATACTCTTAGAATACATGGATATTAAAATCATAAACTTCATTTTTTGGGGATATTTTGAAGTCATCGACATGAAGACATCAGTTATACATTACCCTAAATTGATTGGAAATAAATTGGCCTATGATGGATGAAATACAATTAACATGGTTATGTACCAGCTAGTACCTTATCAAGATGACAAGTTCATCTTAATCTCATTTAAAAAATCATAGGCCAAAACATACATAATCCCTAAGGAACTAGACTCTCCATTATCCTTCAAGGAATAACTAGATGAAAGGTAATGCATAGAAGGAACCACATGAACTATGAGGTATTTACTACAATATTTTGTACCATAACTCCAAAACTTCACTCCAACCTATGAAAAGATAATAAATATGATACGGGACTTCAAAACCAACATACAATCCAATGTTAAACCATACATATATGCTATAATTGGATATGACTAACTTATGATCTATGTTGGTAAGATCTCCCACTCATTCTAAAGTAGATTTTATATATCAAATAGGTTATATAGATAAGGATGATATCAACCATATGCCATAATGTATGCAACCTTGGGATACAATGTCATTAGTTAATGGTAACTCTGATACACATTTGTTGAATTGGTAAAAAAAGAACCATGAAATAAGACCTATGCACATGGTCTTTGTAACTAAGTGTCAAATACCTCACTACTTCATAACTTAAGACATCAACCATTTCATTATGCAATTTTAGTAGTATGTGCCAAACATTAATCAAAGGGTTAGTGTGCTCAACTATGTGCTAAAAGGAATCAATGTGAACTAGTGGTTAGTGTATTAAGATGAAAAATTAGACTAAGAAGTGCATGAAATGATGATTAGATGGTTTTAATTTATAGAGGGCGAGAGATGAGATTGGCTAATCTTTCAAGAAGGGATTGTCTAGAGCTTCATATATATAGGTGCATTGAAGTTTGGAATTCAAATGGAGTGGATTAAAAATATTGGGTACATTTTCTATGTACACCTTACGGGTTTTTCCAAATGCTTGGTATATGCACCAAGAGTGCCATAGGGAAACAAAGGACTGGACATAGGTTCAACATGATTTTATCCAAACATTCATATTTGATAGTAAAAACCTGATAGAACATCAATAATTATAAAAATTAAAAGTTTTTTATGTCATGGAAGGATTGAAGGCATAGATAACTTGATGGAGTCCACATCACACTAAAACAAAATGTGTAACTTGAATAATGCTTTAAAAACCTATTGATAGGAGAAAAGTAAAGAACACAATAAAATGTAGTCATGTCATAGAAAATAAGAACAAGATGAATCAAAATCAGACTCAAATATCAAAGATATGTATCTCAAAAACTTATTTGAACCAGAAAGAGAAGTTGAATACTTAGCAGAGTCGATTGCAAGATAAACTGAAGATGATAGACTCCAAAACATTAATGTCTTATAGTGGTTATGATAATGAATACTATAATATTGAATTCTATAAGAGGAATGTAATATGTATCAATAAAATATGAAGGATTATATTATAAATATAACCACATAGGATGCTTCCAAAATGGCACATAATGGGGATTACTACACTCAAAGAAATATCTCTAAGTCATGCATATCTTAATGGACTATCAAGATGTGTTTCCCATTAATTTTACAAAATTCAAAGGTGTAGATCGTTCCCTAGGGTAAATTCACATTATACTAAAGGAGTGTACATGATTAATTAAGAAAATACCCTACCACCTAAATCCCAACATGAATCTAAAGGTCAAAGATGAAATTGATTGAATGCAAGAAGGAATCATATTTCCCATAAAAATTTGATTAGATAGGTCTAATGATAGTACAACCAAATAAAATAGGTGAAATTTGAGTATGGGGAGATTATCACAGTTTGACTAATGCTTATGTGAATGATCTTATGTTTATTCAAGTGATGTAAATGAACTAAAATGATCGTGCAAGAAACATAAAATAGGGGAGAACAGAGTAAAGGGATAAAAACATAGAAATTGATTTATCATATTGATTCTTAAAATTATTACATCAATTGAATAAACATATAGATACTACTGTAACAAATCTCTTGAAAAAAATAGTTTGTCCTCTTCTACTCTCTATTATCAACAAACTACTTGCCTTATTTTTTGTAGACTGTTGTTTTCACATTAGAAAACTATATCTAGGTTCTATTCACTCATGGATTCTCTCTATCTTACTACTACTATGTTTAAATATCATCTACCACTTATCTCAGGGGTTGCTACCCATGAATATCCTCTGCCTAGTTCTATTTCATCTACTGCTATGCTTACTTTTATTCTACTCCTTCCAATTTTTGTTTTCTTATCTTATTTATTTTTGTCTCTACTGCTTTCAAACTTTTCCACCTACTTCCTTGTTTCCCCCAAAATTGTAAATGGATCCAAAAATTACAAATTTAAACTATTATGCATTTAATTTGTTTGGTGGCTTAAACACCTCTATTGTAGAAGTCAGGAGGAGATGGACATGACGTTGTAATAATCTTAAAAAACTAGAGACAATGTGAGGGACAATATTTTGGATTGGCAGATCCATATTGTGCATAATTATTTTTCAAGACATCAAGTGCAAAGACATGCAAACAAAATGGAGTAGCTTAGTAGTGAGATTCAAACATAGATCACAAAGACTAAGGCAACTATGAGAATCACTTACAATGTTGATCTCACACAACTCAAAGGATATGAATCCCCTTTGTGCACATTTTAAAGGTTAATCTAAGAATCCATGCTAGATTGGAATGCCTAAAATAAAATTTTTCACCATTCACCATATCCATTACACATATCATCGACACTCCTGCTTACATATTACCATTGTAACTTCAAAAAATCATCTCCCAATGCAAGGATGCATAGATACATCCTAAAGATATATCTACAATGACTCCATTTTTGTCATTTCCACCTACATCTATTTAAGTATTGTATAGTGCATTTTTTTAAACTTTTGGGATGCATTTTATGTGCATAGGGTAGACTATCTGCACTAAAATGGAAGTTATCTATGAAATATTAGATGAATATGTAAAAGACATGGATATTGTTATTCATCAAGCTAAATAGATATCCCAAGGAGTTCTTTATTTGAAGTAGCACCTTGACAAATCCTTGACTACTGCAAAACTAGAGTTCATAATGGAGGATAAATATAAAGCTATAATGAGTGATCAGATGGATTCTATAGAAATATTATCTTATGCACTTTAACAGTTAATAGACTCTAGGTATATAATGATGAAGAAGCTTTAGTTATGGTAGAATGAGATAATGCACAACACATTTATGAATATTCAATCCCAAAGGACTCCAGATAGGATAGATGGTATTGTTTCATTTATCTATCTTAAGTTGTCAAATGATAAAGACTTCATCATCATCTTAGAAGAAGAAGATATGCAAAATATGATGGTTATTTATATTCCACTACACATTTTTCTTACCATGCTGCAAGAATTACTTGATAGTTGGAAAATGTTAAAGCATGATCTCTCACAATTTGAACCAACTATTGTACAAATCATAGAAGAACCTAATTTCAATACACTGTAGGATCTCCAAGTAATTTTGAAGAAGATAAAGTTAGATATATAGGCACAGTCTGAGTAGATACAACCTACATAACCACTTGGCCAAACTTTAGCACCACTTTCTTAGTCTATATGATATTTTGGATGTATTCAGACTTGTAAGACAAATGATAGATATAAGAATGCCAAGACTCATTCATTTTATATGTAAAAATATTAGAATGTGAAGAGACAAGCATGTAAAAATCTATATATAGTGATTTGATATAATGGAATATGGTTTTGATGTGTGATAGAGATTAATAGACTAGTTATGTTATGGTTTTCCTAAGATTATTTTATGTATACCTATTGTGCAATGCTTACTCTTTTTTATTTTAGCTTGTTTTATCTTATACTATGTTATTTATGTTTCAAAAAATTTAATGCCATGCTAGTTTATGGAACCCTTGAACATGCACTTAGCTGTAATTTTTTTCAAGTTATATCGTAGGAGATACCTTGAAGTTCCTTGTAATACCTTCAAGGGTACCGTTATGCATATTTTAAATTTATCTTCTAGGAGATACCTTCAAGGTACCATTTATTGTAATATAATGTCATTAAAGGTATCTTCTAGAAGATATTATTGGTTTCTTTCCACCTGGTTCTGCACATTCTATTTTTTGAAAAATTGAGACTACTGAGTCCAGACTAAACAACATAGGATTTAAAAATTATAGCTAATGACTAAGCAATAGGTTTACATAAGTGTTACAAATACACTAAATGATCATGTAAGAACCATAAAATAAGGGAGAGTATAATATAGGGATAAAAACATAAAAAATCATTTATCATATTAATTCTTAAAATGATTTCATCAATTGAATAAAAAATATAACTATAGCTATAACAAATCATTTTCAAAAATTAGTTTGCCCTCTTCTACTCTTTATTGTCAACAACTACTTACCTTATTTTATGCAAACTATTATTGCATTGAAATACTCCTCTCTCTCTCTCTCTCTCTCTCTCTCTCTCTCTCTCTCTCTCTCTCTCTCTCTCTCTCTCTCTCTCTCTCTCTCTCTCTCTCTCTCTCTCTCTCTCTCTCTCTCTCTCTCTCTCTCTCTCTCTCTCTCTCTCTCTCTCTCTAATAATTATTGCATTGAAATATACTATGCCACTTTTCTTAATTTCTATTGTCTATAAATATCCTCTCCCCAATTCTCTTTTAGTTATTACTATGTTGACTTCTATTCTACTCCTTCCAATTTATATTTTCTTTTCTTATCTCATTTTATCTCTACTACCTTTTAAATTTTCCACTACTTCCTTATTTCCCCTTAAATAACAAATGGATATTAAAAATTGAAATTTAAATTATTTGGTACTTAATATTTTTGGTGGATTAAATGCCCCTATTGTAAAAGTCTAGAGTTGGTTGGGTAGTTGAGGAATATAAAGAAAGAATAATATTTTAACACTCCCTATTATTCTTGACATTCTTACCATAGTCCTTAAGACTTTTATTAACCTTAAAAACATCTTTATAACTATTATTTACCTACCTATATCCATTTGAAATCATTCTCTACATGTCCATAATTTCATTGCTAAAATCCATAGCTTGACTATTGAAGTCCATAGTTAGATTGTTGAATTTTTTAGCTGGCCTGCTGAAGTCCATTGATAGACTATTAAAGTGCATAGATACCCTATTTAATTCCATAACTAGGCTATTAGAGTCTAAAACTGGTGTATTAGAGTCTAGAACTAGCAGGTTAGAGTTAAGATTTGTCATGTTGGATTTCACATCCAACAGGAAACTTTATAGGCCAACTATTTTTTCATTAATGACCCAAAAACTTCATCTTAAGTGCATTAAAATGTATTTTGAGAATGGTTTAGTGAAAATATCAAGTCCCATGATGCACTTTACTTCTATGACCTCTTTTCATTTTGGTAGGTCAACTAACTCCCAAGTGTATCTTGCCTTATGCTTCCCTATCTTGCCTTCAAGAGTGCATAGTGTTCACTCTATTTTATTATAGCTTGTTCTATCTTATATTATGTTTTTTTATGTTCCATAATGTTTAACATCATATTATTTTATATAATCCTTGAACATGCACGTGACTGGAATTATTTTTCAAGGTATCTCTTAGGAGATACATTGAGGTGCCTTGTAATACCTTCAAAGGTACCCTTATGCATGTTTATGTTATGCCCTTAAACATTCGCATGTCTAGGGATATTTGTGGCTGGATTGTGGCTTACATACCTCTTTTATATTTTTGTTACATTTCTCTATGTGCTTAGTTAGGTCAGCCAATGGAATAACCATGGCTAAGTAGACTATATATAGGAGGTAGTGGTTGGTCTTTGATCATCATATTAACTATTCTGATTTTATTGCATTGTTGTGGAGGTTTCCCCCTTGAATTAGCTATGCTATATTATATATTATTTTCCTTTGCTATCAATTATTATTTTGTGATCTCTTATCTTTGATTATTATGTCCAATATATAATTATTCGATGCGAACATCTAAGTAATTTAATTACAATTGGTATCATAGCTTCAATTTGTACAAGTTTATTGTGGCATTTATTTTTAGATCTAGTGAGGTGTGACTTACGTGAGTAGAAGGAGTGAATAAACATAACTTCCAATTAATGAATAATTAAATTTTTTTGTCAATGTAGTATTGTTTAAAATGCTTTTTTGAAAAAAAATGTTTGTAAAAAAAATTCTTTACACATTTGCTATTGTTGGATTCATTTCGGTGAGATGATCACAATGGTATAATTTGTTAGTACATTTTTTTGGTGCTAAATTTTTTTAACCTAGTACGCAAATATAGTCATTGGATTCATCATCATGAGGTGATTGTAATGGTACCATCTCTTGGTACACTTTTTTCAAGGAAAAATCCTCCTAGGGTTTGTGCATGGTAATTCCTACTACTTGGGAAAAAAGGGGAGAAATAAACTCCTAAGACTCTTTCTAGGGATGACATTAAATATAAAACATCATATCCATTGATTTCTCAACTTAGGTTGACATAAAGAGCTTGGTGTAGTAGGATGACTTTGTTGTAGTTCAAACTAATTTTTCAAGGATGCATGGAGAGATTAATAGGGTGCACACTCAATTTCATCAAATCATGGCACAATTTGTTGTCATTTCATCTCATTTATATCCAAACAACCCTCCTCTTCATCATTTGGGTCCTCCTCCTCTCAACACTAATAGCTCCTATCCTTGTATGAAACAAATGTTTCCAGAAGTGGACGTGCATAAGTTTGATGGTAAGGATGCTCTCACTTGGATTACCCAAATTAAGAATTTATTTGATTTTCACCAAGCTCCTACTTCTAAGATGGTGATAGTGGAATCTTTGTATCTAGAATCCAAGCAATTTGTTTGGTATTGCTCATAGTATGCTCAAAATAAAAAGAATGGTTATAATGTTACATGGTCTATTTTCATTGATGAGTTGTTGGCTCATTATTAGAATAATGTCTCTAATAAATACTTTAGCTAGTTATCCAAACTACATCAAATAGGAACTATGAAAGATTATATACATCAATTTCAAAATCTATCCTTATGGGTGTAAGACATCACTAAGAAAAAAATTGACTGATCTTTTTTATGTGGGCTCAAAGATAGAATCCAATTATAGGTTCATATGTTTAACCCATCACATTTATCAAAATCTATCCCAAGGGAACACATGGTAGAATAAAAATATATGATCTAAAAGAAAACTTTCACTAATGGTCATGATCACACCTTTCTAGCACCATCATTTCCTCAACCCAGCATATTGACACCTTAACGAATTAAGGAGAAGAGAGCCAAAGGGTTATCTTATAGTTGAAATAGAAAATGGATCAATGGACATCATTATACTTAAAATAATTTATATTAAATCCAAGGTGCCAATTAGGATGAAGATGATGAGGAGGAATCTAAAGACTATCATCCTACTATTTCCTGTCATACCCTTTCAAGTATTAGTACTCCCCAAAATTTTAAGGTGGTGGGTTTACTTAATAAATAAAAGGTCACTGTATTGATTGATTCTAGGAGAATAAACAAATTTATCAACAGTAAGTTGGTTTCTCATTTCAATTATTTCATTTATCTCACTTAGAATTTCATGTCATGATTATAAATGGTGGTACTATCAATTATTCAAAAAAATGCCATAGTATTAAGCTGGCCATGGGATACTACCTTTTGGATTGTCCTATGTTTTTATTTACATGGGTGGAGCTAACATTATTTTGGGACTATAGTGGCTCACCACTTTGGGCACTATTGAAATGAATTTCTAAGAATTATTCATGCACTTTCATTTTGAGGGAAGGACATTTGAGCTAAGGGGTTTTAGGGTTAAATATCCATAACTTTTTAGATTCCACAAAATTACCAAGATTATTTGAAAGGGTACTAAAGCATTTTTATCTCACTTATTTTCCATTAAAGTCCAACCAATGCAGCCATCTATACCTCCTAATCTGCAACAACTGATTGACATCCATTATATTATTTTTGGTGACATGTTTAAAGGACTTTCACTGAGCTACACACATGATCATGCCATCAAAATTATTCTTAGTAGTATACCACCCAACATCAATCCATACAGGTATCCCTATGATTATAAAAGTGAAATTGAAAAGATGGTATGGAGATGTTGGAAGCAAGAATCATTCATCAAAGCCAAAGCAAATATTATTTACCAGTTGTCATGGTGAGAAACAAAGATAACACTTAGAGGATGTGCCTTGACTACAAAGAGGTCAATAAGTACACTATCAAATATAAGTTTCCTATTCCTATCATTGATAATTTTATAGATGAATTGAATGGTGCTCTTCATTTTACCAATTTAGATCTACATTTTGGGTATAATCAATCTAGATCTGTGGTGAAGACATACCCAAAATAGCTTTCAGAACTCATAAGGCCATTATGAGTTTATGGTTATACCTTTTTCTTTAAAAAATGCACCATCCACCTTTTATAGTCTGATGAGTACTATTTTAGGCCATTTTTAAGTAAGTTTGTTTTGGTGTTTTTTGATGATATCCTCATTTACAATAAAAATTAGGAAGACCATTTGTAACATGTGAAATAAGTATTCTTAATTATGGAACATCATGTGTATGCAAAACCTTCCAAATGTACTTTTGGAGATCTTGAGGTTGAGTATTTGGGTCATATGGTTTCATATGGAGTGAAATTAAATCCTAAAAAAATCCAAGCAATTTGTGGACTAGCTAGCTCCTAAGACACTCACGAAACTTAGGGTATTTTTGGGGATATATGATTACTATTGTAGGTTTGTCAAAAATTATGGTGTCATTACATCCCCACTCACCTCTTTGTTGAATAAAAACTCTTCTAGTAGACTAATACAACTATTAGGGCATTTGATGTGGACCACTCTAGCTTTGGCCACTCCTAATTATTCTAAGACTTTTATGGTTGAATTTGATGCATCTGGATATGGTATGAGTGTTGTGCTCATGCAATAAGATAAACCAATTACATTTAAATGTTTCTAAATAAAGGGTAAAAACTATTTCAAGCCCATCTATGAGAAGGAAATGATGACCATTATGCATGCAGTCAAACAATGGAAACCTTATTTGATGGATCATCACTTTTAGGTAAATATTGATGATGATAGTCTCAAATTGTTTTGGAAAATGAATTGTCATTAGAAGAAAAAAAAATGGGTAACTAATATGTTAAGTTATGATTTTGAAATAGTCTACAAGAAAGGTAAGAAAAATGTGATGGTAGATGCACTATCTAGGAGGGATGAATCAGTTGAGGCATTACTATGTGCCATGACCATTTGGAAGGAAGATTGGCTATACAAAGCAAGATCAAAATGGGAAAATTATAGTGCTACCCATGATTTGATTCATAATATTCATCAAAGTTTTGGTGGATTTGAAAATTTCACATGGAAGAATGATGCATCATGGTATAAAGATAGATTATACCTATGTAATAGTTCTCTTTTCAAACAAAACATCCTTTAGGAACTTCATACAACTCCACTTGGAGGTCATTTAGGATATTTTAAAACCTATCATTTAATCAAGTAGGATTTTATTGGGAAGGACTCAAGGGGGATGTCCAAAAATATGTGGTTGAATGTATGATCTATCAACAAAATAAAGGTGAAACCATCAAAACCCTAAGTATTTTGTAGCATTTATCCATCCCTATCCAAAATTGGGAAGAGGTGTCTCTAAATTTCATTATAGGGTTACCGAGATATGATGGTCAAAATATTATCATGGTTATTGTGGATTGTCTCAGTATGTAAGATCATTTTTGTTCTTTATCATAGCCATTTGTTGCTAGTACAATAGATTCTAATTTTCTCAATATAGTTCATAAATTTCATGGTATTCCTAAGATCATTATCAGTGATAGAGATCCCATATTCATTATTAATTTTTGGATTGAATTATTTGCATGTTTTGGCACCAATTTGGCTCATAGTTCATGCTATCATCCTCAATCAGATTGAGAAACTAAGGCAGTCAACAAATCCATAGAAGTATATCTCCCTTATTTTGTTTTTGATAAATAGGATAAATGGGTTCATTGGTTTCCACTTGTTGAATGGTGGTATAATACTTCTATTCATAGTTATTCCAAAATGTCCCCCTTTGTAGCCTTGTATGGATACCAACCTCCATCCATCACTTCAACCTTGAAGGTCTATCCTAAGGTTCATGAAATTGAGGAGCATATTCAACATCAACAAGAGGTCCTTGCAAGTTTTCATGAAAATTTAGCCATGGCCTAGAATCACATGAAGCAATAGGTAAATCAACATAGGAGTGAGAGGCATTTTGACATTGGTGATTATTTATTTGTTCACTTAAAACCATATAAGAAGATGTCCTTGAATCAATAGAAAAAGGATAATAAACTATCCCCTAGATATTATGGGCCTTATCAGATCTTGTATAAAATTGGTAGTGTGGCCTACAAGTTAGATTTTCCTTCATCCACTCACATACATCTAGTATTTCTTGTATCATACCTGAGGAAAGTCATTGGACAATGAGTTTCTACTCAAACTAAGTTACCAAAATTATATGAGGATGGGAGAGTTATTACTAATCCGGAGGTGATCCTTACAATTCACAGTAAGTGGGTACAGTCTAAAATGATTAAGGAGCACCTAATCAAATGAAAGAGTCTTCCATGTGAAGATTCCACTTGTGAAGATGAATCCTTTGTGAAAAAACATCCAAAGTTGATTTAATATTGAGTACAACACTATTTTTAAGGGGAGGGGCATTTACACTCTTAAACTTTAGTGTGTCTAGGGATAAGTGTGGCTAACTTGTGGCTTACATATCTCTTTTATGTTCTTGCTATATTTATAATGTTATTAGTTAGGTCAGCCTATATAATAACCATTGCTAAGTAGACTACATATAATAGGTAGTGATTAGTCTTTGATCATCATATTAACTATTTTTCTCTTATTGATTTGTTGTGGAGGTTTTCTCCTCGATGTGGCTCGGCTTCATTATCAAGTATTCTACTTTGTTGTCAATCATTCTTGTGTGATCTCTTATCTTTGCTTATTCTATGTGATATATAATTATTTGGTATGGACATATAAATAATTTCATAAAGTTTGAAAGGTATCTCCTAGGATACACCTTAAATGCACCTTGATTTTGCTACAATGTCCTTCAAGGTGTCTTCTAGGAGATACATTGAATGGTTTTGTAGGACCTTAAATGGTTCTATTAATAGATACCTTGAACATGCACACAATTGGAATGTTATTTTAAGGTATCTCTTAAGACATATTTTGAAGAGACTTATAATACCTTTAATGTTGATTGTAATGGCTATTCAAAGGGTTTTGATATAATCATGGCATGTGGGGGATTGTAGAATTATGACTATACAAAGTTAACATGGAAAGATATTCAACCATAACATAAATAGTAGATTATCCAAACTTTGGCACCACCTCCATAGTCTATATGATATTTTAGATGTATTTGGCCTTGTAATGCAACCAATAGATTTAAGAATTCCAAGGGTCTTTCTTTTTGTATTTTAAAAAGATAGAATGTAAAGAGACAAAGTTGTGTAAAAATCTATATCTAGTGATCTGATGTGATGGAATATGGTTCCAATGTGGGATAGATATTATTAGATTAATTATATTATATTTTTCCTAATACTCCTTTTCATATGCCTAGTGTGCAGCGTTTACATTTGTTTTATTTTAACTTTTTCTATCTTGTATTATGTTGTTTTATCTTGATATACCTTGAAGGGAATTTTAATACCTTCAAGTGTAGCCTTATGGATGTTTGAAAGGTCTATCATAGGAGACACCTTCCAAGTGCCATTGATTATTTTACAATTTCCTTCTATGAGACACCCCAACCCCATTGTTCCTTGTGTCCCATGCGAAAAACATTTTGGGCCATTGGTTTTGGCCTAATACAATAAGTTACCCTCAGGATCATGTAAGAAAATTTTGAATTTTTCTAGATAAAATGGCCAAGATTTAGATAACCATATACTAACCTTCAAAGTGTCTTATAACATCTTGGGAGTTATGCATGAACATGTCACTATTAGGATTTTTTTTTGAAACTCTCATTGGACCTAAAAATAGGGGGATTTAGAAATTAGAATAAGGATGCCTTATGAATTGGGACTCTTTGAATTAAAAATTCTTGAAATTATTCACACCAACTATTGATGTGAGTGCACTATTATTAAAATTCTTCCAAATCCATAAATAAGAATATGAACATATGACAGAGTTTGTAACAAACTTAAACATATTATTGAGATTGATTCTTTGGGTAGTTAATCTAAGTTCCAACAATCAACTCTTTATCTTCATTTGTTATCTACACCCAAAGACCAAACTCATCTTGATAAAGGTTAAGATAAATAACCTAGAATCTATGCAATAAGAATTTATTGAATTTGAATATGACTTGATTCTGTTAGGGATGTTGAATAAAGAAGTTAAAAACATATTAAAACTACCATTATTAGTTATGAAGTGGTGAAACTTGATATATTTAAGATCCCTCAACATTCAAAAAAGAGTTTTTAAAGGCAAATACATGATCAAACATGTCAGAACTCTAACAAAGAAAAAGAGAAAGTGTTTCCTATCACATATATTTATTTCATTTTTATTATTGTGGGAGAAGGAGATCAGTTAAAAGAACTAATGATTTATTAGAGAAAAAACAAACAATTTTATTTCCCCTTTATAAATAAGAGAAATATTTGCCTATTTTATAGGATTGCTCAAACTTCATAGTCCTAGGATAAAATGAGCTATTTGAGGAACAACTGATTGAACCACAAACATCAATGGGTAATAATGTAGAGTGTATTTTACACTTACTACAAGATAATATAGTACAAAACCACTTTTCAGTAAAGAAGAAGATCCCTTCTCTATCAAAATTAAATTCCTAATAATAAAAATGAAGATTCCTCAGGTATTTCATTTTTAGGTTCTACCAATGAAGAGCTCTCCACAAAACTTGAATCTAGAACAATCAACCCCAAAATTGTACATCATAAGTAGTTCAAAGTGAAAATCAATAAATACATGAATTTAGAACAAAATGAATAGTGACTAATATTCATTACAAGTGAAATGGAAATTATCAAGGTAGAAGAAATCAATGAAGGTAAATATGATTCATTTGGTAATGATTTTGTCTTTATCATGAGAAATTTTTTGGAAATTAATATATTCACTCAGATAATTCCATTATATACTCTTTTTGTTGTTCTAACTCAGTAAGAAACAAACAATAAGCTTCTATCTGATTCAATTCTTGTATATATCAAAGATGCATTTAAATCTATTCAGAAAAACATTGGTGAAACCTAATACTACTAAATAAGTATAATAGAAGATCATAAAGTTCACAATGATTCCATTATAGGATATGAAGATAGTAATTTTTTTTCACTCATAATCATCCTTGTGTGAATGATAACTATAAGTTACTCTTCCCACATACTTAGTTATTGTTTCTAAATGTGTTTGGATTTCATAAGTCACATCTGTTATTTCAAAATGACAAGTATTTAACCTAGTCAGTGAATGGGTTTATATAGTCTTCCCATTTTCCTCTACTCCTTGTAAATAGATCTGATTTCCCTATTTTGTCTTATTTCCTTTCCCAATTCTATTTTGATGTGCATGTGTTATTTTTCAATAAAATTAACAGTCTATTTTTTGGTCCTTCTTCTCAATATTTTGGTCTTTATGCCTACACATAATCATAGATATGATATATATCTATGAAATATCATGGGCAATCACATGAGTTGTAATAATGTTAAAATGTTTTTTATTTTGGGGTTGATAAAAAGATCACATTATTAAAACTAAACATTGAAGTTATTTAGGTAAGTGGATATACAAGACAAAAACTTGATAGTAGATTCATAGAATAACTTTTGTGGTCATGTAAATGGTGATATGGATGTTTTTCCTCAAATGATAGAATACAAAAAAAAAATTAATGGATCTCTTAAAGTGAATAGGTGGTAAATTCACAAATATTTAGAACATGAGATCTAGTCTGGCAGCTCATGTTCATTTCTCATATGATTGAGATAATCAAACTAACTATCATTTGGATACATTATGATGTGCAAATTTAATATATATAAGTTTTCAAAGATATTTCTTAGTTAAGAGACAACATTTTTTTTTTAAATGTGGTATCGACTCCATAACCTAATAGACACGACTTAGATCATTTATTGATATCTGTACTATATTTAAAGCTTCTAAATGATGATTCATTAGTGGTTTTCAAAGTAGAATTTTAGATGGATAGACATTCAAATAGAATAAATTGGTCAATCCTAATTTAGATATTTTGAGTCATAAAGTTGAGCACATTGATAATCTCTCGACTATACCTCTTTAGAAAAAGAAGGTTCATCACTCTTGAGCATATGTTTAAGAGGTTTCTCTCTTTGCATTTTAGTTTGTGTGAAAACATTTAACAATAAATTCTCTCACATACACTATAATTTTAGGATATGTGATAGCATATATCAGGTTAAATACCTGATGCCCTTGTATAGACATTAGATTGACATATTATACTATTATTGTGGTTTGAGGATAAATTATTTTAAAAGAAGATCAGTTACTTCTCAGTTGATCAAGTTGTAATCAATTTAAGACTCTATTACTTAATGGATAAGTATCTTGACTATAAAACTAGGGTCTAAGTACTTTCCATCCCTTACAGTTGAAATCCTAATTAGAGCTAGTTGTTATCATAGTTTTTAGATAGTTAAAAATTAGTGAAAATTTAATTTTTAAGTTTGGGATTTAAAAAAATTGGAAATTGATTAATATGAATTAATTAATTAAATTATGAGCAAAACACTTTATTTCCCTAAACCATACAAATGATATTTAAAATTTCCCCATGTAAATAACTATTAGTTTTTCCATGATGTGCAAAGTTCATTAAACCTTTCATAACCTGTGCATGTGATTTTTCATTTTCCCCAAGTGGTGCTAAAGTGACTTGGCACTTTTTGAAGTCATATATTTTATATTTTCAATTTCACATACGATGCAATTGCAAATTAAAAATAATAAGTCAATTCAAATAAATTTTAATTTGTTTAAGTTTTAATTTGATTTTTAATATCTCATTGCCATATAATTTCTTTATATAGTTCCCCATTCCTTGAAAATTATATTTGGCACTTCCCCATGTCATTCAAATAAAGTCTTCACTTCTACTATTGTGCATGCAAGCTACATTTTTCTCTTGTTTATGCAATTTGTTTTTTAACTCTATCCACTTTGTGTAAATATTGTTATGAATTTAAATCTTCTAATTCAATTTACATGCAAATGCCAATATCACTTCCCTTGAATTGTGAAAAAATTACCTCTTCCCTTTTGAGGATTTTAAAGTTACATGCAAAAGCTCTAATGAATATTTTTTTGAAAATAAAAAGAAGATCATTTTGATTTGTTTTTGGATACCAATAGAAGCCATATGGCCTTACATTCCATGTAAATAGAGAGAGAGTTTGTTAAAATAATTTAAAATTTTGTTTATTCTTTATTATAATTACCTAAGCAAATCGTACAACCCAAAGAGGAAAGAAGGTTTGACAAAATTTAGAATAAATTTATTTGTGTTTTTATGTTACTTTTGTCATAAAATTATTCAGCGTATGACACTCTATTAATCTCCATAATTTTGATGAAATATTGAGTCATCTCTCAAGTTTGTGGGAACTTCCAAGAGAGATGAATCTCTAGATTATGAGGGCTAGCTCCTTAGATTTCATATTTAAGTTCTTATCACCTTATATAATGTTTTTCTTTTGGGAAAAGGGTTAGGATTTTTCATGAAAAAGAAACTACACTAAATATGTGATACACAAATACATATCTCATAGACTATCACACTCTTACTAAGCAACAAAGCTTTCCAAGACCAACTCTAGGCATTGAAGGATTCTAACATAATTGATTCAATGTGAAGGTAGCATACATGGAATAATCAACAAGATAAATGGTCTAGGGGTAGATTACACACCATGGAGACAATTTTTTTCTTGAATAAGATCCTAGTACAATCAATACACTTCACATGACCTTCTAAAATTAGAACTATTGCTTAAACATGAAGGATAAAGGGAGTAAGGATGATACTATCACTTAGCTACACTATTCATAACTCACACACTTAGAAAAAGATATTAACAAACCAAAAGTATTATTTTATTAATTTTTCAAAGACAAAATTCAATTTCATACCATTAGGGCTATTCCATACTATTTGTGTTCTCCCTTTAAAATTGATAAGATGGCTCATACTTATAAAATTTTGGAAGAAGAGAGAGAAAAGAGAAGATGAAGAGGCACAAGGACAAGTATCTGAATGTGAGTATCAGTTAAAATCATATGAATGATGTAGAAACGGATTTATGAAACTGATCTTCACATCATTCTATCAAAAAATAGCCTTTTCTCCAAGTGTGGCGTAGCAATCCTCTAATCATTCTCTCTTGTGAAAATGCCTTCATAATGAGATTTTAAGAGCACTTAAAAGAAAGTTAGGGATAATTTTTTCATGTAAATTAGGTGAATAAAATATAAAGTAACTTATTTGGACATGTTTCCCTCCCAAAATGATCACCTTTCTTGATGTGGCGTTGAAACTCTTTCACAAGCATCTTTTAAGTATTGAAACTCCTCTTTGACAAGTGGCAAGAAGTAAGAGTTTGATCATGAGATATCTTGGATAGTTAAATTTTCATAAAAATGACACTTTTAAATCATATTTAATCATCTCAAATATTTAAATTACTTTAAATCATCAATTCCATTCTTAGGTGTCATAAGGCTCTTTGTCTCACAGGCCCAACTTGGCCAAAATAGCTAAAATTTGGATTTAGCTCAAGTTATGAAATATTTATTAATTTAAGGTCTAATATCATCATATTGTAATGTAAAAATTAAATTTTAACTACTAATCTCTCACCAAGACCCCATTTTGCCTATAACGCCTTCACTAGGCCTAGTCCTCTTGTAACCCTATTTTTGCACAAATCCATTGGTATAAGATAATGTATAGATTTAAAATACTAAGTGAGACCTTTTTTTATTACCATTTTCCATAATTTTTATTTTTCCAATTTTAATTTTTTAAAACCCAAGGCAAGTGTGTTTTTTGATCCATTAGCCTTCCCAATTAGGCCTAATTAGGCCTCTTTAGCTTAGAAGACCAAAAATGCTCAAAAATGGATCTTTCAAGTGTAAATTATCCTAGAAATTTTTTATTCACTTTAAAATGACACATAACATGATCCATATCAAATTTTATCCTCTGGTTCATTGTGGAAGTATGAAAACCATGAAATGGCCAACAGACTAGTCTAGGTCTTTTTGCATGCTAGATAAGGAAAATGGATGTTGGGTGAGTACTAAGATTAAAATTGATTTGAAAATTATCCATGAAATTGTTTGACATATTATTAAATAATATTCAACCTCAAACAAACCTATTTACCTTTCAATAAACTTCCAATTCACCTTTTTTACATTTCTCCACCAGCAACAAACTTCATGGTGACTACAACCTTCGTGGTATGGGATATCCTGCTTGACTTCATAATTTATATAAAGGTTTATTATGTTTTTTTAGGTGTTTCCCAGATTATACAACCATTACCCAAGGTCTACATACATTTTGGTCACCAATTTCATCATTCTTCCCAAAATTGTCACCTTTATGCATGCCAAAACAACCCCTGATCTGAGACAAAATAAAGAGGGTTTTCACTACTATAATTAGAAAATTGATAATTGGATAATTTTAATAAAACCTAAATGGTAATTTTTTCCACATTTTTTAATTTAAATCCATTATTTATACCTACAAAGGACACAAAACCCAAAACTAAGTTTACATAGGCAGACTGTGTATAAGGTCTCCATACATGGACTATGAATACCTTGAAAGGAGGTTTCATTTTTATTTTTATCATTTAATAAATTAAGTTAGGTAATTATTTTACTTTATAAACCCATTTAAATTATTTTTAATGTGATTTTTACTAGTACATTCACATACCATGTTCTTTGTTAGACTGGCCACATGCTTTGACTATACCCTATCCTTATTTTGACCCCTATAAGTGTGTATAGGTGATTATGGGTATGAATTGGATTTTTAATGATTATTTATAACATTATTTAGTCCTTAAAAACCATTATTACTTTACATTTCTACTTCCTCAACCCAAAAGTACTTGGAACCTCCTTAAAACCCATTATTTCACTCCATTGTCAACATGATTGTGTTTCATGGATTTTAGGTCTACCTGTAGGTTAGTTGCACTATTTATATATCCAAGGTAATGTTAAAAACTTATTTATTCTCCTTAGGGTTTAATTTTATACTTGTCACAAGTGCTTCACCCCTTCTTTGGAACACACTAATCACCACTTAACAATTTCCTTTAGCTCATTGTGTATTGACTAAGATAACACAGTCAACTATGTTTTGTTTATGTGGACCCTGATATAATCTTGTATTACTTCCCTGTAAAAGTAATATTTTATCCTTATCTTCCCATTAATGTCAAAAAATTAATTTATTATTTTTATATCCTTCTTAAAAGTGTTGAAACACTCTCAAACACTCATTTTTAGCTCACTGTTCATATGCCCTTAAGACTATTTTGTGGATTCTAGGTCCTGTAGGTCATGACCTGAGCTTAATTTGATGTTTATGGTCATAATTTACATGTTAATTTAATTCATTGTACTAATTCATTCATTTTAATTACCTATCATCCTTAAAATCATGCATCAACTCTATGTTTAGGTCCTCAAGGAGAACACCCCTGCCTTGAATGTTACAGTTATGCTTTAGGCCTATTATAGGTGATTAAGATGATGTTTAGGGATTGTTGATGGTGATATATATTATAATGGAGGTAATTAAAATCACCAAATACTTTATTTTTCCTTTAATTTGAATAGAATATCCAAAATAAAGTCTAACTTCCAACCTTCAACTTCACTGTTTACAATCCTTCCTGTTGCAATGCATAGGCTTGTAGGTTATTTTAGGCCATTTTAAACTTGATTTGAGGTGTTTTTTACCTCAAATAAGGGTAATTTGGGTAAAAAATCCTCATATTATCATTTTAAACCTATAATAATATCAAAACCAACCCTCCACTTGTTTGAAAACTCTGCCTATAGGTAGTTGCTCTCAGTCCTGTACAGACAGGGGTTTGCTTGAGAGGTTTCAAAACATCAAATTCCACCTTAGGCTTGTTATATTAGATTATGATTACCATTAGGATCATTTTTGATTATTTTAATCTTTATTTCATAGTTTAAGACCATTAAAATTATTTCAAATTCATTTTTCAAGCAACCTCCTATAGACATCACTGCCTATTTTTAGTAGTTTTTAGCCAATTTTAGGCCTTGCAAAATCTATCTTCCACTCACCATTTCCCTAAAAAATTGGAATGAGTATTGTTTTTAGATAGGGATACTATATTAAACAATAAATATCATTTCTAACACCATTTTTTCATGTAATATATTATTCCAAAAATCCTCAGAGATCTTTGTTTGTTCCTTTTGGGGACTGAGAACCCAAAACAATCCAATCATTCTTTTAAAGGGGAATTTACACTTATCATAGAATTATAACTCTAATGACATGAAATAAATTACCTTGAGATATTTTATATCTTAAAACATTAAATTTACCATGTGTTTCACTCTTTTTATCTCCGTACAAACCTCTTAAACTCCTGTAGAAGGTAGGTGTGAGCACATTTTGTAACCAAGGTAGTAAATAAGGGAATTTGACATTTTGATTTGAAGTGGAATTTATTTTATTTCTCCAAATATGAATTAAATTAAATAAAATTTCAAACAAGATTATAATCACATTTAAACCTCGATGAAGCTCCTCCTATGTTGCAAAACTTAGACTCCACATACATGACTACCAACTTAGCAAAACAAGCACAATTTGGAATCTCCTAAGACAATGAGAAGTGAAGTTTTATATGATATAAATATCATGGAGAGATATTTATTCCAGCATAAAAACATATTTTAAAACTCACACATCTCCCTAGATTCCTAAAAAAAGAAACAGATACAAACTTACATCCCTCTTGAATGCAATTCCATAAAAAGTTGCCTAGATTCTAAACAATTTTGCATAAAGGAGGAGCCATAAAATTGAAAATTATTATTATGAAAAGTAATTTAACTTATATTAAAATACACCTCCATAATAAATCATCCCAACTCTACCTGTAGCTTCCATAGTGAGTGATTGAATTTGCCCTTCCTTGGCTTACCAAATGAAAATGAAAGAAAATAAGTTTCATATGGATATTCGATGAAATTTTCTGAAAATAAAACATGAATATGACCTATGGGAAGGTTAATAGACACTCCACCACTTTTTAAACTGATGGTGGACTTGATAAGTCCGTACAAGTGCCCAAAGGGGCTTATTTTTGAGGAAAAACTACCAGTTCATGATCATAACAGACTTGTAACTACCACCTGACATAATTTTAACATAATTTGACCTCCTCCACATTCTTATCCTGCTTAGGGACAAATATTTTAATTTTTAAGTCCTCAAAAATCATTTAATTAAGCTAAAAGGTGGCCAAATGAACATTTTAGCACCTGAAACCTAACAAGTGGTCAATTTATGACTTGTAAACACATTGAAACCTATCAAAGAACATTTTAAGACATTTATAAAATAAATTGAGCCTTGAATAATTTTTACCATAGTTGACCAATGTTGTCTTTTGTTAACTGAGCCAGTACCAGGAGAATGAGCTTCAACAAGGACTAGGGGAAGGGCAAATGAGACATGTAGGACAATAGATGACCCCACAGAACATATGGAACTTTCTCTAAAAGTTTAAAATAGTATGGGTTGACCCAAATTTGACTTTGGGTCAAATTTGTTCAATAGTTACCAAGAAGGCTATATGGCCATATGACACAAAGAGAGAGAAAAATACTTAGACTGGTAGGTTAGTTTGGTAGTGGGTTTTTTCTACTAGGCTTCTGGGCATAATTGATTGTGGGGATTTACATGGCTTTAAATTTGATTCATGGATGATATTATGATGTAAATTATTATTTATATATAGGGTATAAATTGAGTTGAGATACCATTATCAGTTGTCATCAATATTGGAGTCATTTTGCAAAGAATAATAATGATTGAGGCTATTTTATCTATAGATAACCTCAATGGGTGTCTACTTGAAATATTATAAAATTAAATATATATAGTCCAGAATTTGTCAAATTTATCTCAAAATCATAGGGAATGTCAAATGAAATGTATCATATAATTGTATACATTATTGACAAGATATATGAAAATATTGCAATTGGTGGGTATGTGTTTCATAGTTCAACATTATCTAATCAAGTTTTATGGTTTAATAATATTCTAAAGATTAATATGATGGTTATGCTTGGGAAACTTGGTGGTACATATTATTATTCTCTAGTTAAAGCCTTAAAATAAGGGAAAATGTGAAATCTGGCTATTTCTTGGGTTAGTGGCATTGATGTATGCCTCTTTTAGTCAAAAGTACAATTTGGTCATGCAAGTTCTAAAAGTGGAGGTGACCTTGAGTCTTAACAAGGAAATAATCAAGCACTCAAATAAGTATATGCAATCATTCCCACCTATTTTAAATATTGGAGACATCTATAAAATAGACATTTGGGAAACTTGTTGAGGGAGGAAAGATTATTCAAAATCATGAATCTAAGCCTTTTCAAATACTCAAATACCTGAAAATAGAAATTAAGAGTGTAAAAATTAGGGCACCAAATAATATTATTTCCACTATCTATGATTTTATAAAAAAAGAACCAACTTACTCAGGTGTATCGATGTCAACTATTATAGATCAAGGCTACGATATGGGTGATGTTATTTCACTGTTGTGGTGAAAATGTAGTCTTCCATGATATTGTAAAAATTTCATTGATATATGTGTCATGATTTGTGTTAACCATGAGCCATGTGTATCTGGTGCACATAATACAATTGTAACAGTGAGAATAGGGAAGGATCTAGTTTCAAATTTTATTTTAGGTCTTATTACTATTGGCCTAAGATTTGGTGAGGTTGATGGTGATACTACAAGATACTTTAAAGAAGAATATGGCATGGTTTTATCACCTTATCAATTTTTTGGATAGATGAGGAATAAATGTATTCGTGTGTCAGGGGTTGGTCACAGGATCAAGAGGGGAGACAACCATGATAAAAGAGTAGACATTATTTTAGTATATGTAAGAACATATTTTCTTATTGTAAAGTACATGTATTATGCTATATAAGTGTACAAATACACTCTTTCCAATGTAAACAATATGGTCCTCAATTTTGATCATGCAAAAGCGTTCCTTTTCTAGAACCTCCTCATTATTAGTGGAATGTTTACCTAATGGGAAGATGTTTTGTTTTACATTTTCTAGTTGCAAACTTTTTAAGTGAAAACTCACAAATGTAATTCATGCAAATGCATTGTGTCAACTTTGTAAATGGTGAGTCTTAATTGTACTTGGTGAAAAAAGCAAAATTGCACCTCTAAACTTTTCAAGTCATGAAATATCTCTTTTGCACTCTTGCACATGGTGCAATCACACCAATTCATTGTTACACCATTTAAGTGGTGTTCTTTTTTATGATCACTTTTACACCATCTAAAAATGAAAAAATGTGGTTACACACCATAACTACCTTCCCAAATTATAAATATTAATGTTAGAATCATTATATGGGGTCTTTTTAGTAGTGATACTTTAGAGAGATTTTGTCTGAAGAGAATAAATTTATAACTCAATAAAGATCGAGACTGGGAGATTTTACAAGCTTTGTATTTGATATTTCTTTGTGAGTTGTATCTTTGTATATGATTCACCTATTTATATATATTTAATTTCAATTTATATTTTTAATCACTACCAAATTATCAAAAAATAGCAATTTCACATTAAGTATTTATTTAAGATTTTTTTGGTGTTGTTTTTATGAATGTGAAATCTTGGTGGGGTTTAATAAATATTTTAATTATCTTTTAAGGGTATATATGAGATGTTTGTTTTAGTTTGATATCAATATCAATGAATCATCTCGGTGTATGTTTTTCACTCCTAAGAGTGTAATTGTGTCTTTACCACCTATTGAATGAGAATAAATTTCCATGAGCATAATGTTTCTCCTTCTTGGGATATTCTATGGAATGTATGTTTTTAGTCACATAGAATCATCCTTCATTTTCCCTAGGGTTATTATGGTAGCTTTTATGTTTAACTAGATATAATAATCCCATTCTCCATTTATTAATTTCCTTTATCTATTTTCCATCATTCCCTTCATTCACCTATTTTAATTTCTAACTCAACTTCATACTTTCTGGTTTAAATTACAAAATCCCCACAAAAAACATTTTTGATGTAAATAGTTGTGAATATATTTTCCCCTACTTATTCCTTTTTTGTCTTTAAATAAAGGTAGCTCCATGTGATAATAGGAGATGGACTTTGTCAGTACATTGATGACTGATGTAAGGACTCAGTTCTAACACTGTTAATTCAAATTCACTAATTTGTCCCCTTGATAATTTTTTGAGTAAACATGTTGATTGTGCATTATGATTTAGATTAAGTTGCAAAAATATCATTATTTTACTCTTATTTTATTTGGAAAATGTAGGGGTCTCTATGAGACCCAAAAACTTTAAAAATAGAGGGAAAGTGTAATAGGTTCAGATGACCCTAATCACCCCCTTGATTATTGAATTTTGTCGATGTATCTTGATACTCCAAAGAGGAAATCAAGCCACATGCAGTTCTCCTATGCAAAATGATTTTATAACTGTGTTCCTTGATTATATTCATGTAACTATAAACATGACCTTGATACATGGAAATGATATCTATTAACATGTTTTGAGATGATTTATAATTGATTTGATGTTTCTCCTAGTTATTGATATCAAATTCAGGAAGAAAATGGCAACTTTGCTCAATGTGACATAGTTTAAAGATTAGATACAAGATATAAAATTAAGTCCATTTGAAAAAATGCTTTGATTTTTTTATATAATCAAACTTTTTTATAATTTTATTTATCTATCCTTATGAAATGCATGAAAGAATAATTACATTTTGGAAATAAATTGTTATTTGGTATATAGAAAAGTATTTTATTGTTAGAAAAATATTTAGCATTAGACTTGTCCTCATAGGGCATACATGTTTTGAAGACTCAAAGATAATTGTCCTAATATATGAATTAACTTGAGAGTGATAAAGAGAGGATTGAGAATTGACTTGGTGATTATGTGTAGTAGCAATATCAAACTAAGAGATCAAAATCAAATATATAAATAAAATTCGATGAATGGCAAATAAGATTCATGTATTTAGGTGAAAATAATGTTATTTATGATGTGTCAAGATTTAATATTGTAAAATATATGTGACTATATTTAGGTATCTACATTTAACCCTATTGGTTCCTAGTTTTACACCTCTTACGCTCGACCTTGAACATTTGAAGAAAATGTAAAACAAAGATGAAAAACCCAATGATATGTCATTATATCTAGGGGAGGGTTTGGCATCAAGAATGGACCTAATAGATAAAATGACTGAGAGGCATCGGTAGAGGGTACGGTCATCTCCTTGCTGCTTTGGGCTCTACTTGAACCAAGGTGAGAGTACCTATGGGGTAGCTTTCTAACATGGAGATATTTTGAAATTCAACCTCCATGGGGATTTTTACCATAAAGAACAAATGTAACTAGGGCACAACTAAACTTGTTCACTCCACCTGGGAAGGGTTGTCACATGGAATGCAAAAATACACTAGGTCACATACAAGATACTAAAGATAGATATAAAAGTTATTACATCCTTCATTCTAAATAATTTCCAACAACAAGTCTAAATGGAAGACTACAATTGTAAGATATAAAGCATACGATGAAAATATATTTTATATAGGTAAGATATTATGCATTTGCAAGTAAATAACACTTATGATGTACAACAAGTGTGTGTTATTTGTAAGGTAGGACAAGGTAGGACAATTTATTAATTATAAGAAAAGTGGTGGTGTACTAGTGGTTTTTAAATATTAGAGCATCTTGTAGTATTATTAACAATATTATTTCACAAAGATATATCAAAAACTCATAAAAAAGCTAATGGGACATACCAAATGATCCTTGAAAGATATAAAACATAAACTCAAAATAAAATTTCAAACACTTTTCCCTATCAAATCCATAAACCTAGGGTACCCTAACAATTTATTGAATAATGTATCCTAAGATAATGTATAAAGGGTTTATAATCTATATCTATGCTAAAAATGATAACCAATAGTGAACACAAACCCAAATTCCCAATCAACATAACTTGTAAAACACATTGTTTCACTTCATCAACATGGAATATCAAAGAACCACAAGAATTTTCATTAACTTGATAAGATATATTACATACATCAATTTTTAAAAATGCTCCAATGGGGACAAGAATGGTGAGATTTTTCCATGTTGGAGAAGGAAGACATAAACATGCTCTTAGAGCTTGCTAATGGTTGTATATTTACAACCACCTTAGCAAGGAAGACAAGATCTACACATAGCAGTTGACCCCAATTTTTTTGAGAGAACATAAACATAGATAAAAATGAACAAAAAACAAAAACCAGCCCAAGAATAGAGGACAAACCCTTTATTTATACATTTTTACCCTTTTCAAATTTGGGACTATGGGTTTTAATTTGCAAAATTGCAAAACAACCCTCCAAATTCTGCCAAGATGCTCCCAGCTAGAAAATATTACTTACCATGCCTGAAATCTTCATCATCATTTTTAATAAAAACCATTACTCTAACTACCTCTATAAGGAATGATGAATATTTACAACAAAACATTTGATTTCTTGACTGGATATGCCTTTTTACATTATTTGAAAGGTGAAATTTTGTGGTGGAGGCCAAAAAAAAACTTTGTCCTCATGTGTAGCTACCTAGAAATGCCCTTGACCACTTGATTGCATATTTGGAACCTTGTAGATATCTCCCCTTCTCTTTATGCATGTCATGGAATAACCTTCTCTTGCAATGATGGCGTGAGAATGCTCTAGCTATGGTAGAGGCAAAAAATGATTTGCATCCATTTGGAAGATATGATTTGGAATGGCCCATAGACCTTCTTTTGTGCTTCAAATTCTTGTCTGTCCATGAAGAAGCCATAAATTTTAAATATTAAGCCAAATATTAACACATGTTGACATATGACATGCCATATTGGATCGAACTAGAACATTTTGGGGCTTAGAAGTGACTAGGCCACTTACATGGCTTCAATTTAGACACATGTCACCTTATTGTGTTGTCTTGAAGATAGATCAAATATGCACTATCAATCCTTTTAAAAATTATCTAGGTTTTGACTTCATCTTAGACCATTTATCTTAATTTGGGCCTCTGAGATCCTACCACTTGATAGCCCCATGAGTTCCTTGCAGACCTTACAAATAGTATCTAAGGCTTTAAATGTTATCACACCATGTGGAAACCTCTTGTTAAATCTCTGGCCCTATTAAACTATTAACTCTTTACTCACACCATTGGATTTTTGAAATATTCTTGGGGTTTAAATCATGCCCTATGAGCTCAACACTTGTTGCTTTTGCATTTTTTTATCTCCATTGAAATTTCCACCTTTATTTCACATCATTGATATCATTTTCATGGATCAAACACACTCCAATGATCCTTTGAATCCTGGATCAAATGCTAACCTTGATCTATATCTAGTTCAGCATGGTTGTGACACATGTCACTACCACATTTAATTGAAACCTTTTGAAATGATATCTCTCATTCACATAGTCAATCTTTTGGATGCATGCTTGACAATGAACCATCAATTTTCTTAGTCACTCATAAAGACTAAGACACTTGTCCTTCTTATGTACCTTTGGAGGATCACTGACCTGCTAACCCCTATTTGTCATTAGATCTTTGAAAGGGTTCCCACAATGTTGACACTTATCACCTTATTTCTCATCATGGGGATTTGTTGAATTCTTGACCTATTTCTTACCATTGATCAAGATTTATACATTTTATTGTGTACCATTAATTGATGTGAACATGATCAATCTTTTAACCATGCACCATAGGCTTGAAACTTATCGATCTTATACTCATCCTGAGTCTTTTTGAATTTTTAGCTTTGATCAGGCACTGTTAGATCATATTTCCCCAAGTTAATGTGCATTATTTGATTGCAATATGCTAGGTTAGACATGATTAAATTCATGTTAACAAATGAAATCAATTAAGTTAGAGTTTAGGGAATAAAGAACTTAATATAAAGTCTTAGCCTAAGGTTTTGTTGTATATGATAGAATATTTAGGATAGGACTTTGAGCTAAGTTTATATCAAAGAGACCAAGCATAATTTAGACCATGATAATAGATAAAAGGGACCAAGGGACACGAGATATAAAAGGGACCAAATATGAATTTTAGACTAAGTTTTGGTTTTATTAATAAACATGACTAAACCTTAGTATAAAATTAAGCTAAGTCCATGGCATATTTAAAGCATTCACATGTAAATTTTTCCCACCAAATTTCATTTTAAATCAAAAGGTGTAACCTAGGGCAATTGGAAGAAGGGTTTCTAAGATGCTCAGACATGAATTCAACTTGAATTTTGATAGACCACTATAGGATGCTTGACCTCTAATGAACACTTGAAAACATGAAGTGGGATAAATAAATTAGGCATCTATTCTTAACAAGGGCTCAATTAATTCAATGCAATTTTGGGAACTAACATTGGATCTCACCCAAGAAAGTACACCCCCTATGAAAAGAACCCTAGATCATAATACCAGGTGCCAATCCATTGGGTCACTGAGTCAACACTTAGTCAATTTATATCAATAGAGACCTAAGAAGGATCAACAAAACATGGTACACTAACAAAAATAGATCAAGAGGATCTAAAAATGAACACATGAAAGGAACTATACGAACAAGGCCCAAAGTAGAGGGGAAACAAAGAAATAAGAAAACAAGACTATATACTATATAATTATATACAAAGTTGTAAACTTAATCAAGGAAGTGTTTGACATGTCTGCTATTGACTAGCAACTTCAATATTTCACCGTCCACATCTCTCAAGCAAAAATTTTATTCCCCTATTTGAAAATCAATGGAATAGGTACCCATAAATAAGGCATCAAATTTGCCATTCTTGCCTTTATCTTCATGCCTACTATCCAAAAGTAGAACCAGATCACCTACTTAGAAGGTTCTTGGAGTGACCTTCCTATAAAATATCTTCTTTAGATTTTCCTTAAACTTGAGGTGTCTTTCATGAGCTTGCCTTCAAATTTCATCAAGCTCAATAATATGGTTCATCCTACTTTCATAGTGGTTGATTTTCTGATCCTCTTCTAGTTTCTAAATGAGCTGATAGGTTGGCAACTGGAAACCCATAGGAAAAACTACTTGAGCTCCATAGACAAGATCAAAAATTACCTATAGATTTCTTGGAAATGATCTTGTTATCCCACAAAGGAAACTTTAGTTGTTCACCCTACTTCTTATTTACTTCCAATATTCTTCTAATGATTTTGAGCAAGTTCTTATTACTAGATTTTGATTGTCTATTTCCTTGAGGGTTATAATTAGAAGTGTAGGTCAATTCAATATTGTACTCTCTACACAATGCCACTAAAGGTTTATCTTTGAAACTCATGACATTATCATCAATAAATTTTATGGGCATACTAAATCTACAAATAATCTAAGTTAGCAAAAAATCCATAGCCACCTTGTGTGTAGCCTTCTTTATAGGGATAGTGTAAACCCATTTTGTGAAGTAATTAGTTGAAACTAATATCCATCTATGTCCAATTCTTGATGAATCAATAATTTCTCTAATGAAATCCATTCCTGATTGTCTAAATGGGATTTTAATTATCACAAGCTATAAAGTAAGAGAACCCAAATCTTTTATCCTCCCAATAAAGTGCTAACATCTTTTGCACTTTTTACATTTTTGAGCAACATCTTTGAATAGAGAAGGCCTCTAATAACTAGCTCTTAGAATTTTATGATTTGTAACTTTAGGTGAAAAATTACCACTACATACTCCACTATGAATGTCTTCAATCAGGTCAGCAGTTTGTTTTTATAGCATGTATCTCAAGAGAACCCCATCTAGATTCTTCCATGCAAGTCCATTTTTAATCAAGAGGTATTTTTAGGAAATAATATTAAGAGTCCTCCTTTGATTCTTGTCCAAGTTAGGGGGAAAATTTAGATTTTTCAAGTATAGACAATGTCTTTATACCATAGAGACATATTAAATTAACTCAAGGAATCATCAATATTGAAAATAACAATATATACCTCAACAACTTGTAAATTGGTCTCATCCATGAGATTGGATATACCCATCCATTGCACTAACTTTGTGGTTTGAATATCCATGTCATACTCTTGAAACTTGTTGACCCACCTATATCTCTTTTTAGATACTTTAGTCTAAGTTAAAATTTCCTTCACCATGGCATGCAAGACATAAGAAACAATCTTTGAGATCATAATATAAGGTCTAATTTCTTTAACAACCTTCAAGAGAGTGAAGGCTTATTTTTCCATGATGGTGTAACTTAGTTTATCACCTTGCATAGATTTTATAATGAAATCTATTAGCTACCCATGATCATCTTCATTCTTTTTCAAAAGGATAGAAACACTAGTATTATATGATGTAAAAGAGAATATTTGAAATGGCTCAGTGTAATTAGGGTTGACCAAAATAAGGGCAAATTTTAAGGATCCTTTGATGTCATTAAATGCTTACACATATTTATCTTCCCACTTTATGGCTTGGTCCTTCAACGTAGAAGCGATAGGCAAAGTAACATCTAAAAAATTGGACACAAACCTCCTTATAAAATTAATTTGTCTAAAGAAGTACTGAATTCCCTTTTTAGACTGTAGGATGGGCACTTTGTCCATGGATTCTACCCTCTTAGGATCAATCATGAGACCATATTTGGACACTATATGTCCCAAAAACTTGGCCTTTTGTACTCCAAAGTTACATTTCTTAGGATTAAGAGAAATGCCAAACTCCATGCATCTTATCAACACTTTCTCTAGATGCTCCAAATGTTCCTCTCCAGTCTTAAAGTACACGGTAATATCATCCTGATACACCATTATAAACTTGTTAATCATCCCTGTAAAATTAATGTTCGTATCTCATTGAAATGTTACACCAACATTCATTAACTTGAAGGGCATCTTCATATTTACATACATGCTCCAAGGCATTGCAAATATAGTCTTGGGTCTCTCAAATTCCTTCACCATGACCTGGTTACATCTTGAGAAGCTGTCTAAAGTGGACAACATCTATGATATTATAACACTTTGTAATAGGTTATCTATATTGAGCAGTGGATAATTATCTTTTAAAGAAGGTTTATTCAAATTTCAAAAATCCATACACAAGTAGATTTCACCATTTTTATTTCTCACAAGGACTAAATTTACAACCCATGATGAATACTTGATGGGATAAATGATACCACCATCCTTTATCTTCTTTAACTCATCCCACATCTTAGTGGCCAAGATGGGTTTAATAGGTCTCTGTTTCTGCCTAACATTCTTGTTATTAGGCTATAATAGGATGACATGTTGGAACAAGTTTTCCCTATATGATTTCAACTTAGAATAAGACCATGATAAATAATCCTGGAAATTTCTTAGTAGTTACTATTGATGCTTAAAATTGCATTGTTTCCAACACCAACATGGGAAGTTTTAGGAATGTGGGACTTGCGACCTGAAATGACCTCTAGATTTTAAGCTAGCTCTTATTTATCTCTAATGTATTATGGGAAAAAGGGATAAAAATTAAATAGAATCACCAATGCAATGAAAGAAAATTTAACTATGGTGATGTGCCTGAGTATGATTCGTTCCTTAATACTAAGCACATTGAAGCTATCTTTAGGATTCAATTACATTAAAGAGAAAATAATGCATGATCAATGTAAAAGATGAAAATGAATAGAATCAAAGGTTCATAACTTAGATGATTTTGTAAAAACATAGAAAATATCAGCAAAGGCACAGGACTTAGTCTTCTTATTAATTTTCTAGTCACATAAAAAGCACTGATATATACATAGTTATAAAAACTTTTTGAATTAAGAAAATAGAACAAAGGCAAATGATATTACTGGTCACAGCAAGAAAGTCTAAAAAAATTCTTGTAAATCTCTAATAACAATCTATATGCATAAAATTCTCTCCCTTTCCTTTTTCCTCTTTTTTTAATCTTTTTTGAACCTATGATTTGAACCCATATTTATAGCATAGGACTAGCTCAAGATTGCCCTCATGATCAAATCCCAATGGTCTAACCGAACTAGAACTTAACTGGAAGTGTCTAATAGAATATATATTTTAAATTTGAAATGATTTGCCTCTCTGCAAGTTCATTATATAAAATGGATACACGTGACATTTCCCACTGTGAAATAGGTGAGGACACTTGGTAGCATCTGCTAGACTTAACAAGTGACATGTGGTAGCTTTCGCTTGTTTATAGAAGCTTTAGATACATTTTGAGAGTCTTGTAAAATATGACACATGGCAGCTTCTGCTAAGCTTTATAAACACTATAGAAACATTTGGGACTCATTTAGATTCACACAAATGATGACACTTGGCATGTTCTACTTACTTTAGCAACTCACCTTGGGCCCACCACAGTCCTTTCTCAATAATGAAACAAAAGGAAGAAATTGTGGATGTCGACACTTGGTGGTCTCTATAGATATTACAAGAGACATGCGGCACTTTCTATGTAACTTAGAGAAACATATTAAAATCTTCCATAGTTTCCATTTGGCACCTTTTTCACACACAAAGAATCTTATTAAAATAATCCTTTGAAACTTATAAGAAAATTAAATGTGGATGCCGACACTTGTCAGGCTCCACAAGTATATAATAGGACACATGGCTCCATCCGCGTTACTTAGAGAAATTATAATGTGTCCTAACTGATGACACTTGGCATGTTCCATGCGACTCTATGACTTAGACAAAACTTAGGCAAAATGAAAACCTACACCCATGCTCTGTGTCAAAACCTTCACTACCAAAACTGAAACATGCAGGGATAAAACTAGAATGCACAACTAAAACTCAAAACAAAATGTAGAGTATTTTACTCTATAGTTCTTGGTGACCCTGAGGAATTTTGAGCCTGCTCAAAAAATAATCCAAAGAATATATTTAAAAATGTGGCAAAAATCACAAATTCTATAGGGTTGTCTGATAAACAGACCATTCAGCATCAGATAGTCCCTATTTATTTTGCAAATCTTGGAAGGCTAAATCAAGGTTGATGATGTCCATGTGCAATAAACTCTACAAAACATGAACTACAGTCTTCAATTGGAAATCAAGATGGGCGATGGGGATCAAGACAACTTCCACTTTTGGCACTGATGAAGCATCTATTAAACTCTAAAAAACTCACTGATCATTTTTTTGGCTAACAAGAAAGGCTTAATATCATCAACCATTAACACAGTGTTGCTATCAGGAAAAGGGGAGGGAAGACACAATTTCACTAGATCTTCAATATGCTTCTTCATGTCTTTTACTCCCTCTTTTACCACATCTAGGAGATCTTTGCAATTAATTGCTACGAAGTTGCAACTGAGAACTTCGTTCACCCTTTTTGCTGTAATCATTATGTCACTAATCCCTACTACTGATAACGTTTCATCAGTTATGTCATATAGATTTTTTAGTAGCATTTGAGAATTAGACACTCTCAAAGAGATAGTGGACAAAGTGGCATGGACTAAAGTCTCCACCTTTTTGCATAATTTCTATGCATTTAGAAAGAAATTTAGAGAGGATCTGAGCTAAGTAATCTCCTCAGAGATTCTTTTCCATACTGATACATATAGCTCCTTGACCAGGTTTAGAACTCCTACATTTTTTTGGCTCATTAGCCAACTCAAGTGTCAACCTTTTTGTTATTTTTTGCTCAACTTGAAGTTGGGTCTGTATGGAAATAGTATTATTTTGCTCATTCAACAACTTCTAATGGAACTAAGTGACCTGTTGTAGGTTTTCCTGACATTTTTTTTGTAGTGTTGCCTTTTCCTGCCTTAGGGCTGTCACTGCATCTTTCTCTTGTGTTAGCTCTTCTTTTAAAGAAGCATTTAGGGCTTGAGTAGCCTAGTCAATATGATAAGAAATAGTGTCTTACAACTGTTTGTTGTGACTCTCTATTTCATCATTCTTTGTTTTGATTTTTGTAGCCAAATTGCTACCATTTTCTTTCTCTTGAGCTAGATCAACCTCCATATATTGTAGCTTCTTTGATACTTTCAAATAATCAGTAGCTACAATAGAAGTGGTTTCATTTAGTAGTTCAACCCTATCCTATGGTCTGAAAAGTGACATATTCATAGCCACTACACTCATTGTATAATCTTGAGGCTGCAATTTCTCATTTGGCCTTACTACATTAGGTGACAAATGAGTCACAGTTAGCTATTGCTAGATTGGGTCAAATAGTGACTTCATGTGTGGTGCAGCCAGAGCTTTATTATATTTCTTCCTTTTTTTATCCATTCGGGTTTCCCTAGCCTTCTTAGTAGTGTTTGCTTGAGCTTAGAAGGTAGAGGGAGAGGCAATATACCCACCCACAAAATGATAACCCTATGGCAATCCATAGGGAATAGCCAAATGTTGGCTAGGAGGAATCTAGGGAGGTATTCTCTTTAGGACAGAGGGGGAAAAGGGAGGCAATGATGTGGCCTATGATGACATGGCCTGAGTAGTAATAGGTGGGAAAAATTGGGAAATTGGCACAAAAAAGGTGGCAGGGGATAATATTTGGCCATTTGGGATTGCCACCCCTATAGAAGAAGAAAAAGAGTGAGAAGAAGGAGAAATAGCACGTACCTAACGAACAACATATGTACTCAGTGGTTGGTGCTATGAGGGCTCTACCTCCTCATCTAAATTGGGCTAAAGTTTCAGCTTCTTATGTTTCCTTGGCCTTTCTTCTTCTTACTATGCTTCCTTCTCTTCAATGTTTACCACTACTACTAGTGGTGATTACACAAAATTGGGAACCTCAAAGGTTGACACTGATGAAGAAGCTTTGGGTTGTGAGCATACCACATTCTTTTGTTTTTCTATAGTGACTGTAGATGAAGTTTGTTTTGGGGCCTACACTATATGAGTGGATTTTGCTTCCCCCTCTAACTCTCCACCCTATGTCTATAGTTTGCTTATATCAGGGTTAGAGACAAGAGATGGATGCCATTCATCCTAGATTTCCTCCCATTTCTCATTTGAGTTTACATTACCAAAAGAGTGAGTTATCTCAAAAATCTCCTACCTATATTTCCAATAGGCTTCTATTTTCTCAGGTTTCCATCCTTTATTCTTTAATGCCCTTTTTAAACTAGAAGTCATTCTGATTTTAGGGTCAAGAACATTTTCCTTAACATAAAAGGTCTCCCATGTCCTGGCCCCCTAAAAGGGAAAATATGTTAATTCTACATACAAATTAGGAATATCTTCTTTAGGGTTTCTTTTGTCTTCCCAAAAGGGATGGCCCTCATGCACAATTTTAGCACCGACCTTGTTATTCTTGACCCATAAGGTTATGAAATTACTTGGGTCATATCTCCATTTATCTTCAATTAGAAAGAAACCCAGAATAGCTAGCTTCCTTAGTAACAAGTGCTTAGCATCTCTGACCTCTAAGGCCGTGTTTTTCTTTACCCATGGAATATCATACATTTTCTTTTTCTTCTTCCCAGTGCCATAGTCATTATCAACCACAGACACTTGCCGAGTGACCTTTAAGAATGCTAACCTAGGAGTCAAAATCTTGGGTAGTAACACTATTTCTCCATTAAAACCATGGACCCTAATGATGGTATGATGAGATCTCATAAAGTAGTCATAAGGAATAGTGCAATTTGTCATGAGGTCTCTAACACTTGGAGTTAATCTATTTTCAATAGGCTCTGGGCTTAGGTGACAAAAGGCAGAGGCAACAAAAAGTTCTCAAAATTCATATGGGTCAGACATTTTGGATAAGATATGTGACCATGCAGACATAAGAATGGTCCTATTATGACTGAAACTTGGGTCATACATATTTAGATACATATATTGTGAAAATATTCTAGAGTTTTGATATAATATGAGTTGAAATAGATAAGAAGAATACTTGAAAACCCATTTATATTTGAAGTGAGTGAGTTGGCTAGAGTTTTGATATAATATGAGGTGAAATAGATAAGAAGAATACTTAAAAACCCCTTTATATTTGAAGTGAGTGAGTTGGTCAACCATTGAATAGGCAATCTACTCTAAGAAGTCTAGCTGATACTCTTGAGACATGTCTACAATTTTTAATCTGAATAGAATGGCCATTTGCCAATCATAGATAGTTATGTTCCCCTTCATTTCAAAAATAAATGCCATCATGGATAGTGCCTCTTGATTGGCCTATGCAAATTGTGACCTTCTTATTGGTAGCACTAACACAATGGTATCATCATCCCCTAATTGCAATTCTAATTTGAGAAACCTCAATTGATTATTAATTTTTGCCCACATTTTTTGCATTTTGGCAATGGTGGGAAATGTGGCTATTTTGTCATGATATAGGGCCAACATGTCCCTAATGGCCTTCGATGTAATTCGAACCATGAATTGACCCTATTGTATGGTGTTTGAGGGTGCATGAAACAATTCTACACACATTTCAACTAAGTCGGGGCATGGATGTACACCTAGGAGAATGAATTGTGCCAATTTAGAAGTTCATATCCTCATCCCAAATGTTTTGAATTGTCTAGCCTTGGCCTTCTAGATACATCTTAGGTGTGCCCCTTCTCATAGATCTTTGCCAAAATTTTGAAGAGTTGGGTCCACAATTTCATCTACCAAATCCTTCACCTTTGCTAGGTCGATCGTATAACCAACTTCAGGGACTCTAGTCCTTGGATGGTCCTTAAGGGTTGTGCAGGGGTTGAAGCATATGATTTGCTAGTGAGAAGCTTATGAATGTATTCATAAATCCTAAACCCCTATTGTGAATACTGTGCCTCCTCCATATCTATGTCTATACTAGGAATTAGTGAACTTATGTAACAAGTATGGAAGCTTTGCAATAGGGAAGGCACTTGTACTAAGAAAGTTTTGCTATGAATTGAAATGCAGGTAACAAGGATTTTCCTAGCAGACGTAAGAATGGATGAGACATAGTTAAGACTTAACTTTTGTTATTAGGGTATTTAATGACACATCAAGTCTTATAAATTGAATTACAACTAAAAAACCATTAGTAAATCTTATTAAATCTGCATGGAATAGCGTGTTAGACACGTCATAAAAGTAGCTACGTAAAGGTACCTTGGCAAATGTTGGGGATTTGAGAGAGATTTAGTGAATCAAAGAGTTTTGAATTTTTTTTAAAAGACTTTGATCTATGGCCACGTGTTCATAGAACACTTATTAAAAGAAAGAACTGTATAAAAAATGGGAAAATAGAGCAACAAGGAAAGGGAAACTATCTAACTATAATACATGGGAGATACTACTTAAATAAAATGTTTCAAGTAGATCCCATTCACAAGAATCTCTTCAGGTTCACCCTCCATTATTTCAAGCTCAAATGAATTTTTCTACTTACATGTATGAATCTCATAGGGGCCAGTCCACAATGAGTCAAATTTATTGTGTCAACCCGGCTTGACAGCTCTCGCATCCCATTTCAAAACAGCTGAGCCTACTTAGAAATGGGGGTTTGAAGTCTTCTTATCAAAGTAATATTTGATTATTTTTTTATGTTTCATTAATGATTCATGTGATGTATCCCTCTTTTCTTGAACTTCTGAGAGCTCAGTAAGTGTGACCTACATGGGGCCTTTCTCCTCAATTTCAATCTATTTTAATAACTGGAGAGCATGAATCTCCAAGCTCAAGGGCATTACAGTAGGCTTACCATAGACCAATTCATATGGGGACATCTTTTTCACTTGTTTAGGCATAATTATATCAGCCCACAGTGTTATATTAAGCACTTTATGCCACTCTTTGTGATTATCAGTCCCTATTCTCTTAATAAGTCTAATCAGGTTCTTGTTGGTTGATTCTGCCAAACCATTACCCTGAGGGTAATAATTTGAGGATGTTTTTAGATAGATTCCATACTTAAGTGCAAATTTAGATATTTTTGCCCTTAAAAATGCCTTATCACTATCTAAAATTATGGTACGAGGAGGCCCAAAGTGAGTAGTGATATCCCCTAGAAAGTCTAGGATCACCTTTTCTATTACTTCTTTAAGTGGTACTGCCTCACTCCATCTAGTAAAATAATTTGTGGTAGTTAGAATCAATTTATTTTCCATACTCGACACTAGATTGATCATTCCAATGAATTCAAAACCCCATTGAGCAAAGGGTTCATCAAAAATTATAGGACTAAGGGGCATTGTTGCATTCCTTCTCTTCCCCACATAATATTGATAAGATTGGCACTTTTTTACCAATTGATAATAGTCTGTAAATAAAGTAAACAAAAAATGACCTAATCTTTTCTAAATAATTTCACCTTCCATAATGTATTCTCTGACACTAAGATGAGCCACAAGTATCAGAATCTTATTTTTGAATACCACATGCCTAAATTTCTTGAGGGCTTTTATCATAGCATATGCCTATTTCTCCACAAAGTTGTATCTAGCTTCATACTCCCTAAGAGTCCTTGAGAAAAAGGCTATTGGGTTTTTTCCCTCTTATTGATCATCTTTCTGTGTTAGGATAGAAGCAACATTGAAATCTCCTCCATAAACATACATTATAAAAGACTTAGAGAAGTCTGGGTTACTAAGTACTGGGGCTGTTGAAATTAATTTCTTGACCTCCTCAAAATCTTGTCTTCCTTCTGTAGTCCACTTCAACACTAGGTCTTTCTTCAAAAAGAGTGTCACTAGTCTCATTAGGCCTAAAAAGTTTGATATGAACTGACTGACAAAATTAACCTTTCCTAGAAAAGACTGAACTACCTTTTTATTTACTAGCAGGGATAAGTTCATTATGGTTGTGACTCTCTTTAGATCTATAGAGACTCTTTCTTTGGATACTATATGTCCCAGTAGTTTTCCTTGAGGTACTATAAAGATAAACTTCTTTGGATTTAGTGATATTCCAAACTCTTGACACTTCTTAAAAAATAGATTCTAGATGATCAAAATGATCAACAACATTATTAGAAAAAATAGTGAGATCATTAAGATAAATAAGAATGATTTTATTTATGAGTTCTCCAAATGCTACAGTCATTGCTCTTTGAAAAGTGGCTCCAGCATTTGACAGGCCAAATGGCATCTTGGCATATGCAAACTTTCCCCATTTGGTAGTAAATGCAGTCTTGTGTTGGTCTTCATTAGCCAACCAAATCTGATTGTATCTAGAGAAACCATCTAGTAAGGAAAATCTCTCTGATCCAACTACAGTCTATAAAATTTGTTCCATAGAGGGTAGGGGATAGTGATCTTTTAGAGATTCTCTATTTAGGTGTCTGAAATCCACATAGAGCCTTATGTCACCATTATTTTTTCTGACTGGTACTAGATTGGATACCCAGGATGAGTGTTTGATTGGAAAAATTATTTTAGATTCTAAGAGTTTTTGCAACTCATCCACCATTAGAGGTTGAATCCTTCAATTCACTGGCCTCTACTTCTATTTGACTGGCTTAGATCCTTCAGTTAGTTCTATGGTATGTTGAATGATGTCTCTGTTACAGCCATAAAGGTTTTCATAGGTACAGGCTATTACTTTGTCATATCTTTCACACAAATCAATTAGTCTTTCCCTTTCCTCTTGGGTTGTGGAATTTCCAATCTTTAGTTTTCTCCCTTCACTAACTTGTATCTCAAAATAATGTATTTTATTTGCTTGAAACCTTTTCCTCTCTAGGCTTACATTTTATGGATCAAATAGGTTTTCTAAAGTAATCAAGCCTTTAGGAAGCTTATTGGTCTTTAATTGAATAATTTGGTCTCCATATGCTTCTTAAATTTTGGGTTAAAATTGATCAACAAATTCCCTTGACTATTGCAAAAATGAGAGTACTTAAAAATCATTTTCAAAGACTTGCCAATTTTCATCATTATTTGGGATAGTTGGCCTTATTATAACTCCGACTGACTCATTGTTGACAAATAGATCAGTTGTTGGGTCAAAATGGGAGCTAATCTGTGCCATCCTATCTACTTCAAAATTTTGGGTTCTAGAAACTACTTCAATATTTTAATCTTCAAAATCATCTATTAAGTGCCAAATTTTGTGTTTATAGGATCTCATCCTTACGTTTTTGGCTATTACCTTTTCTCTGATTTGTTTCACCACTAGTTTTGAATCTTCTTTTACTATCAAATTCTTTACTCCCTTTTTCTTGTCTAACATGAGCTCATGTACTAAGGATTCATATTCAACATCATTATTAGTATAGGAAAACTGGAAATGGATAGCTCTTAAAATTTTCTCACCATTTGGAGCAACAAGACAAATTCTTGCTCCAACACCATCTTTACTTCTAGCCCCATCAAAATTTAAGGTCCAAATTTCTGAGTCCTTTCCAGATTCTTTAGTCTTTCATGTTTCTTCCCTTAAAACATTTGGGATTTCATGGTCTTCATCAAATATAACATAAGTGCCTAGACCAGTAGATTCATAATTTCCATATGGGTCCCTTTGCATCATAGTTAACAACTGGTTATTTTCCTCCTCTTGATCATGTTCAGTCCAGTCACCTAACTCTTCAACAAAGACCCTTTCTTCCTTATTCAGCATAGCATGAGCTACCTCTAATTTTGGGGTTGGTTCATTGGTGATGTGATCCTTAGATAGTGATTTAGATAGTATTTTCATTTTTGTACCATATTTGGTTCTTAAGATGAGGTGAGACCAATCAAGTGACATATAACCTCCTATTTTGGCTGTGAAATCTCTAAATAAACATAGGCCAAATACAGGGGTTATATCTATGACTACCACATCCTAATTGACAATTATATTGGGGAAATTATACAATTACAATGGGAGTTGTTTAATTTTCCCTATTGTTTGCACCAATTTCCCATTTAGTTACATAACTCCTCTAATAAGTGGCTCATACATTATTTTTAAAGCATCTACTATTTGTTTAGGCATTATTGTAGTATTAGCCCCTGAGTCTATCATTGTATTATGTAACAATTTCTTTCTAACTATCAAAATTAAATAGAAGGGCTCTGGTTTGGATTTGCTTACTTCTGGTGCATTGTTCAAAAGCGTTGTTATCTACAGAAGAATCGTGTCTTTGAGCTTTTCCTTATCAGTAGGTCCTCCTTTGATACCGGTATGTTTAGTCACTACTTGGCCCTACAGAGCTTATTACAATAGTGTCTTTTGATTAGGAATAGCTAACATGTCCCATATTGAGACATGTGTTGGGTTCCTCTTCAACTGATCCACCACATTCACTGGTCCTAGTGTTTGGGTTCTTTGATAATAAGGGTACCTTTATTTTTCTTGAACTTGTCTAGAAATTACTTGGTTCTGCACTAACTGAGGTATTTCTTGTCTAACAACTATGTTTTGATGACCTTAAAATGGAAGAATCCCCATAATTTCATTATTTTTGACTTCAGGCTAATCTCTGGGCATATGAGCATTATTACAAGGGAAACACCGGGCATTGGTGCCATCTACATAATTATTTTACCCTAGAATAATCTCCCTATTTGGAATAGGGGGAATAGTCTGTGAGGGTGTAGGGACTGTAACTAATTGGTTCGATGGCTGAGGGTTAGTTTGCCTTTGAAGACCCTGATACTGATTTGGCTGTGGTGGAGGTCTATTTCCTTGGTAGCCTTGATATTGGGGTCTAGGATAAGGATTCTACTATCTTTTTAGGTTAATTATCTCATTAGAAAATGTCCTTAAGATGTTCTTAACATCATCCATCTCAGATGACTGGATAGGGACAGCTACTTTAACAGGTTGTTAAGGAATTGTATACATAGACACAGGTGGGGCTATGGGATTAGGGGCTTCTTGAGGCAAAGGTAAGGTAATCTCTAGAAACATGGGCATGGGAGGCCTTAGGGGCAACTTTCCAGCATCTATTAAGTTATTTTTAGCTCTAACTACATAGTCATAGGCTTCTAGCAGAGTCTATCCTCCATGTGACTTAATCATTACTGATATATCTAAATTTAAGGTTTTAAGATAAAATACTATAGCCATACCTAGTAATGGTCTTGTTGTAGTAGGAATTCTTTCTCAAGTCTTTTGAAATCTTTAATTGAAATTAATTATTGAAACAAAGAAGATTTATCACCCTTTTCTTCAAATCTTGCAAAGAAAGCATCTCCAAGTTGATCCCATGTAGATATTGTATTTGGGGTCAAAGATTTGTACTAGTCCAGAGCCTTCCCCTTAAAAGAAATTTCTAACAATCTTATAGCCACATTCTGCTATGTGATCACATGTATTGCATATACATCAAAAACATCTTGTAGATGTTATTTAGGGGTTTTGAAATCTTCCCCACTAAATTTGGATAGAGCTTTTAGGGCATTTACTGGAATAGGATCCCAAGTGGCTAGTGGTATTGGGAGAATTAGAGCACTGCCAGTGTTCTAATTTGCATAATTCCTTGGGGCTATAGGTGCTCCCATGTTTGTTCTTGGTGTTATAGTAAACTATTTGACCCTTCTTCTTGAATTAGTTATCAATGGTGGTAGAAGAATACCTGGGTTCACAACAAATTGAGCTCTTGCTATTGGTCCATAGCTTTGACTCCTTGTAGCTCTCTAGTTCATACAGTCTTGAAAGAAACTTCAAGAGATTGTCCTACTAGGTGTGCCAAAAACTATTGATGCTTAAAATTGTGCTATTTCCAACACCAACATGGGAAGTTTTAGGAATGTGGGACTTGCAACCTAAAATGACCTCTAGATTTTAAGAAGCTGGCTCTTCTTTATCTCAAATGTATTGTGGTAAAAAGGGATAAAAATTTAAACAAAATCACCAATGCAATGAAATAAAATTTAAATATGGTCATGCACCTGAGTATGATTCATTCCTTAATACTAAGCACAATGAAGCTATCTTTAGGATTCAATTACATTAAAGAGCAAATAATGCATGACCAATGTAAAAGATGAAAATAAATAGAATCAAAGGCTCATAACTTAGATGATTTTTCAATAACACAAAAAATATCAAGAAAGGCACAGAACTCAGTCTTGTTATTAATTTACTAGTCACATAAAAGGCACTGATATATGCATAGTTATACAAACTTTTTGAATTAAGAAAATAGAACAAAGGCAAATGATATTACTGGTCATAACAAGTCTAAAAACCTTCTTGTAAATTTCTAATAACAATCTATATACAAAAAATTCTCTCCCTTTCCTTTTCCCTCTTTTTTTTAATCTTTTTTGAACCTATGATTTGAACTCATATTTATAGCATAGGACTTGCTCAAGATTGCCTGTATGATCATATCCCATTGGTCTAACTGAACTAGAACTTAACTAGAAGTGTCTAACAAAAGATATCTTTTAGATCTGAAATGGTTAGCCTCTCTGCAAGTTCATTGGCTGAAACAGATACACTTGATATTTCCCACTGTGAAATTGGTGAGGACACTTGGAAACATTAGCTAGACTTAACAAGTGACACATGGTAGCTTCCACTTATCTATAGAAGCTTTAGATATCTTTTGAGATTCCTACAGAAGATGACACATGGTAGCTTCCACTAAGCTTTAGAAACACTATAGAAACATTTGGGAATCATTTAGATTCACATGGATGATGACACTTGGCACACTCTACTTAATTTAGAAACTCACCTAGGGCCCACCACAGTCCTTTCTCAATAATGAAACAAAAGGAAGAAACTGTGGATGTTGACACTTGGTAGTCTCCACAAATATTACAAGGGACACGTAGTGCTTTTTGTGTAACTTAGAGAAACATATTAAAATCTTTCACAATTGCCACTTGGTGCCTTCCACGTGCATTCAGAGAAGCTTATTGAAAGAATATTTTGAAACTTATAAGAAACTAAAACATGGATGTGGACACTTATCGGGCTCCATAGGTATATAAAAAGACACATGGCTCCATCCACATTACTTAGAGAAATTATAATGTGTCCCAGCTGATGACACTTGGCATGTTCCGTGCAACTCTGAGACTTAGACAAAACTTAGGCAAAATGAAAACTTGTGCCCATGCTCTGTGTCAAAACCTTCACTACCAAAACTAAAATGCATAGGGACAAAACTAGAATGCACAATTGAAACTCAAAACAAAATGTAGAGTATTTTACTCTACAGTTACATGTAAACTTGTTTCTCAACTACACTTAGGTGAGTACCCAACCAAACTTTCCTTGGATTCTCATGAGAACCCAAATTACACTCAATCACATCTTTTGAAATAAATGTGTCTTGTATCTATCCAATCCATCAAAATATGATTTTAAACTTACAAATACTGTAGGGAGCATGTTTGTCTTCAGCTAGATAATGTTCTTCACAAACAAGGTTTCTTTTCCATCACAAACCTGAACCATATATTCCAAGTCTATGAGCTAATCATGGAACTCAAATTCAGAATTTAGAAATCTCTTAACTTGTTCATCATCATCAAACAACTATAAATGATGAACATTGTCTAGGATTGAAGGCCTAACAAGCATCTCCACTTGATACTAATAGTGAGGGCTTATATTTGCAATATCAAATTGAGCACCTAACCCTGCAAGTATGTCATCGTCTTAGTTGAAATTTTTTTCATGATAGCTAAGATTGAATGTATCAAATAATTCAATAAAATCCTAAAAAATATTTTGATATTATTTCAACCTTTTGTTTTTTGTGGAATAATAATTTTGGTCTTGATTTACCACTAAATTAGAATTACCCTTGACAATCAAGATTTTAATTCCATATTCATGGGAAATATATAAACCAACCAAAAGTGCCTCATATTCAATAGTATTATTAATTCACTCAAAGGATATCTTAAAAGAAAACTTGAAACGCTTACCATTGGATGTATAAAATACAACCACCACTCCATTTACAAGATTGGAACAAGCCCCATCAAAACACATCTTCCAAATTGCACCTAATTTTTTAAGGTTCAACATCAAGAGTAGTAAGATTTTTACTAATGTCAACATTCTCAACAAAGTTCCCAAGCCCAATGTCTATGTATAATACTTCATTTTGAGCATGTTTTGGATCTTCAATTATATGTAGCATCTTCTACTCTCTATAAAGTTTGACCATCTTACCCTCTAATGGAATGGTGGCATAGGAAAGGTCCATTTGTATATTTCCACCCATGCTTGCATCCCATTTACATAACAACATCCTTCCCCACTTATGTGGGTAATCCATAAGTACCACATCCATATTCAAATACTTACATGTATGCACAACTACACTACCAACCCCTTGACTTGTCCAACAACTAGAACTTCTTATTAGTCCATGGCATAACACTTGATAAAAGCTAATGCAATATTAACTTTTATCTTATTTAGGACACCCAGGGGCATTACATTATAATAAGCACCAAAATCAAACATGCAATTATGGATAATAAGACCATTGATTAATAGGGTTGTATAAAATAGATCCACATTCATTTGAATATCTACTAAAGCAATCCTCAAATATACTTTTGAAGTAGGTTCAATAACCTCTATAGATTATTCATCACTTTCAAAGGGTATTTGGGGTAAATCAATCTCATTTGTAGCTAACTTATCACTAAGTATTCAAATGCCCTCTTCCTCTACTCAGGTATTCTTAATAATTTAATAAATGGCATGGTGATTTTTAGTTGGCTTAACACTTGGGCCATATCACATATACTATACCAAGGAAGAGGAGTGTTTTGTGGAAGAGTAACAACACCTTCAACTAGAATAAAATCACTTAGAGTTTTAAGTGGAGTAGACTGGAGTGGATTTGCATGCTTAACAACAATCTTTAAGGGTGGATTTTGTCTAACATCATTCAGACCCTTAGGAATACTAGCTAGAAAAGGTACTTTATTTTTAGTGGGAACACCTCTAGGCTTTTCAACTTGGGAAATGGGTGTTGTTCTGGAAGCATTAAGGACTGTTGTAGTTTTGTTAGCTTCTTTACTTGCATTCCCTACCCTTGAATTTGTAGGGGTAGTATTTTGAGGATCAATAATTGGTTACCTACTTCTCAAGTTGTATTCCTTTTCTTGTGTAATTGCTACATTAATTAGAAACTACCTATCCTCAACTAAGAAAATTCCCCCATCATATTTTTTAATCATCATTGATCTTAAAAAGTCAAAATCATGAATAGTTAATTCACATACCTATGCCATATTTACCTCACAAGTAAACTCACACGCTGGGACACATACCTTTTGTACCACACTCCAAACTTAATCAATAGTAATAACACTCATTAATTTTGTGGAGGAAGATACCTTCATTCAAGGACTTTGACAATTGAACACCATAATCTCATCACCAGATGATGTAGACTTAGGTTCATCTTCATATTCATCAATTGGTTCAGCTATATCACATGGAGGATATGGAAGGAAACGCTTGTCACACCAATAAACATCAATGTCACAACCTACTACATTCACTTTGGTATTCAATGAATTAGGCACCTCTTTCATAGTCCCTCTATTTTGATGTTTATCTATTCTTTTATCACATGTAGGCCTCTTCTCTCTATCATTATATCAAATATGGAAATTAGGCCCCCTTTGTGCTTGATTCAAATTTAGATCCCTCTCTTGATTGGTAGACACATGAGGATCCCCTTCTCAACCCTAGCAAGATTTTATGACATTTATTTGATATCAGAGACCAAAATCTTAATCATCTCCTCAAGATTGGCATTCTTAGTGGGTTGTGTTTTTTTGAATAAACCAATTTCACATCAGTCCACTTGTTCATGGGCTTTCCCATAGCCTTTTTGCTGTTTTGAATTTAGATGGCCATATTGAATGCTAATTGTAGGTTCATGGGAGCCTTGTCCCATAAGTAATATACAACCTTATTATCAAAATCATTACAATATTTTATAAATCATGTTTTATCACTAAATCTTATGTTCTTGATCAGTTGCATCATAGCTTTTTTAAACCATGTGTTGAAGTCTTGCACGCACTCATAGGGGTTATTTTTGATGTTTTCAAACTCAGTTAAAAGTAACTTTGGATCAACTCTATCAGCATTTTGAATCTTGAAAACATTCTTCATTTTTTCCCATGAATAAATGCATCCATGATAAAGAGAATTGAACCATTCATGACCATATTCCTCTATCATGTGAAAAAACAACTTAATTCACACATCCTCATGCTAAACCTCATAATATTCAATAATATTATAAAAATATCTCAAGTGTTGATCACCACTCACTACATTGTTCCCTTGGAACCTTGGAAGACATTTCCTTACATCATTTGGGACTTCATTAGGATAACCTTCCATGTCATCAAAATTTATAGGCTTGAATCTAGGAATGTGGAATGCAGAACATTCATTCTCATCTAGGTCCTCATGCCTCATGATTGGTTTTATTATAGGTTTAATAATAAATAGAAAAGATATGTGAGGGGGTAAATTAGGGGGACTTGTAGGATCAAACTTAGGAGGGGATTCAGATGGTTGAGAAGGAGCTAGATAATAGATAAGACCATAAGTTTCAAAATAACTAAAAGAGATATGAAAGTCCTTAGTAATATGAAGTTCAACAAAAATTTCAAGATTATTATAATCTTGGTATTCAAGAAATTATTTAGTAGTTAAACCTTGCCCTTCAACAAGCCTCCAAACTTGTCTCCCTCTTCTTTGATGAATAATTAGGGGTGAGACAAGTTGCTTGGATGGGTCACCTTTGAAGGATAATATAAATCCTTCCATCTTTGGAAAAAATAAGAAACTCAAAGATAAAAATTAATATATTCAAAATAGGCAACAATCTTCCTTGAAACTAGATAATAAATTTGGAGTCACCACTAGAATCACAATTCTAGAATATAACTATTAACACATTGATTGTGATACATCTTGAAAACATACTTGATAAATTTAATGATGAGATCAAAGGCAAAGACACTAGAATTTTTATAATTATGTCCAAAAGAAGAGAAATAACCTTCTAACATGTAATTTTAACAACTCTTTGAAATAAACTCAGTAAAAGTCAAATTGTCAAATATTCAATTCCTAGCACATCCTTGATGGAGTGGTGCAATTTTGATGACCATTATAGTCCAAATGTAAAAAATAGTAGTAGAGAAAATCACAACATGAAATACTTATAGCTCTCTACAAGATTCCTTGATAACACAAGTGACGTAGACTTTAATTTAGTAGTTGGTAATAGTGTCAACAAAGTGGTGATGTTGATAAACCAAAGATAATCAGATCAATATCATAGGTAGATAACTTTTAAAAATGACAACAACTCTATGCAAGATTCCCTAGAAACATAAGTGACATGTGTGTCTTTTCTATCCCTAGAAATAACACCAACAAAGTGTTTGTTCCTAGTTTTACACCTCTTATGCTCAACCTTGCACCCTTGAATAAAATGGAAAGAAAAGATGAAAAACCCAATGATATATCATTATATCTGGTGAAGGGTTTGGCATCAAGAATAGATTGAATAAATAAAATGGCTGAGAGACATCAACAAAGGGTATGGTCAACTCCCTGCTAATTTTGACTCTACTTGAACCAAGGTGAGATGACCTATGGGGTAGCTTTCTCATATGGAGATATTATGCAATTCAATGTCCATGGGGATTTTTAGCACAAAGAATAAATTTAACCAAGGCATAACCAAACATGTTCACTCCACCTAGGAAGGGTTCTCATATAGAATGAACAAATGCACTAAGTCATATAAAAGCTACTAAAGACAAATCTAAAAGTTCTTACAACCTTCATTCTAAATAATTTTCAAAAATAGGGTTGAATGGAAGACTACAATGCTGAGATTTAAAGCACAAGATGCAAATACATGTTCTATAGGCAAGATCTTATGTATTTTTAGGCAAATAAAACTTATGATATACAACAAGTGTATGCTATTTTCAAGTTAGGTCTATTTTTTAATTATAAAATGAGTGGTGGTGTGCTAGTGGTTATCAAATAGCAGGGCATCTTGTAGTATTCATGACAATATTCTTTCACAAAGATATAGAAAAAAATCTTAATCAAGCTAATGGGACATACCAAATGATTATTGAAAGATATAAAACATACACTAAAACTAAAATTTCAAACACCTTTCCCTATGAAATCCATAAACCTAAGGTGCCCTAACAAGTTCTTCAACAACATATCCTAAGACAATGCAAAAAGGGTTTATAATCTAGATTTATGCTCAAAATGATAACCAATAATGAACACAAACCCAAATGTCCAATCAAAATAACTTTAAAAATGCATTGCTACATTTCATCAATAGGAAATAACAAAGAACCAAAAGTATTTTCATTAATTTGAAAAGAGATATTAGATACATCAGTTTTTCAAAATACTGCCATGGGGAAAAACATGGTGATATTTCTCCATGTTGGATAAGGGAGACATAAACATGCTCTGAGAGCTTGTTAATGGTTGTACATTTACAACCACCTTAGTAATGAAGACTAGATATAAAAACAATAGTTCATCCAAAAATAATTGCATAACTTAGACTTAGATAAAAATGAACAAACAACAACAACCAACCCAAGAATAGAGGAAAAACCCTCTATATATACATTTTTTACCCTTCTCAAATTTGAGATTTATCAGAGGATTTGCCAAGGTCTGAATAACGAGGATGCACGAGTCGTGGTTGCACGAGATGAAGAAAGTGAATACCACAAAATGCTAAAGTGAATGAAATCAAACAAGAGAAAATTGCATAGACAATTTGGAGAAAAGCCAATATTCCATTAACATGAGATGGCCATAATGAAGAATACATATAGGAGAACTAGTAAGTAACTCCTCCACAAATGTTGGTCAAAGCACCCCAAGAATAGACTATAACTCCTCTACAAAAAGTGGTGACAAGGTGCTAAGAATAGAGATGTAACTCCCATACCTAGAATAGCTGGCCAAAGGAGTTACTTATGACATTCTTATGACACCTATGACACATTTATGACACACATCTCCACATAAGCTAGCCTATCCCACGAATGTAGGAAAACTCCATGTATGCACAAATATATAATATTCCCTAATTAAATAAGAGGGAAAAATAAAAACCTACACTAACACCCCCCCATAAGCACAACTTAGGTGGGCAGTGTGGAAATATAAAATGGGTCCTGGCAACTAGGCTTGATGAGGTACCCATGTAAAAAATCAATCTCCCATAAGATAGAGAAAAGGAGAAAACCCGTAGGAAAAAACTCCACCCCAAAAGAGAGAAATAAATAAATGAGAAGGCTAGAAGACCCCCTTGAAGATGATGCTACTGCAGATGTAGACTGCACCCCAAGAAGAGTTCGTAGATGAATGAACTTGATCTTAGTGAAAGGTTTGGTGAAGATGTCTGCAACCTACTCTGAAGACTGGAAAAATATTAAGTCAATGACCTAACTATGAATAATCTCCTGAATGAAATGCATGTGCATCTCTATGTGCTTGGTCCACTAGTGCAGAACTAGATTCCTATAAATCTGAATGGTACTCTAGTTGTCACAATAAATGATGGTGGGCTATCGGATAGGAATGCCAAACTAAGAAAGAATCCCCTAAAGCCAAATAGCCTTAGTAGCTACATTAATATCTCCCTTGTACTTTACCTCTATGGATGATATAACAATAGCATTCTACTTCTTACTAGACCAACTAATAGGACCAAATTCTAGAGAGAAACTGTAACCAAAAGTGGACTTATAAGTCTATGAATCACCAACCCAATCTAAATCTGTATATCCAACCAAGTCAACCTCTATGCCAAATCTTTAATGAATCCCATATCTATATAAACCTTGTATGTAATGCAAGATCCTCTTAGCTGCTTTCCAATGTAGCTCATGAGGTTCTTACATAAATCTAGAGACAAGTCCCACTGCATATGATATGTCAGGCCTAGTGTGAGTCAGGTAGATGAGACTACCAACAAGTTGTCAATACCGAGTGGCATCAACCAATGGTGAAGAATAGTCAGCCTTAAGCTTGACTCCTGATAGAAAGGGAGTTGAAGATGGCTTGAAATCAGCCATGTGAAACTGAGCCAATAAGTCAAGAGCATACTTAGGTTGTGTAAGAGAAATCCCTAAATCTGACTGTGAGATCTCGATGCCAAGGAAGTAGTGCATCAAACCCAAGTCTGTCATGTCAAATATATCCTGGAGAGATGCCTTCACTACTGCAATAGCTGATGAAGAACTCCTGATGATCAAAAGGTCATCAACATAAAGAACTAGAATCAAGACCAAGTCATCCTACTGCAAGAAGTAGACATTGGGGTTAGAATGGCACCTGGTAAAACCCACTGTGAGAAGGAAGGAATCCATCTTGGCATACCAAGCCCAAGGGGATTATTTGAGGTCATAGATATATTTCCTAAGTCTGCATACTAAGGAAGAATCCTAAACAAATCCTGACAGCTGCTCCATTTAGATCTCCTCCTTTAGGTCTCTGTGAAGAAAGGCACTCTTCACATCCATTTGGTGCACATCCCAACCATGTGATGTGGTAATAGCCAAGGTGAGTCAGATAGAAGTCATCTTTGAAATAGGTGAAAAGGTCTCTAAGTAGTCAATTCCTGCCACCTATGAGAAACCCTTGGTGACCAATCGTACCTTATACTTATCAATCGACCCATCTGCTACAAACTTGGTCTGATATATCCACCTACATTGAACCATCTTCCTTCCCTTAGGAAGTGAGGCAAATTCCAAGTGTGATTTTTGATTAAGGAAGAATATTCTTCCTCCATATCACTATCCCACTTAGGTACCCCCAATGCCTCTCAAAAAGTCTATGGAAATTAAACTGAAGCAAAGAAGGCATGTGGATCTCTCTAAAAATCCCCCTAGTTATTATATCATCTACATGATCTCCTGCCCAAGTGCTAGCACTCTCAAGTGTCTATCTAGCCCAAAGTGGCTCAAAAGTGGGTGAGTCAGGTGCTAACTCCTCATCCTCTAACTGACTAGAGATGGATGACTCTGCATCACTATCCTCGCTGTCTAAACTTGAAGAATAAGAAGATGTCACTGGCTCAGGAACCTACTATGGCTGATCTGAATCTGAGGAATCATCATGAAGAAGTAGATCTAATGAGACAAAAGAAGTGTCAAGTGTTGAGTCTCTAGGACTCTCCTAAAAGTGGACACTTCTCTTAATGAACAACTCATGATTGGTCAGATCTAGAAGGTGATACCCATTAACACCATCTAGATATCCTACAAAGATGCAAGGCTTGGACTGACATTCCATAGCTTTGCATTTCTTTTTCAGTATGCAGGCCATGGCTAGGGATCTAAAAACCCTAAGGTGCTCAACATCAAGTTTCCTTTTATGCCAAGATTTAAAGGGTGTTATCCCTTTTAAATCTTTGTGAGGAATCCTATTTTGAATGTAGCAAGCACAATTGATGGCTTCGGCCCAGTACTATGGTGATAAGGATTTGGAGTGAATCATATAGTTACCCATCTCTTTCAAGAACCTATTTTTGCATTCTATAACCCCATTCTATGAAGAACTGTAAGTGACTGTGTGCTACAAATCAATCCCCTCTATGGTACAAAACTACTCAAACCTATTGCTGACATACTCCCCTCCATTATCAATTCGAAGAACCTTAATGGGTTTCTCACTCTATTTCTCAACAAGAGCCTTGAAGTCTAGAAAATTTTCAAACACTTTAGACTTTTGTTTGAGAAAATATATCCAAGTGTTCCTAGAGAAATCATCAATGAAAGTGAGGATATACTTGGCCCTTGTGAAAGATGGTTTGGGAAAGGGTCCCAATACATCACTGTGGACTAACTCCAAAGGTTGTGAAGCCCTCCAAGTTTTGACTTTCTCAAAATTTGCTTTGAAATGCTTCCCAAAGGAGCACCCATCATAAAGTCCTTTTGATAATTGGACATGAGGCAAGCCAATGACCATGTCATGTTTGCAAAGTTGCTTAAGGTAGTGGTAGTTAAGGTGGCCAAATTGCTCATGCCATAATTTGATAACTCCATCTGAATGAGTCAACAATGCCGTTAGAGAAGAATCAAGTGCAAAATGTGAGGTATATAACCTTGCTGGTGATCTTCCCTACCCGCTGTAGTATCACTATGCAACTCCCTGATAGCCACTGAATCTGGTGAAAACTCAACTCTCATGCCCTGACCAATGTGAGTGATTTGGTACACTAATAGGAGATTGGTTGAAAGAGAATGAACACTTAGAACATTATTGAATGTTCCTCCTTCCATTTCAACTGACCCTCTCCCTGTAATGGAAACTGATGTGTCATCACCCAAACTAATTAAAGTCATGCTACAAGGCTCTAAAGATGAAAAATCAACTAGGGAAGATCCCATGTGGTGAGAAGCACCTAAGTTAATGACTCATGAAGATGTAGAAGCTATTTTAGCTACAAGGGCCTTGACCTTATCTTTCTCCTTACCCTTTCCTTTTGCCTTAGTAGATTCTTGGGTAGATGAGTTATGCTTGATGGACTCAGGAACACCTATGTTGTGCTTCTCTAGAAGATGAGTGAGGTGATCTATTTTTTTATTCATGCATTTGTGTTCATCATGCCCTACCTTTCTACAATAGGCACACTTAACCTTCTCCTTCTTAAGTTTAGCATTGGAGGAGGAAGACTCAGTGTTGTTTTTGGCAGGATTGTTGTTTTCTTTCTTCTTCTCATGGTCCTTGTTCTTTCTTCTTCTTCTCTAAGAGCTTGTTAATCGTTGTACATTTACAACCACCTTAGTAATGAAGAGTAGATATAAACACAATAGTTCATCTAAAAATAATTGCATAACTTAGATAAAAATTAACAACCAATAACAACCAACCCAAGAATAGAGGACAAACCCTCTATATATACATTTTTTACCCTTTTCAAATTCGGGATTATGGGTTACAATTTGTAAAATTGTAAAGCATCCCTCCAAATTCCACCAAGATGCTCCTTGCTAGAAAATATTCCTTTCCATACCTAAAATCTTCATCCATTTTTAAGAAAAATCATTGCTCTAATTGCCTCTACAAGGAATTATGAATATTTTCAATAAACCCTTTGATTTCTTAATTAGAGATGCCTTTTTATATTATCTAGAGGGTGAAATTTTGTGGTGGAGGATACATAAACTTTGTCCTCATGTGTAACTATCTAGATATGTCCTTGACCACTTGATTTCATAGCTATAACTTTCTGGGCAACTCCCCTTCCCTTTATGCACATCATGGAATAACTTACTCTTGTAAAGATGGCATGAGAACGCTCTAGTTGTGGTAGAGGCAGAAAATGATCCATGACAATTTGGAATATATGATTTAGAATGGCCCATATACCTTCTTATTTTATTCAAATTATTGCCCATCCATGAAGGATCCATCAATTTTAAATCTTAATCGAAATATTACCACATTTGAAGTGTGCCATGCCACATTGGATCTAACTAGGAATTTATAGGGATTAAAAGTGACTAAGCTACATACTTGGCTCCAATATAGACATGTGTCAACTTCTCATGTAGTCTTGAAGGTATATCAAATATTCACCATTGATCATTTGAAAAATTATCTGGGTCTTGACTTAATTATAGGCCATTGATCTAAATTTTGGCTAAGATCTGGCCACTTGGCAACCCCGTAGGTTACTTACGTACCATATGAATAATATCTAATTATTTGAATGCTATTAAACTACATATTAGCATCTCATTAAATATATGGTCCCATCAAACTATGAAATCTTCACTTGTACCATTGGATTTTTGAAATATGCTCGTGCTTTAAATTGTGCCTTATGAGCTCGACACTAATCACTTTCATATTTTTTTGGACATTTGTTGAAATGTCCCCCTTCATTTCACATCCTTGATATCATTTACATAGATCAAATACACTCCATTAATATTTTCAAACTTGGATCTAATGTTGACCATTGATTTATATCTAGTTGATTGTGGTTATGACACATATCACTACCACATTCGATCTAGACCCTCTGAAAATTCAACTTTTATTTGTGTCATCGATCACTAGATGTATGATTGACTAGAAAATGTTGATTTTATTGGTAACTTTATTAGATTAAGACACTTATCCTTCTCACATATATTTGGAGGATCTTTGACCTACTGACCTCTGCTCACCATCAGATCTCTAATAGGGCTCCCATGATGGTCACATTTATCACCTTCTCACACATCTTGGAGATTTTTTGAAGTCTTAACCTATTTATCACCATCTATTAGGATATGTACGCTTTGTTTCATATCATTGATTGATGATAACATGCTAATGTTTTTAATTATGTATCATGGGCTTGACATTTGTCAATCCCACACTCATCTTTAGTCCTTTTAACTTTTCAACTTCGATGATGCACTATCAAATCATCTTATCTTGAGTTATAATGGACCATTTAATTGTGATCTGTTAGGTCAGATGTGATTGTCTCCAATTTAATAATGAAAATAATTAAGTCATATTTTGGGGAATAAAGAACTTAATATAAAGTCTTAGCCTAAGGTTTTGTTATATATAATAGAAGCCTTAGGATAGGACTTTGAGCTAAGTTTTTATCAAAAGGACCAAGCATAATTTAGACCATACTAATAGATAAAAGGGACCAAGGTCTATGGGATATAAAAGGGACCATATATGAATTTGAGACTAAGGTTTGGTCATGTTAATAAACATGACTAAACCTTAGTATAAAATAAAACTAAGTATATGGCATATTTAAAGCGCTCTCATGTAAATTATTCCCACCAAATTTGATTTTAAATTAAAATAACTAAGCTAGGGCAATTATAACAAGGGTTTCTAAGATGCTCAAACATGAATTCAGCTTGACTTTTGATAGACCACTATAGGACACTTGAACTTTGATGAACACTTGAAAATAGGAATTAGGCTAAACAAGTTAGGCATCTATGCTTAACAAGGGCTCAATTGCTTCAGTGCAATTTTGGGCACTAATAACCCTATTTTATTCTAGTGATGAAAATGTTCAAGTGAAGGAGAAAGAATTAAATTGAAGTGTGTAAAAAACAAATTGTCTTTGATAAGATACTTCAATTATGTAGCGAATGCATTTTATCAAACCTTGCAACAACACAAGAAGTGGTCATTTTCCCATATTTGAAGTTTTTAAAAGATAAAATTGGAAACATGAAAAATTGGGAAGAGAGAAAGGAATAAGTTCACCTATAAGGATATGAAACCATATTTCCCTATAACTTGTAAAGATGATGGATAGGTGTGCCCCCTTATTAAAGCATTTGAAGAGATGGCTCCTTATGTTAAACCAATGGAAAATTGAGAGAGATAATATATAAATTATATAATCATACCATTTAGTTTAAAACATGCATATTCTAACACTCATGATTGGTGAAAATAACCACTCAAATAATCCTAAAAAAGGTGGAAGCATGATGGGTTTTCTAGAAGTGATGAAAATGCCCTTGAGTGTCACTAGGCTCAAACATAAATAATCTATTATACAAGATTAAACCACAAAATTGGTTTGATATAACTAATTGTAAGGCCATTGAGCATCACTATAATATAATGTACATTACCCACAATAGATTGAATCACACTACTTTAGATGAATCCCAATTCTATTTTTCATGATTCAAAGAGAATTATTAATATTCATGCCTTGATCATGACCCCAATACTAATATATTTTAATTGAATTGAAAATCATTCACCTTTAAAACTATAATTTGGAACTTTAAAAATGTGTGCACATGGAAAAACATCATGCTCTTTAAAATTTGAAAATTGTGCATGAATAAGCATCATGCCTTTTAAAGTTTTAAAAATGTGTAGGAACAAGTATTATGTATTTTGAGCTTTGGAAATGTGAATTAACTTAATCATGCATTCTCAACTTCAAAAAATGTGCATGAACTAGTAGCACACCCCCTAAATTTGTGATAAATAATATATAATTTTATACATCCATACACTCAATTGTAACTTTATGTGAAACCTATAAATTTTATTCCTATAACATTTTCCTTTCTCCTTTCCATGAAAACCATAGTTGTACATGTGAAAAATAAAAAAAATACATTAAAGGAGGGGAAGTGTAATGGGATGAGCCAACAAAAATCACCACCATTGATGATTTTATCATGCCTATATATCTAGATGTTTTGAGGTGTTAATCAAGACATGCATAGTTCTCCCACCTAGTGTGATTTTGTAATTGTGTTCCTTCATCATATTTATAAAACTAGTAACTTGTATTTGATACTTGATAATGTTAGCTCTTGACTTAATTTTAAATGAGTCACTCCAAGTGAATTATCTTGAATTCAAGAATAATAGGGGTTTTTTCTCAAAGTGCATTAGTGTATAAGTTATCAATAGATAATTCTAATATAGATTAAGTCTAGTCCATTAATGAATGACATTTTATTTGTATTTATAAGATTGTAATTCAATAATTTCCTTTATCTATTTTATGAAGTGTGCAAGATGTCCCACATAGATATTTTAAAATTTGGAAGTTAGTCATTAAATGGCATGGGAATGAATCCACACTAAGTGGATAAGACCATGGCATCTCACATGTTTGCATAACACGAACCTATACTATAATATAAAAGGTGGCTAGTATGAGACTGAGTATTATGAGAGTGAAATATAATAGTTTGAGTATTAAATTTGTAAATCCTTTATAGTAGTGACATAAAATAGATGGGTCAAGTACATATATAGATAAATGACTAGAGGAATGATGAATAAAAGTGATGTATTTAAACATAACTCAAGTGGTTTGGATCTATCAATTATTATCATCATCAAGTCATTTGAACCATATTTATGTATCTACATTCTCCCATCCAGCTCTTTATTCTAGTAATTAGATTACAAGTGTAAAGGAAAGAGATACACTTTGTATTTCTAATAGAAAACTCAAATTTTGGAGGATACTCATTTTATTAAACCATAAAACAAAACAAGAAGTCATCATTTTTCATATTTAAAATTTGAAAAATCTAAACATGGAAAATTTAAATTGATAGGAGAGAAAAAGAGGACATCTAGAGGGAGATGAAATCACGTTTCCTTGTAATTTTTAAAAGATGATGAAACATTGAGTAAATGTGTCCCTTGTAGAATCACCTATAGATATGGTTCCTTATGTTGAACCATTGGTCAATTGAGATTGATAAAATCCCAATTTTGAATAACTAATAAAGGAATTTAGTTGGAAAAATGTATATTCTAACTCTCATGAATGGGGAGAAGTACCCATTGTAGTAATCCAAAAGAAGGTTGAACTTGATGGGTTAACTATAAGAGATTCTAAGGTTATTGAGTGTCACTAAACTCAAACATACATCACCCGTCATAGAAGATAAAACCATAAAATTGGTTCATTTGAATTAATTTCAAGGCCATTACCATTAAGTGTCACTATACTCAAACATACATTACCCATATAAATGCATCAAACCATTGTAGACAAATCTAGATTCTATTTTCATGATTAAAATTAAATGAATAATATTGATGCCCCCATCATGACAATGCTGATAATATATTTGAATTAAAATAACAACTTTTTTCTATTGAATTTGTAAAAGTGTATTGTAGTGCATATATGCATGAACTAGTATCATGAATTTTTTAATTTAAAATATGGATAGGTGTGTGAGGACAAACATTGTGCTCCCTAGATTTGTTCCAAATGATATAGAATTTCATGAATCTATATGCTCAACTATAACTATATTTCAAACATATAACTATTTTACATATGCATTTAAATGTGTATGAATCTATACTCATTCTCTATAAAGTGAGTTCATATGCATGTCATATGCTTCCATAGTCTGTATTAATGTGTCTATATTTATCACGAGTTTAATTTTTAAATTATTTTGAATATTTTAAACCTATATTCTATCATAAAAATCTAATTTTTATACTCATAGAGGGTTAAATATCTAATCCAAGCCCACTATATTTCCCCCCTTTTGAGAGGAGGGATGTAGCCTACAAGTTATTTATCTTAAAAGAAGAGTTAATTGTATCACCTGAAAAATATATATTCATGTACAACCATGTCAACATGTGGAAACTATGTCACCATATCAATGTAATTGTCATTGAAGCATGTATGTAGCATATTCAATGCAAGTCATATAAGTTTTATGTATAGATAGATATATAAATGAACTATATAGTAAAAGTAATAATCTCTAAATAATATATCATAAAAAAGTGTATGATATGAATCTTGACACCACCAATCAAGCACAACAAGCATACCACATAGTTAAATTCAATGTCACACATAATGTCAAGCACCTTATATAATAAATAATAAAATTTCATAATAAGGAAGGAAAATATATTCACACAAATGACATTACTAATATCAAAAATAAGGGACATAAATATGTTGCACACACAAGGCCAAGTAGCCACACACAATAAGCAATAAATGTCTATCCTATCATGCAATAAAGTAACAACATCAATTGACCATAGTGTTAATGTAGGATTTTTACCACTATGTGGTTTTACCTACATGGTCTAGTTAGTTCACTTAAGTTTAATAAAGGTCATTGGGGAATATACTCCCACATGAATGAGGATGTTGGGACATGTCTATCTTCCACCTATATAACATACATGTTGAACAAATTTAACTACAAGTCAAATTTGGCCACCCCTTCTAAATTCAAACTTATCATGGTATTGTCATGTGTTCATGTCATGATTATATGGTCCACATAAGTCTTCATCTGACCTTGTTATTATTGTTTAAGGCTAGTTTGGAAAAATTAAGGTAAAGTAATATTTTTATCATAATATGGTGTACACATGTCATGAGGAAATAAGTCAAGGTCAAGTTGTGTCTATCGGAGTTGTTGTTGCCAGAATCCGGATAACGCGAGTGCAATGAAGACATGATCAAACAAGATGAACAAGTGCACACCACAAAGATGCTAAAGCAATTTGACAATAACAAGAAGATAAATTGTACAAAACAAAATGGAGAAACCAAATCTGAATTAGTAACTTGAAATGGCCAAAATGAAGAATACATATAGGAGAGCTAGAAAGTAACTCCTCCACAAATGGTGGTCAAAGCACCCCAAGAATAAACTCCTCCAAAAAAGGTGGTGACAAGGTGCTAAGAATAGAGAAATAACTCCCATACCCGGAATAGGATTATCTTATGCCATTCTTATGACACCTTATGACACAAATATGACACACAATCTCCACATAAGCTAGCCTATCCCACGAATGTAGGAAAACTCCATGTATGCACAAATATATGATATTCCCTAATTAATAAATAGGGAAAAATAAAAACATGCACTAATAGTGTCATAGGTTATTAGGGTTTTATTGAAGTCATTTTATGTGTTAAATATCTTTTCAAAAAAATCCATAAAGTTTTGAAAAGTTTGAGGTTCACTTGTAGCCTTGGAGGTGTTAAAAATAAAAATAAATGTGATTTTTGGCTAATGTTGATATATATTAGTCTCCAAAGAGCCAAATTCATACCACACATCTTCAAAGAATATTCAAGTAGTTAATCAAGTGCCACACCTGTCATCATGTCAAAAAAAGACCAGATTCTTGAAATTCAATGCCACTTTGAAGAGTTATAAGAAGTTCTATAGACTCTTGCAGTCACATGCAAGTGAAAACAAATTCATAACATCCTTTCATATTCTACAAGTTAGCAAAACACTTTGAATGAAGTTTGAACTCTCACAGTTTTAGAAATATTCTTCTGTTGGCCATCACTTCATTCATAAGTTAGTGAAGGTCAATTTCAATAAAATTGTACATGTCGTATAGGTAAAGTTTGGGGATGATACTTTTGCAAAATTTTGGGAAAAATATGGGCTTAAAATTTGTGAAATTTGTCATTTTATTAGTGTAATTATATTTATGAACAATTGCTAAGAGCCTAAATTGCTTTTTGAGAGCTCAAAATCCCACATGTTGAGTTTAAAGAAACTACAAAATAAATTTTTAATTCTTGGATACATAAAAATAATTTTATTATATTCTAATATGTATGTATATTCCTCACACATGTTTATTAATCATGGTGGAACATGTGGACGTATTTTTGGCATGAAAAGTCTCTCTTATAAGCAATTTATAAGTGGTTGTTAGTTTTCTATGTTGCATAAATTCTCCAGGTGGTCTGATACACTTGAATGGTTTTTTATGGTCTTCTAATATTTACTAAATTTATCATTGGTATATTTATAAGTTATATACTCCATACAAGTTAAAACTGGTCACATACCTCCATTCACATGGTGGACTATATTTTGCCTACATAGCAAGTTCATTTGTTTTGATGAGTTTAAATAGTGTTTCAAAGAAACTTGAGGTTATTTTTTCATGTTTACTATAATTATGCTTTTTAGACAATTATATTTAATACCCAACTACCATACATTATAATTTTCAAGGTTTCTACACAAGGTTGCAGTCCTCATCACCTATAGACCTATGGGTATACAATCCCTAGGTGAATCTAATGTTATCAATATTTTGATTTGGTTATCTAAGAGTGAAAAAATTATGGTGATGTTTCAAGTTTAAAAAGGTTTGGACTAATGAATGTTTCCAAACACTAAAGCCAAAAAGAGTTGATGGTAAGCTAACTATCCTGAATAGACACCTATAGGATTGTAGGCATGGTCAAGTGGACATAGAAGTTTGAGGCACATTAATGATACAATATAGACATTGAAGGAAATAATTACTCCCTTTATGATTTTAAACACTTTAATAAGTCATGATATAATTGATCAGCTCTACTTAGACCATATGCATTTAAGGCTTTCAAGCAATCACCTACAACATGTTAAGAAAGTTGTCTTGGACAATGAGATTGAGGATAGAGCAAGGATAATGAAGATGCTAAGAAGAGGCTTAAGAAACCATCATATCTTGATGAAGCATTAAATAATCCATATAGTGATATGAGAAGGATAAATATATTAAAACATAGTCAAATATGCACTCATAATTCTCATGTTGACACCTATAGCCAATAAGAGGTTTGGTCTTTGAATAATGATTTTTATAGAGTTTCAAGTTCAAGGAATTGATAAATGTTGTAGGACATAGGTCACAAAATGATACAGATCCATTGGAAGTTTGAAAGGTGATAAAAATACTTAAGAAGACCTAAATCATAATCAAGACCTATCAAACAAAACCTATAGTTAGTCAATATCCTAACAAAAAGTTTTAATAGCTCCAATGTTTCAAGAAGGGTCCTCCAAATACTAAAGTCTACAGACCCTTTCAAAATAAATGCACATAATCACTTCTGGGACCTGGTGAAACTTAGGGTTTTTAAAAAATGAGATTTTTATTTATGTTGTGCTTTAAAGATGGAAAGTAAAATCAAATTTTTAAAATAATTAAGAACAAAATCCTCTAAACAAGAGAGCCAAGGATCCTAAGGCAATTGCCTACACAACAATCGAAGCATAAATCTGCCTGCCTAGTCAAGAAGAACTGCCAACTTGAGAGAGTATAATTCTATGGAAATATTTTATGGAGAATATGATGTTTTAATGTGATTAAAATATGATAACATTAGTCTATTAGACCATCATACTCCATCAAGGATTGAAATAAACATGATAGACCTTATATAGTCTTAGCAGCCCTAGTCATATACTCAAACCTATATAGGACAGTCCTAGAATGTGGATTTAGGTGGACTAAAAGAAGATATAGAAACATTAGGAGATGATAAATAATATAAATTAATATTTCATGAGAACTCAGGCTTCTCATAACACCAAGAGAAAAGTGACTAAATATGGGTCACATACATTCTTAGTCATACATAGTTATACCTACTCATGGTATAGTTGCTTGTTTGAAGGTTTGAAAGACTTCAGTGATATGAGAGAGTATAATTTTTGAAAGTGATTTGGAGGTGATGAAATTATATCATAAAAATATCATACTCAAGAAATGAGATTCCACAAACATACCTTATTTTAAACCATTAAACAGTCTTGAGTGTATGCATAGTCTTATGTAGGCAATAAGATGAGATGATAGCTAGTTAAGTGGAGTTGAATGAGACATTGATAAGCCTAATGAGATGGTGAAAATCATGTAAAAAGATTCCATGAAATCTTATATTCCTCACAGTGAGGTTAAATGGGATAAAATAGTGAATTAGTTTAAGTTAGGCAACTTGGTCTACACACCCTAAACCTAGGCTAGTGGGATATAAGAGAGTTTGGTGAAATATTATGACAAGTTAGATAGTTTAATATTTTTATATATATTTAATATACCTTATTAAGGTAATTTTAACTCAAAACAACTTTAGGATACCTCTCACCAACTCAATTCTCTCTTAGACCTCTCAAAATGGCTAGTGTCAGCCTGAGAGGCTAGTTTGCTTTGTGTGGTATAGGTCACACATGTTGCATTGGACCCTAATATCCTACAAAAAGTTTAATACAATAACATACTTCTATATTGTGTAATTTTTTGGAGGATTTATGCATTCATATTTATGAATCATCCTTAAGAATCTAAGTCACTTTCATGATGCACAGGAGAGCCATAAAGACCAGATGAGAGATAAATTCAATTATATGCCTCCAAATGGATCAAATAAGCTTCAAATCACCCAAAATATGTTCAATGCTCCATTTATCATCACATTATGTAATTGGTTGACATAATACTATACAAAACCATACATAATAGGGCTAAAATGATTATTTTTACTATTTTAAAGCTTTGTACAATGAGTCAAAACTTCAAATTTGACATGGAGGTATGGAAATATGTTATATAAATTAATTAAAAAAGAATTGGGTTTTTAATTTTTGGGTATCCTATGGAACCATTTTTCACTCTCTTTGTAGGGTGACCAAATTGAAGACTAGTTAGGAGAGAGAAAGGGGAAAAATAGATATCTCCACTCACTCTCAGAGCATAAAATTGAACCTAGAGATGTAAATCCATATAAGGTACTGTAATATTCCATTTTATTCTCTATATCCTTTGAAATTTTCTCTACACAAGGATGTTTACATCATTTTAGGGCTACAAGCAAGAAGGTTAGTTTAGGGCATTTGGTAGACAAAAAACTTGTTGGGGCTAGTTTGAGGCCTCCAAATGGATTTTTGAAAGTCTAATATGATTTTTATAATACATCTATGAATTTTTTATGAGATAAAACAATCGAAACCAAGTGTTGAAACTTTTGTGAAAAAAAGGCCTAAGGAGATGAAGAGCCCTCTAGACACCTTGTATGAAAAAGAGGTGATGTGTCAAGGAGAACCTATTTGGGTAAGTTAAAAGGTGTCAAGATAATATAAAATAGGTATGAAAAACTGATATGACCATCAATAAGGCCACTTTTCCTTCAACATGTCAAGAAGAAGAGAAGTTTCAAGAAGCTAGGCAAGGTTTCAAGCAAGCATTTTAACTCTCACACCACTTGGAGAGCTATAGAATCTCAAGAGGAGATATACATGTCATTTAATACTTATTAAGGTATTTCCCTATATCCTCTATTATTTTTAACTCACATGACACTTCTCTACCTTCTCTCTCCTATGCCCTTCTTCTCCTCTCTCACTTTCTTTATATATTGTTCCAATTTTATCTAAGTTTGTATCCTCCACTTAAGTATGATGAATCCATACTCATTTTCATCCTTTTAAAAATAAATAATGATCTCTTTTTCCTTCTCCATTAGTTTTTTCAATGTGTATGTTAATCTAACTAATCTTGCTAAGTGATAGTTTCTCTTCCTTAGCATGTTGTCCTTGTTTGGATTCATATTCATATTTGAAAGTCTGTTACATGTCTCTTTAAGTGTTATAATGAAGTGTTCATGATTTTTAGTGAGTTGTATCTCCACTAGTCTCATGTCATGATCTTGTGTTTAGTCCTCCTACATCAATATTCCATCACAAACCTCCATGAGAAATATTATTACAAGGGGAAGATCTAGACTAGTGTATGTGTAGATTAGGGTTGTGTTTGAAGTGTACTTGCATTTGGTTTTCAATGGCCAGGTTACAATTGGTGCATCACCTTATTATGATAGTTTAATTTATGTATTATCTCTCCCTTTTCATCCAAATGAGCTAGTAGCTAGGTGACAAACTTCAATTGACAAACCAAGGGAGCTATCCCTTTAATCTAGAGGTTTACCTCTCCTATAAGGAACCCATAGGCCTAAAGGTATTCCCATGTTCCACATTATTTGGATAAGGATTGAACTACCTCTCCAAGGGTAAAAAATTGAGTTATAATAGTTCTAACATGCTCGATGGGACTTAAGTTCTAAGAGAGTAGAATAATTTTTGATGTATTATTCTACCCATCAGCCTTTAGAGGCATTCAATAAACACCAATAGGGACTCTAAATGTAATCAAATAGTTATAGGAAACCTAGATACTTATTGTGAAGGAATTTTCTATATATATATTTTTTCATTTGACTAATGAAGTTGGCATGTCTAGATATGATTAGAGTTTCTAATATACACCTCCTTATCAGCCTTGTCATGAACTTAACTATGCAACTCAATAACCATATCATGATTTTTACCCTCCTTATGAGTCATGTAAGTCATATGGTCATCCTACTTCCCATTCATAAGACCATGATGTTGTTGAGTAGCCCTTTGAATAATCTTATGAGGTAGGTGATCAAGAAGAATATCAAGAAGTGCCTTCTTATCAACACCATTATGACTCCTACTAGTGTTATCATGATGCATATCAACCTCAAAATGATTCCTATTATCCTTATCATAGAAATTAGATGATCTCATTACTTTAGAATCAATATATAAGTCCTTACAAGATTAAGTTAGGAAACTAACTCAATAATTACGATCTCACCAAACCCCCTACTCCTCCTCTCCTCCTCTTACTTCAATCCCATCTCATGCCAAATACTTGTTGGCACTCATGCCAAATTTGATAGATAATGAAGAAGAGATAATAATATGGTATGAAGAGTTTGATGTGATCCCTATTAATTTCATAGAGTAGTTGATAGATTCATTTCAAAAGTTGATGAGTATGTGGAGGTTAGTAGAAGAGGAAAACCAATATGATATCAATGAGCAATTATAATTGGAAATAAATTATATCCAATGGTCAATATATAGAATAAAGAGGTGGGAAAATCAAGAGGTTGAGATTTAACTTTCATCTATTGAAGAGCCTCAAGAAGGCTATGGAAAAAATGAAAATCTTGTAGAAGAAGATACCTACTCCATTTATCAATCCAACTTATTGTCTCTCCAAGAGTATTTTCATGAAAATTTCATTCTCAATCCCATACATAAGCCATACATCACACCTCATACTCCCTCTCTAACCCATGAACTTGTTCACCACCCTCCCGTGACATCCTTTCTTGAAGGAGAACCCACCCTATGGGAGATTAGTGAATAAGATCAAACTAAATTTTTATTTGATAAAGAAGTTGACTCAAGTGTCTATGATGAATATTTAACTATAGGTACTTCCCTTAGTGAAGACAAACACAAGTTAATTTTCTTGAGTGAAGAAAGAGAAGATCTTGATGATGTTGTAAATGATCAAGAAATGGGAGAAAAGGTGTTTGATAAGAATATCACATTAGTTGATTTAGTTGGATCTTATGGGCATGATCAAGAGGTTGAATATATAAAAAAATAATAATATGAAGTTATTGTTGACTCCATGGATCAAGATGACATGTGTTATAAATCCAAGGACATTTTTAAAGAATTTAAAGGCCTTCAAAAGCATACACCTCATTTTGGTCAAGTTGATGACACTCTTGAAGATGTTTTTCCTCTTGATGGTGTGTTCTAAAAATAAGATCCTATGCTACCCAAACTTGTGCAAGTTGCATCCAACCTTGAAGTTGAAGACTCTTTAATTAATAAATTTGAAGTTGACCAAGTGCTCAATGACCAAAAAGGTGAGTTTGAAGAAGTTGTGGTTCTTGAATAGAAATAAAATAAAAATGATTGGTAGTAATATATTGAGATTATCTAAGATCTTGAATGAATTTACACCTTTGAAGGTCATATTCACAAAGAGATCAAACAATATGTCTTCATGAATGATAATGATGAAGATTAGGATGAGTATGCTAATCTTCTTGAGGAACTTGATGATCTTGCATTAGTTTATTGGAAGCCTGATGTCATTCAAAATACCATGGAGGTCAAAGAAGCATGATTTTATGATGAATCTTTAGACAAAGTTGTAGGCAAAGAGAATAATGAGAATATTGTTGAGTCACAAGAAGAATTCACCTTCATAGGTGATATGTTTGTAGATATTATTATTACATTTGAGATCATGCCAAAGAGAGTGGTAAGCATGAATGAAATAAAGACACAAATAATAAGTTTCAAAAGTTAATTTTCTTCATGTCCTCTTTCATACAATAGAGAAAAATATGGTGCAAGATTCCCCTTTTATCTAGGAGGAAGAGTTCTTGCTCAGGTTAGTTTGTATATAGTCCAGTTTTATTTAGTTATTATTGTGTTTCCTAAGTGCTTGATAGCACATGTGTGTGTTTTTATTTGATTTGTGTCTTTTTTTTTTATTTTGTGTGTTTTTAAGGTTAATAATTTTTTTGTGTCATGTTTAAAGTTTTTTCAAGTTTGAAATTGATTGCAAGAGACTCTGTTGCCTAATGGACATGCAAGGCTACTGATCCTACTAACATTGCAGGCATGATACCCCTGTGAATCACCAAGAACATTGACAAAATTGACCCCAATTAAAATTTTTCCACCCCTAAAAATTCAAACTTCTCATGGTCTTATCATGCTTATATGGTCCCCATAAGTCTTCATTTAACCTTGTTAGTATTGTTTAAGGTTAGTTTGGAGAAGTTGAGGTAAAGTCATATTTTGGTCATATTATGGTCTAAGCATGTCATGAGGAAATAAGTCATGGTAAAGTTGTGTCATAGGCTAATAAGGGTTTATTGAGGTCATTTTATGTGTTAAACATTTTTTCACAACATTTTATAAAGTTTTATAAAGTTTGAGGTTCACTTGTACCCTTGGAGGTGTTAAAAATTCATATAATTGTGATTTTTTGATAACATTGATATATGTAAAAGTACCCAAGGAAATAAGCACATACCACACACCTTAAAATAATCTTGTATTAGCTAATAAACTACAACACTTGTTAACATGTTAGAAAAAGGCCAGATTTTTAAAATTCAATGCCACTTTGAAGAGTTAGAGGAAGTTGTTAGGAAACTTGAAGTCACATGAAAGTAAAACTAGATTAAAAACTTAATTTAATATTATAAAGGCCACTAAAAATCTTGGAATGAATTTTTAACTCTCACATATGCATAAATCTTCTTCTCTCTTCCATCACTTCATTCATAAACTAGTAACGGCCAATTTTGGGTAGATGGTACAAAGCATACTAGTAGAGTTTGGGGCCTATATTTTGGCCAAATTTTGGAACCCCTATGGGATTAAAATTTTTGACATTGGTCAATGCATTGGTACCCTTATATTTATGAGAAATTATTAAGAGCCCAAACTACATTTTGAGAGCTCAAAACCCCATAGCCTGACTTTAGAGACAATATAGAATAAATTATGAATTATTGGATACATTAAAATAGTGGGAGAAGCTTCTTAGATGTCTATATATTCCTCACACACATTTATTAATCATGGTGGCATATGTGGATGTCATTTTTGCATGAAAATTCTCTCTTGTGAGTAGTTTGTAAGTGCATGTTATTATTTTGTGTTCTAGAGGTTCTCTAGGTCATATAATACACTTGAATGGTTTTTTATGGTCCTATAATATTTATTAAATCCATAATTGGTATCTTTATTAGTTGGATACTCTGTTAAAGATCAAACTGGTCACATACCTCCATTTACATGGTGGATTGGGTTCTACCTACATAATATGTTTAGTTGTTTTAATGAGTTTAAATAGTGTTTCAGATAAAACTAAGGTTTTAGTTTCATGTTTTATATTATGATTATTTTTAGGAAATGATATTTAATCCCTAACTACCATACATTGCACTTTTCAAGGTTTCTACATAAGGTTTCAATCCTCATCACCTGCAAACCTATGGATCTACAATCCCAAGGTGAATCCAATGTTGTCAAGATCATTAGCTGGTTTTCTAAGCATAAAAACATTATGGTGATGTTTAAATTATAAAATTATATGTATTAATGAAGGTTTAAAAACACTGAAGCCAAAAAGAGTTGATGGCAGGATAACTATCTTAAATAGAAACCTACAAGATTGTAGACATGGTCAAGTGGACACAAAAGTTTGAGGCACCTTAAGGATGATATATGGAGATTTAAATAAATTATAAGCACTCCCTCAATTATTTTAAATAGTGTAATAATTAATGGCATAATTGAGATGCTCTAATAATACCATATGAATTTAGGCCTTGCATGCAGTGACCTATAGCCTAGTAAGAAAGTTGTCTTGGATATAGAGAATGTGGATAGAGAAAGGATATTAAAGATGTTGGGTAAATATTTTGTCACCAAATAATTGATGGAAAAAATAGGTGGTTTCAACCACAGCATAGGGAGATTTATCTGCCAAATGTGTAGGTCGACCACATCAAAAGGGGGCAAATCTCTCCGCTCATCAAGGGGAGGTTCCCTATAAATATGAGGTGCTATATATATATATATATATAAGCTAAAAATAACACTCAGGGGTAGGATAACACCATCCATATCTTTTTTTAGAGATGATGTTAACAAATCAAAGGAGAAATCTTGGTGAAATGATAGAAGGCACTTCTCTTCTTTCAGAATTGCTATTCAACAAACAATAGGAATCTTTCTGGCAGTGACAAGTAAATGTAACAGGGCACAATAACTGGCAGAATGAGGTGTTGCACAAATTATCCACCTCAACTACCAAAGAGTGAAATATACGAAGGACAATGGGGGCACAAAGTCATCCCAAGATCCTTTACACATAAATAGAAAAACAAACATGCTAAAGATAATTGTGGTAGCATAAAGTCTCTCCATAATCAGCTTCAGGACACTTTCCTGATTACTTCCACTAGTTCTGCTTGTTAAATCAAATGGACAAAAATGCTTCTAGGAAATAGACATAAGAAAAATTTCATAAATAACACAAGCTATTCTAGCACAAAGTCTGAAAGGTCACTTGTTTTATCATTCAAATAAATAAATATGATTAACAATCTGAGCTCAAAGTCTCAGGAAATGCCTTTCAATTTGGGCAAAGTTTTGCTTCTATAATAGAGAGATATATTTTTCATAAAATAAGAGATTACAATATATAGCAGTGAAGAAAGACTTGGCACTTTGTTTCATGGAATGGCCCATGCTGCATTTAATGCCTTGAATGCATTTTTAGTTCTATCAAGGGGCCATGCTGGAACAGGGCATCAGCCTTAATTGTGGCATGTCAATTCATCTCAAATGTCTCCTCCAAAGTATAGGCCACTTGGTCCTCTTCTTGATATTTGCATATTTTTCCACTTCATCTTTACTTGATAGAGAAAAATAGGCTGCACCTTTGAATGTTTGCACATTCAGATGTCTACTTGGTAGACTATTCCACCTACTAGAATAACTCACCTATAGATATTTTGGTATCTCCTATAGCTTTCCCTCTTTATTATTGTAATTTGAGCTCTCATGCTATCTTCTTACCTTTGATAGGCTCTTTTGGCTCTTTCTTCAGCTATTCATTGAGTTTTGTATTCAGGTTCCATGCCATATTTGAAAATAAACAGGCATTTTATTACCTTAAATTTGACATCCATAGGGACTTCATTGGTCACTTGGTTGTATAAAATACTTTGAACTTTGAACCTTTAAACCTTTGAGGTGAATTAGTTCAATGGTTTAATGGTTTGGGTGGTCCCATCGGCCCCTTGATTCAATCGCTTCCTTGGTTTAGTCACTTTCTTTCCTCGTCGATTGAACCATCTCTTCGAACTTGTCTTTGGAATCTTCCACTTCCTTTTCTCGAAGCTCCCTTTCAAACTTTGAAATTCATTTAACCTTTGAACTTTGAACCATCTTGGTTTAAGGTTCAATGGTTCATTATCTTTCTCATAATCTTTTGGTCCTTCGAAGTTTTTGGATCCTTTTCTTTTCTGTTGAACTTATTAAACCTTTGAACTTTGAACTCTTTTGGTTCAAGGTTCAACGGTTAAATGGTTCATTCTTTGTTCTTCAAATCCTTTATTCTTCTAAGTCTCTCAAACTTTATTGGACTCATTGAACCTTTGAACCATTTTGGTTTAAGGTTCAACGGTTCAACCTTTCTTCTTTAGAGTCTTCTTTCATTTAAGTCTTTTGATCTTATTAAACTCATTGAACCTTTGAACTCATTAAACCATTTTGGTTCAAGGTTAAATAGTTCAATGGTTCAACTTTTCTTGTTCGAAGCCTTCTTTTCTTTAAGTCCTTTGAAGCTGTTAAACTTTGAACTTGCCAAAGTGCTTAACTCTTTAAGTATGCCAATGTCGTTGAACCTTTAAACTTGTTGAACCTTTGAAATTCGGAGGTAGGGTTCAATGGTTCAATGGTTCAATCTTTTATTTAAAGCCTTTTAGTGGACCTTTTAGTTGAACCTCGATGTTGAACTAGCCTTGAAATGCCTAAGTGTTGGGAACTTGTTTCTTTGTGAGAGCTTGCATGTTGAAGTGGTTAAACCTGTGAGTCCCTTAGCTAAAAAAACCTAAATAATGGAAGAACTTGGATGCTCATAACATTTATTGAGAATGGAAGAGATAATTTTGGCTTGTAGGACCAAAATAGTTGATATGTTGTCCCCAAAAATGAGTGACAGATTTTGGGAACAATAACTGGCTCCAGCTGGGGAACTTCCATCGATTGTAAAAATAATCAAAGGGAGTAAAAACTAGAATCTCCACTAAATTAAAGTATCCCATTGGGCTATGGAATCATGCTACCCAAAAAATAAAGGTGCCAAAAAATGAAAATGAACAACACAAAATAGATATAAAGACTATACAAATATACATATGTACAACTGATGTCACCTGATACTTCAAGGATTGAAGTGCTTCAGAGCTACCCACTGTGAAGTAGTGAAAAGGGCGTGCCATCTTGATACTTCAATAGAAAACTATTTTCACCATTGAGATGATGAATAGTAAATAGGCCTCTCCATAAGGAATTGAATTTCCCATGCATTCCCTTTGGTTCTCTTCTCTTGTCCCATAGCAAAACTTGATCACCAATCTAAAAATTATTGGCTTTTACTTTCAGGTCGAAGAGCTTCTTCACCAAACTTTGATGCACAATAATTTGGTCCACCACCATAGTTCACTACTCATCTAAGTTAGTCAAGTACATGATCCTCTTGTCGATGGAGCTTTCATATATCTAATCTTCAACTGCGATTGCCAATTTCAATGCTGGCAATTTCATGATGATTGGTATCTCTGCATTGAGACCATACAAAAGTTAGAAATGTGACATACCTATTACCCTCTTAGGCATAATTTTGTCTACCCATAAAGCATCAAATAATGCTTTATGCTAGGTTCATTGGTTGTTAACTACCAGCTTCCTGATGATGGTCACCAGGTTCTTGTTGCTCGATTCTACTTGGCCATTTCCTTACAAAAAATAATCAAAAGAGTGGGAGAGGATAATCCCATAATAAAAGTAGAAAAGAGTAATCTCATAGGAAGAGAAATAGGCTACATTTTTTGTCACAATCTTGGTTGGGACCCCAAACCTTGAAATGATGTTCTCCTTGAGAAAATTACATCCTACTTCTAAAGTAGCATGCTTGGATAAAATATCTTCCACCCATTTGATGAGGTTATTTATGGCTATGAGGACATAATCATGTCTAGCACTTGAAGACAGGTTCACATCACCAATGCAATCAATTCCCCATTGCTGAAATAAGTCTTTTATTACCATTGGCTTAAGAGGTAAAGCAGCTAACTTGGGTCTTCCAATGAATTGCTGGCATAGTTCACATCTTCGTACCCATTTGTATACATCTTGAAATAGAGTAGGCTAGTAATACCTGGCTTATAGAATCTTATGGGAAGTTATAGGTGCAAAAAATTGTCCTCCACAAGCCAAATTGTGGAAGGATTCCAGAAGTTTGTTCTGTTATACTTTATCCATGCAATAGAGGAATACCCCATCAAGGTTCCTCTTATATAGCCCATTCCTCCACATGACAAAGTTGGTAGCTTTCAACTTGACAGTCCTCTTTCCTTTACGAGACAAGTGAGTAGGACATTAACTATAGGTAAGGAAATGAGCAATGTTTGAATACCACTCATTCGTGGTGGTGACAAAGAGGACTGTTGGCATGTCTTCAACCTCTATTCCTTCATGCCCTATTTCTTCTAGTCTCTTATCAACAATCAATTGGTAGAGACCCCTTCCCCACATAAGCTTGATTGGTTTGATAACAAGATCAAAATCCTAGATTTGAACAATCCAATTACCCCTTTTGGTTCTAAACTCTTGTTGAGTCAATATGAATTTGACTGTGGTATTAAGAACCAGGGCAATAGTGTGTGAATTCAAGATGTAGAAATAAAAGTGCTTTATTGCCTTTACCACTGCATAATCATGCTTCTCCAGATTGAATATTTTAGTGCATGAGCTTTGAGAGGATAGCTCATGAAGGATATGAGAGATTCCACACCTTTATTCTATTGAACCAAAATTGCTAAAAGTGTGTGCTCGAAAGCATAATTATACATTGTAAAATATTTGGTATAATCTAGACAAACCAAAATTGGTGCATGGATGATAGCTATCTTTATGTCTTGAAATGCTAATTTGCCTTCTTTAGTCTAGCTGAAAGTGTCCTTTCCCTTCATCATGTCCACAATGTGATGAGTTTTCTCTGCAAACTCAGGAATGAACCTTCATAAAAAATTCACCTTTCTAAAGAAAGAGTGAACTGTATTCTTACTTGTGGGTAGAGTAAGCTCATGGATGGATTTGACTCTTTTTGAGTCAATCTTTATTCCTTCTTAGAAAATAATGTGTCTGAGAAGTTTCCCTTTTATTACCCCAAAAATAGATTTCTTTGGATTTAGAGAAATGCCATTCTAGCAACATCATTCCAACACTTGTTGCAAATGATGTAGGTGATCAAGATGATGCTTGAAAAAGACTATTAAATCATCAAGGTACAACATAATGAACTTACCTATTTTGTCTTTGAAATCAAGGTCCATTGCTCTCTAAAAAGTGGCACCAACATTTATTAGGCTAAATGGCATTCTTTGATATGCAAAGGTGCCCCAAGGCATGGTGAAGGCAGTCTTATGCTGGTCTGCTTCACCAAATTCTACTTTATTGTACCCCAAAAATCCATCCAACATTGATAACATCTCTGAACTAGTTACTATCTAAAGGACTTGATCCATGATGGGTAGAGGGTAATTATCCTTTAGGGAGGATTGATTCAAATTCCTAAAATCCACACAGAGGAAAATCTCACCATTCGTTTTTCTCAAAGGAACTATGTTTGCAATCCATGTCGAATGATGGATTAGAAAAATTCTTCAAGCATTTAGCATTTTTTGTATTTTAAATGAAATAGTACCTGATATATTTGGATTATACTACCAATATTTTTTCTTGTAAGGCATTAAAACACTCTTGAGAGGAATTTCATGGCAAATTTCATCAGGCCTGAATGACTTTAGATCATCATAGGAGTACGCCAAAACATCTTTGTACTGGCAGAGCAGAGTAGTAAACTTGAACCTCTCTTTAGGAGTGCAGCACTTCCAAATATTCACCATTTTGGGATTTTCATTGGTACCCAAGTTTATTTGATCAAACTCCTGGGAGGAAATTGAATCCATTTGTTGTTGTTTGATGAACCTATAGTGCTTATCAAATAGTTTCTCAAGGGAAACCAATCCTTTGGGAATTTTATTCCCTTTTAGCTGCAGGAATTCTTCACCTACATTTGAACTTGTTTTAGGGGCTGATTCAAGTTTCTAAGGCTTAATGCCTTCAAAGTGAAGCTGTTCAAAGCTATCTTTTTATTCCAAAAAGGCAATGATTTGGTTGTCACCATTAAACACTTGCCAATGACTGGCATTGTTAGGCACACTTGATCGAAAGACTAGTTCGATAGTGTACCTATCTCCCTTAAAATTTGAGTGAGGAGCCAAAAGAGTTATAGAAATAGCAAATGCATCATCTTGGTCATTGAATTCCTTGGGTACCGTAGAGATACTGAAAGCATCAAAGCTTTCAATTTGATCCCAAACTAGATTATAGTAATGGCACAATCTCTCATTTTTGGTTTGGTATAGGTTCCTAACCTGGAAAACCACCAGCTTAGCATCTCCTTTAGTGTGAAGGAGTTTGATGCCTTTGTCTTGAGCAACCTTTAATTTGAGCAACAGTGATTCATATTCAACAATATTGTTGGTATTGCTGAACTATAATTTGTAAGAAAAGGAAAATATCTACTTGAGGAGATATCAACATAATCTTGGCTCCTGAACTAGTGGAAGAATAGCTACCATCAAATTTGAGAATCCACACATTATCATAAACTAATTTTTCCTTAGATTTCTCTTTAATTGGAGGGGGGATTCATTTGCACTTGCACTGCATTTTACCAATCCTTTTGCTATTCTATCTGAACTAATTTTTAGATTGTCATTTTCAAAAGTTCCATCAGTTAGGACAAGAACATCCTCTATAGTCTGAAAGTAATCACCCACACTTAAAGGCTCAAACAAAATTTGAGCTTTAGGCACTAATGTTTGAGTGACAACATATTTTGCTTTCTTCTTAAAGAGCAATCTCTGCATGACACCTTTGACTAGGATCCTTGCTTCAGACAGGTCCATGCTTATTTCTCCACCAACATCCTTAAAAAAATTTCAACCAAAAAAGATGTAATATGAGGCTAGGACATTGGCCACCAGGACTATAATTTTAATCCTCTTTTCTAGAAATGCCACAAATGCAAATTAGGTGTCCTTGATTTATCCCAGCATGGCACTTGTTTGTTCTCCATGGAGAAACATCTCCTAAATGTCTTGGTTAACATGAGTCCAAGAGATTCTACCACTTTTATGGGCATGACTCTGTCAGATGCACCTGAGTCTATTATGCAGTTGTTTAGCTAGTGTCCATTTATCAGCACAGAGACATAAAATAGTTTTGTCCTCTCAAGAGTATTAGGAGGAGTAATGAAAAGGTTATTTTAGGTGGATGTGTTCTTAGGGGATTAGGAGTTACTTTTGAAATTTCTTGTCCTACATGGATGGATTTATCTTTCACACATTCCACTAATCTATCCAACTGCTTAGGATTGGATTATAGAAATTTGAACTCAATCATTTTAATTTTGGTCTTTTTGACATGGTCGACTATGTCAAATGACTGAAATGGACTTGGAATAGAGGAAGGAAGTTCATCCTTTTGGTTTTTAGGGGGGGTAATGGATTGTGAAATTGAAGTTGAAGGTGAAGGCGTACTTGAGGTACTTACTTTTTAAGAGATCATTAGGTCCTTTGATTGAAAAGGTAGAGTGGTTCCCCACTTAGTAATTGAAATTACTAGTTGAGGTCACTCCTCTATTTTTTCCTTATTAGCTTGCTGGAATGACTGGTTCTAGGACCAGGTGAATACAGTGTATGATCCATCAACCACTTCACCTTTACTTCTGGGTTCATCCTAGTAATTCAGGAAACCAATGTTGGAGTCACTAGTTGATTATTTTTGGTCTACTGCAAAGAGATCAATGTCATCTTCTAGGTTCAACTTAGGTTGGAAAGAGAAATGTGATTCTATTTTGAGGTATCCAATTGCTGAGTTGGCTGGAGCTACTTCAATAGCAATTTTCCCCTGAGGGGGAGGAAGATGATTTGGTTACCCTTGATTCTTGGTAGTGTTGCCTTGGTAAAAATGATTGGGGAATGTCCTCCTTGGTATATCTCTGTATGAAGGAGCAGAAGGCATCCCTTGCATCATTTACTTCCTAAGAGATAACAACACATTTTCCAGCTTTTACACCATTAGATTAGTGGTGCCTATAGATGGATATTTAGAGGTTGAAGAATATTTACCTCTGTTAGGATCTCTCTTTATCTTTCTTGTCAAGATGAGATCATCTTCCACCTTAGTAGCTAAATCCTACATTGTAGCAAGGTCTATGTGGCTAGCACACCTAAGCAAAAAAATCACTTCAGGTAGTTGAGAGTTGATGAGAAAACATTTGATATTCTCAGTTGTTGGTTGAGCAATTATAGGAATCTTATTCTTCAAATTATTGAACTTGGATATGAAGTCCTTCATAGGTTCATGAGGCTCCTTCTTCATCTATGTGAGTTAAGACAACATGGCATGCACATCTTCTGTAGGCTTAAACCTTGCTTCAAATTTGGCTTTGAGAGTGTTCTAGTCAGTCACTGATCGAGCCTACAAATGGTAGAACCAGTCTGCAACAGTGCCTTGCAATTTTTCCATAACTAACATGACTGCTACGTCTTCATACTCCATGCTTATCAAACCATAGGCTATGCTGAAGGATGAAATATGTTCATCAGGGTGAACTCTCCCATCACCAAAGAACTTGAAAAAATTCTTCTTTGAACTGTGTGGTAGCTCATGTAGAGGTGGAGTTAAATTGAGTGGGCCAAAAGAGTTACCCCAGGGGAATTGAGCTACCATTATATGACTATGGAAAGGGGGAATAACAAATCTAAGTGGATTATGTATAGGAAAAGCTCTGCTAGTAGAGGAAAAAAAAGATCTACCTTGTATTGGTGACCTGGTGTTAGTAGGAGGAAGACTCATAGTTCATTGAAGGTGAGGTTGTGGAGGAAACAACTCAAAATTAATCTACTACACCAACTCAAAAATAGGGTCAACAACACCTTTGGATCTCTAGTTTCTCATATACCATGAAGCTACTAGATTGTAAAGATGAAATGGATAAGGATAGGGACTACTTCAATTTGATGCTTGAGGCTTCAAACTACACAAAATGATACCTAACAGAGTTGCCAAAAATTGTTGGCATGAAGCTAGCAGTGTTCTTTCCTACTTCACATCATTCCCCAATGATATAAACTGCTTCAATTTGAATAGACTAAAAAAGGACTAGAAATGCTCATCGTTCCCTAGCAGAGTCACCATAAACTATTGGTGTGAAGCTGGTAGTGTTTTTTCCTACTTCACATCTTTCCCCATCGATATGAAATGCTTCAATTTGAATAGAATGGAAAAGGACTAGAAATGCTCATCGATCCACAACAGAGTCACTAAAAATTATTGGTGTGAAGCTGGCAGTGTTCTTTCCTACTTCACATCATTCCCTAGTGATATGAAATGCTTCAATTTGAATAGACTGGAAATGCTTGTCGATCCCCAATAGAGTCACCAAAAACTGTTGGGTGAATATTTTGTCACCAGCTAACTGATGGGCAAAATAGGTGGTTTCAACCATAACATAGGGAGATTTATCAACCAAATGTGTAGGTCAACCACATCAAAAGGGGGCAAATCTCTCTTCTCATCAAGGAGAGGTTCCCTATAAATATGAGGTGCTATATATATATATATATATATTAATATACTATAAATAAGCTGAAAATAATAGTTAGGGGTAGGATAACACCATCCATCTCTCTTTTTTAGAGATTATGTTCACAAATCAAAGGATAAATCTTAGTGTAATGACAGAAGGCACTTCTCTTCTTTCAAAAGTGTTATTCAATAGACAACAAGAATCTTTATGGTAGTGACAAGTAAATGTAATAGGGTGCAATAACTAGTAGAATGAGGTGTAGCACAAAGTCTCCACCTCAACTGCCAAAGAATGAAATATATGAAGGACAATGGGGGCACAAAGTCATCCCAATATCCTCTACATATAAATAGAAAAACAAACACACTAAAGACAATTGTGGCAGCACAAAGTCTCTCCATAGTCAGCTTCAAGACACCTTCCTAATTACTTACACTACTTCTGCTTGTTAAATTAAATGGACACGAATGCTTCTAGGAAATAGACATAAGAACAATTTCCTGAATAACACAAGCTATTCCAACACAAAGTCTGAAATGTCACTTGTTTTCTCATTCAAATAAAGAAATATGATTAACAATCTGAGCTCAAAGTCTCAGGAAATGCCTTTCAATTTGGGCAGAGTTTTACTTCTATAATAGAGAGATATCCTTTGCATAAAATAAGAGATTACAATATATAGCAACCAAAAAAGACTTGGTGCTTTGTTTCATGAAATGGCCCATGCTGCATTCAATGCCTTGAATGCATTTTTAGTTCTATCAAGGGGCCATGCTAGAACAAGGCATCATCCTTAACTATTGCATGTCAATTCATCTCAAATGTCTCCTCCAAAGTATAGGCTACCTGGTCCTCTTCCTGATATTTGCGTAGCTATCCACTTCATCTTTACTTGATAGAGAAAAATAGGTCACACCTTTGAATGTTTGTGTGCTTAGATGTCTACTTGGTGGACTATTCCACCTACTGGAATAACTCCCCTATAGATATTTTGGTATCTCTTGTAGCTTTCCCTCTTTCCTATTACAATTTGAGCTCTTGGGTTATCTTCTTACCTTTAGCAGGCTCTTTCGACTCTTTCTTCAGCTGTTCACTAATTTTTTATATTCAGGTTTCACGCCATATTTGAAAATAAATGGGCATTTTATTACCTTAAATTTGACATCCACGGTGACATCATTGGTCACTTGGTCATCTAAACTACTTTGAACTTTGAACCTTTGAGGTTCATCAGTTTAATGGTTCAATGGTTCAGGGGGTCCCATTGGCCCCTTGATTTAATCGCTTCCTTGGTTCAGTCACTTTCTTTCCTCTTGAGTTGAACCATCTCTTCGAACTTATCTCTGGAATCTTCACTTCCTTTTCTCGAAGCTCCCTTTCAAACTTTGAAATTCCTTGAACCTTTGAACCTTTGAACTTTGAACCATTTTGGTTCAAGGTTCAATGGTTCATTCTCTTTCTTAGAATATTTTGGTCCTTCAAAGTTTCTGGATCCTTTTCTTTTCTATTGAACTTGTTGAACCTTTGAACTTTGAACTCTTTTGGTTCAAGGTTCAACGGTTTAATGGTTCATTCTTTGTTCTTTGAATCCTTTGTTCTTCTAAGTCTCTCAAACTTTATTAAACTCATTGAACCTTTGAACCATTTTGGTTCAAGGTTTAATAGTTCAACAGTTCAACCTTTCTTCTTCGAAGTCTTCTTTAATTTAAATCTTTTGATCTTATTGAACTTGTTGAACCTTTGAACTTGTTGAACCATTTTGGTTCAAGGTTCAATATTTCAACCTTTCTTCTTCGAGGCCTTCTTTTCTTTAAGTCCTATGAAGCCATTGAACTTTGAACTTGCCGAAGTGCTGATCTCTTTAGGTATGCTGATGTCATTGAACCTTTGAACCCATTGAACCTTTGAACTTTAGAGGTGGGGTTTAATGGTTCAATATTTCATTTGAAGCCTGCCAATGGACCTTTTGGTTGAACCTCGATGTTGAACCAGCCTTGAAATGCCTAAGTGTTGGGAACTTGTTTCTTTGTGAGAGCTCACCTATTGAAGTGGTTGAACCTATTGAACTTGCAATTCCATTAGCTAAAAAAACATGAATAATGGAAGAACTTGGATGCTCAGAATATTTTTTGTGAAGGGAAGAGAGAATTTTGGCTGCAAGACCAAAATAGTTGATATGTTGTCCCAAAAAATGAGTGACAGATTTTGGAAAGAACAAAATACACTAAAAATATTCTTAAGACACCATCATAAATTTATAAATCAGTGATAAATATATAGAGTGACGGGAGAAGGCTAAATAACATAAAACATAGTCAACTATGCACTCATAATTCTCATGTTGACACCTACAACCAACTGAGAGAATTGGTCTTTAAACAATGATTTTGATGGAGTTTGGAGTTAAAATCATTGATAAATGTTTTAATACCTCAATAAAAACATGATATAGATCCATCGGATGTTTTCATGCTGATAAAAAAGACCTAATAATACCTAAATCATACTCAAAACCTCTCAAATAACACCTACAGTCAGTCAGGTTGAAAACTTGTCTTAGATAGAGATAATAAAGAAAACATAGAGACAAGGGATTTGAATAATATATTGAGTTAATAAATATATTTAATAAAATTTTGAAGAGATCCAAAGTTTCAAGAAGGGTCCTCAAAATACTGAAGTCTACAGACCCTTTCCAAATAAGTGCACACAATCACTTTTGGGACCTAGTGAAACTTAGGGTTTTCAAAACATGAGTTTGTTATTTGTGTGGTGTTTGAAATATATAAATGAGAATAAAATTTCTCAAATAATTGAGAACAAAAATCTATAAACAAGAGAGATAGGAATCCTAAGGTAATTTCCTATGTAATAGTGAAAGCATAAATTTGCATGCCTAGTCAAGAAGAATTACCAACTTGAGAGAGTATAAGTCTATGGAGATATCTAAGGGAGAATATGATGTTTGAGTTTGATTTAAATATCCTAAAATTATTCCATAAGACCATCATACTCCAAAAAAGAGTGAAACAAACATGATAAACCTTATATAGTCTTATCAAACCTAGTCATATACTCAAACCTATATAGGAGAGTCATAGAAAGTGGAGTTAGGTAGAGTAAATGATGATCTAGAGACCTTATGAGATGATGAATAATATTCATGAATATTTCATTATAACTTAGGCTTCTCAAATCACCATGAACAAAGTGACTAAATAGGGGTGACATATAGTCCTAGTCATATACAGTTATTCCTACTCACAGGATAGTTGCTTATTTAAAGGATTGAAAGAATTTAGAGATATGAGAGAGTAGAATGTTTTAAGGTGATTATGAGGTTATTACATTTTATTATCACAATACCGCACTCAAGCAATGAGATACCACAAACATATCCTATTTTAAACCATCAAATAGTCCTGAGTGTATGCACAGTCCGATACAGGCAGTAGGATGAGATTATAGCTAGTCAAGTGGAGTTTAATGAGACATTGATAAGACTAATAATATGGTGAAAATAATGTATAAACATTCCATGAAATATTATATTCTTCACAGTGAGGGTAAATAAGAGAAAATAATGAGTTAGTGTAAGTTAGGCAACTTGGGCTATAAACCTTAAGCCTAGGCTAGTGGGTTATAAGAGTGTTTGGTGAAATATTATGATAACATAGATATTTTAATATGTCAAGAGAGATTTCATAGACCTTATGAATGTAATTTTTACTCAAACCAAATTCAAGATATCTCTCACTAACTTAATTCTCTCTCAGACCTCTCAGAATGCCTAGTGATAGCCCAAGATGCTAGTTTACTTTGGTTAGTACAGATCATGCATATTTCATGGGACCTTAAGATATTATGGAAAGTTTAATAACCTAATTATATTCCATTTTTTTTAAATTTTTTGGAAGATTAATATATACAACTTTGTTAATCATCCTTAAGAAGCCAAGTCACTTTCAAGTTGCCTAGGAGAGCGATAAGGACCAAATGAGAGAGAAATGAAATTATATGCCTCTGAATGGATAAAAAAATATTAAAAACTGCCTAAAATATGTTCAAGACACCCCTAAGAATCACTTGATGCAATTATTTGACACTGTATTATATGAAACCATATGAAATTAGGCTAAAATGATTATTTTTTGCTATTTTATAGGGTTGTATAGTGAGTCAGAGCTTAAAATTTGACATGGAGGTAAGGAAGGATGGTTTATAACTAAATCACACATGTTTTTTGTGTTTTTAATGTGTGGGAGTCCTATGAAACCATTTTTAATTGTCTTGGTTAGGAGGCCTAATTAAGGCCTAGTTAGGAGAGAGAAAGGGCAAAAAGAGATATCTCCACTCACATTAAAGAATTAAATTGAACCTAGAGATGTAAATAAATAGATGTTAATGTAATATGCCATTATATTCTTAGAATCATCTTTAATTTTATCTACACAAGGAGGTTTTCATCATTTTAGGGATATAATAATGAAGGCTAATTTGAGGCTTTTGGTAGACAATGACTTATTGGGGCTAGTTTGAGGCCTCAAAATGGATTGTTGTAGGTCTAATATGGTATGAATAGGCTATCCATGAATTTTTTATGAGCTAAAGTGATTGAAACCATGCTTTGACACTTGTGTGTAAAATAGGCCTAAGTAGATGAAGAGCCCTATAGACACCTTGCATGAAAAAGAGTTGGTGTGTCAAGTAAAACCTATTTGGGTCAGTTGCGAGGTGTCAAGAGAAAAATAAAGAGGTAGGATAAAGTTATCTAACCATAAATAAGGCCACCTATCCTTCAACATGTCAAGAAGAAGGGAATTTTTAAGAATCTAGTTAAGGTGTCAAGCAAGCATTTTAACTCCCATGCCACTTGGAGAGCTGGATAATCTGAAGAGGAGCTAACATGTCATCTAGGACTTTTTGAGGTAGTTCTCTAACTCTTCTCTTATTTTTAACTCACATGACACTTGTGTACCTTATCTCTCCTATGCCCTTATTCTCCTTTTTCTCATTTTCTCTATATATTGAGCCACTTTTAGCTAATTTTATATCCTCTACCTGAGTATGGTGAAGCCCTACTGATTTGAAAGCTTTGAGAAATAAAGAATGATCTAGTTTACATTTTCCATGAGTTGTTTAAATGTGTATGCTAAGTTAGTTGATCTTGTTAAGTGATAGTTTCTCTTCCTTAGCATGTTGTACTTACTTGAATTCATATTCATCTTTAAAATTCTATTACAAGTCTCTTGAAGTGTTCATGAGTTTTAGTGAGTTTTATCTCACTAGTGTCACATCATTAACTTGTGTTGTATCCTCCTAGCTCATGATTCCTTCATAAACCTCCATGAGAAATACTAATGTAAGGGATAGATTTGGATTAGTGTATGTGAAAATTAGTCTTGTGTTTGAAGTGTACTTGTAGTTAGTTGGTAGTGGTTATATTATAATTGGTGCATAAACTCATTAGTATAGTTTACTTTATGTATTCTCTCTCACTTTTCATCTAAATGAGATAGTATTTTAGGTGATGAGATTTAATAGAAAAACCAAAGGAGCTAGCCCTTCAATCTATAGGAACTTGAGTTAACATAGTTAATCATTATTATTACAATAATCATTCTAGAGTTATCTATTTATCACATTCACATAATGAAAGTACTTCTAGTATCATAAAACAATTATAACACCAAATAGATTCATTGCATCAAGGTTTGAAGAATATTAGTTCCATTGATCAATTTGATAAGGTTACATAGGTACATCATTCAGTGTATGCTCTCTAGATCTCTACCTTAAAAGTAAAATTACAACTATATTTAACATAAACAACTACTACATAATAACCTATTCTAAACAAAGCCAATGGGGTATTTATACATAAGCAAACCCCTTTTTAGGTTGTAACATTACTACATAAAAGATGACAAGCCAATGACTATTTCAAAGAAATACTTCATGTTGAATTTTTATAATTAAATTCCTTTTGAGTTAGGTATAATAGCCCCTATATACCCTGTATATACTACATATTCATGTTCATTTTCCTCTCCTTTCATAAACCGGTGATATATTTGATATCTTATTAATCTATGTTTCTCCCATGAATTTCTTTATAACTATCTCCAATTCCCTCACCCTTGTCCTAGTCTTACATTTTTCAAAGTCTTACATCTCATGCTCCACATTATCCATTTCCTAGTCTCTCACAACACACATCCACACCAAGGTCTTCCATGTGGTTCATCACTATTTATCTTTTTTTCAATATTATTTCCAAATTTGTGGTCTTCTGTGCTCATGGATTTAAAATTTACTTAAAATATATCACAAAATTTAGGTTTAACATTTACCCTAGAATAAACTAATAGTCCATCATAGACTATGTGATTAATTCTTTAATTAAAGAAAATGTGGAATCTACCTAATGTACTTTGAATTTTAGCTCTTCCTACTGGTTGAGGGATATTTAAAGAGTGGAAGTAATAGCTTCCACTTCACCTTTCAATTATTTCATGTCCTCAAGATGCTTTAGAAAAGTATCAACTTGAGTTGTTAAAGTCTCAAATTATGCACTTACAGTCTTGTGAGCATCCTTGAGGTCCCTAACTTCTACCAAAACTGGTCCTCATAATGCTAATAAACTAGTGTCCATTTATTATCATCATTGATTTTATTTTTTCAAGGGCTTGGTGAGATTTCTATGAAATATAATTAGATCTATATAACTAAATTTTCCATACAAAAAAATACTATTGTTATAGTGAGAAGATATCAAAATCCTAGGATTAGATGTAAACATGACCTAGTTTCATGATATATAATTTTTCATCATTTTTGGAGGGTTTGAAGGCATTATTTTTGAAAATATATAGATTTTATATGGTCTACTACTTGAGTTGGAAAAATATTTATGGGGGTTTTGGGGTTTTATGAAATACAATGTGGGTGTTTACTATTTTTTGAGGAAACCATATAGATTTTTCAAGATCTGAGATTATCCTTGCTTGTTTTTCACATTTTTTTTGTTGATTTGATGAATTATAAAAAATATGGAAACTTAAATTCTTTTATATTAAGTTATTCCCATGCATATTTGGTAGTGGTCCCATTGATAATTATTCCCACACCTAACCCAAACTCTTGCACACCCAATTTGTTTTAATTTTACAAAGTGGAGATTGCCCTTGCCATTCAAAACTTCAAACATGCATAAATTTTAGCATGTTGCTCCATTTGAGGAGATTTTTTTTAAAGTGAAATTTTCATGATTTATACACATTTATACTATTCTCATTCTTTCTAAATTATAACCTATGTAAATTCAATGGAGTTTCATATTCCTAGTCTTTTAGCACACATAATTTAGCACATACTTCCTTTATGTACTATAGATCAAAGTTCATTTCTACCTCTTACCCATTCAACTATCACAAGTGAAAATTCAATATACAAATCCTATTGAGGAATAAAATATTACACCAAACCATGATGGGTATATCAAAATAATTAACACTGGATGTAGAGAAGATGAAATGGTACAATAGAAGTGATAAAGCCTATGGTCTCCTATGACTATTTATGTCTCCTAGACTAATTTTTGAATTGAATTTGATATTACTCATAATGAATTTTAGAACATATTTAAAAACCTCTTTGGAAAGTAGGACATAATGAGAGGTCATGAGTTAGAAAATGAGCTTATCAGTTCTAGCCCAATTTTTTTTGATATAATATAAGACTTCTTCACAAAGTTCAAATAAGTTAGGTTATATAAGCTATGTTACATTGACAAATAATTATGCTTAATTGATTATTTCCAATGTTTCCAAATTAGGATATGACTATTATGCCTTCATTTCTACCTTTCATGCTACCAATCATGCCATTAGAGCTACATGGCCCTTGCGAGATATGGATGACTTTGCTTTTGACTTTACCCAGGAGAAAGACAAACTCATTAAAATGGGCACACTTAAGTCATCTTAATTACATTCCTTAATTGTGAGTCATGATAAATATAAGGCTTCTAGTAATAAGGAGACGAAATAGAATAATAAAAACCATGGTAAAGAAAGGGTAAAAAATCTAATGTTAAGTCCAAAGCATCAAAATAATCCTTCTCTAAATATGGGAAACCCAAAAAAGAGTGACTCATATGTGTGTAAATCAAGAAATATGGTCATGATGAATCTAAATACATGAAAAAATAGATTGACCAACTAACTAAGATGATCGATAAATAAAATACTAGTGTCGATGATTCTTCCAATCAGAGTTCATTAGCATAGGTGTCTTCTAAGGCCAAATATAGTAATAATGGTAAAGCACTTGTTGTAATTACATCACAACCTACCACATGGTTTGTTTATTTTAGTGCTTCACACCATATGGATTCATCATAAGAAATGTTCTCATCTTTAGAGCCTTATTTTATGCCTTCCATCTTATTGGGTGATGATCCTTCCATTGAAGTTAGTTGGAGTGGATCTATTAAAGTGAATTATGGGATAATTCATGATATTCTTTGTGTTCCCTATTTATCCACCAATATTTTATATATTTATCATATTAGTCATATCAGTTCAAGAAAGAGATTTGAGTTCACACCAAATTTCATGGTTATTATAGAAATAAATAGTGACTCCATTATTGTATTTAATAAATCATATCATTAGTCATGATTGTATACTTTCTCACATTTTTTTCTTGATCAACATAGTAATTCACTATAAACTTATTCAAATGGGGTGACTAAATTATGGCATGAGAGATTCATCCATCTCAACTATCACTATGTAGAGAAACCTAGTTGTAAACACATGGTTTCAAGGTTTCTAGGAGTCAAGTTTTCTAATAGAGTTGCATACTTGGTAAGTATCCCAAGGAGAAGTATGATAGGGTAAAATCACATAGAGATGAGTTGATATTAGAGCTTGTCCACAATTAAATTTTTAGTCTATTTCCAAAACCTTCATTTAATAGTACTGAATACATTCTTACTTTCATTTATGAATTTTAAAGGTATATTTGGGTTTACTTTTTTAATCATAAATTTGAGTTCTTTGATCATTATTCAAGACTTTAAGGCACTTATATAAAAATATTCAAGTAAGACCATCAAGATTTTGTGTGCTAAGAATGGTGGTAAGTGTGTCAGTAACCATTTTTAACAATTAAACACTTAAGAGGGGATTTAACTACAACATAAATTTGCATATAGTCCTCAATAGAATGGTGTTGTAGAGTGAAAGAACAAATATTTAATGAAATTTCCAACTATATGAAATTTCCAACTATATGAAATATTCCAATTCTCTTTCACCTTAGCATTGGGCCAAGGCTACAATGTGTGCTTGTTATATCTAGAACTGAATTCTTCACAAAGCATTTAAGGGATTCACTCCTTTTGAAGCTTGGCATGGTTGTAAACCCATAGTGAAGAACTTTAGATTATTTGGATCTCTAGTTATGGACCACATTCCAAAGAGAAAATGTAAGGGAATGGAACCTCAAAATTATACTTACAAAATCTTTAGATATCCTAAGTGTGTTAAGATTCAAGATTATCCATCCTAACACTCATGATTTATTCCTCGAGAGGAGTGTTTACTTTCAAGAGGGTCCTTTAGACCCATGACACTACATATTATTTGGATTCACTAGGATTTGATGATAATTCTAGTGATTGAGATCCACCGGAGTAACTTTATGATGATCCAAATTCTTCTTCTAGTTTTTGATTATGAGAGTAGTGATGAGGATTCACTTCCTCCTTCTCCTTGAATATCTTCATAGGATGAGTAATGTACTCCTAACTCTTAGATAACTAGTCTTCTTTAGGCTATAAAGACATTGTAAAGTGTTAGCCAATGGGTTAGAGATCCATCAGATAACATGAAAACTTATTTATAATTTTTTAATGCTCCAAATGTTTTCATTACATATACTTATGATACACAATCATTGTATGAGGCATCAAAAACTCGAGTGGTATAATTATATGCTATGTACCTAGGGATATGATGTATTGATGTATATGGGTTGATGGAGATGCCGACATGTGGCACACATCCCCTTAATTAGTTATATGGGTACAATATATTAGGATAATAGAGTAACTTGTGGAAGTAGTATATTAGGTAATGGTCAGCCTACATTGGGATTAGGAGGTTATCCATCCATGGGTTAGATAGATGTATATATATAGGAGATGATTATCATGGTAAAGATATCAAGTAAGCATTGAGTCTTCTATTGTAAGAGGATATTGGAGGTTGTCCCCTCGAAGAGACATTGTGGAGTTATTCCTTCCTAAAGGAGTATTATATGGTGTTTCCCTACCTTAAGGGTATTTATGCATATATTGAATATCAAGATCATTACAAGTGGTATCAGAGCTTCGATTTGGGTAATTTGTGTGGAACGAAACACTAATTTCACTATATCTTATGAAATATAAGGAATTTTTATTTTAAATTTTTATTGAAGATGTAAGAAAATATAATAGAAGCGTAGTAAAAATTTCAGATTTTTTTGATTCATTTTGAGGGAGTTATTGATATTTTAGGGTTTATAATAATTTCGCTATATCTTTTCAAATATAAGGAATTTTTATTCAAAAATTTTATTGGAGATGTAAGCAGATTTAAGAGAAGTACAGTAAAAAATTAAAAAAAATTTTGAGTCGTTTTAAGTGATTTGTTATGATTTTATGGATCAATTTTGACATTTTAGGGTTTCATGAACCTTAATTTTTTTTGTGGATCATGGAGTTGCAAAAAAATTTAGGTGAAGATGATGTTGATGCTAGAGAATGGTGGATTAATTTTAAGGAGAAGAATACTATAAAATTTTTATGGAAAATAGAATTATGTTTTTCTTTGTCTGGGCCCACAAAACATTGGTGGACTAATGAATTGAGCTTTGTGCAACAATATTCTTCATGGGAAGCAATGGATAAAACTTTCCTAGATCGATGGTATATAAATGAAAAAGAGGATGTAGAAGAGGAATAAAATCACGATGATAAAGAAGAAGAAGAAGAAGAAGAAGAAGAAGAAGAAGAAGAAGAAGAAGAAGAAGAAGAAGAAGTAGATGATGATGATGATAAAGGTTCAAATTATTTGGCTCCAAAGAAATCTAAGTCAATTTTTCAATTTCATGGATGCATTCAAAAGAAAAGGGTTATTGTGTCCATAAACCCTACTAGTAAGTATAACTTCATCAACATGAATGTGTCCAAGCATCTACATGTTCAAGCAAAGAATATCAAAGAGGTTTAAGTACATGGTAAGAATATTTCAATGTTGGAAGATCTAAAGCTCAGTATGGAGAAATATGTTTTGCATTCAGATTTTTATGCTTTGGATATGGATGATATGGATATAGTTCTTATATATCCATGGTTAGAGACTTTAGGAAAAATGAATATTAATGTTTAGAAAAAGTTCATGAAAATTGGTATAAGAAAAAGAAGATCACTTTACAAGATATCATAGTGAAAAAGGCACCAATAACAATCCAGGTAGTCATGAGGATAAGATGGAAACATGTGATGAAGAACATGATGAAGATTTAGATGATATAGATAGAGACACACTACAAATGAGCACTTCATCTACTCAAGCGAAAAAGAAGGAAAAGGTGGAAGAGGTAGAAGCAAAGGTGGATAAGGTCAAAGTATTGGAAAAGGTTGAGGTATATAGACACCCACATCATCATGAGAGGAAACAATCATAGAACCACGTGAGGAAGTCTCATAACAACAATCATTTTATCTATACAAGAAATAAAATTTCTAATCATTATGGATATGCATGGAATCCAAAGAAAATATACTATGGCACATGGAATGAATGGGTAAAACACTATGACTATGCATGGAAGAATACCTACTATGGTCATGGTTGGAATCAGAGTAGCACAATAGAATATGGTACATGGAATAAAAAGAGGAATAATTATGCTTGGATGCCAAAGCAGTATTATTATGATCATGAACAAAATTAGAGGAGAAAAATAAAATTTGGAAACAAGATTGGAGACCTATCACCTGCCAAGATCACATATGGATGTCTAGATGATAGAGATTGGAGACAAGTGTGCAATGATTTGAATCACACTCATTATTTGGTTTCTTCCTATGTTTTGGGGATGAAACATGTCAAGGAGGGAAGGAATGCTATGTACCTAGGGATATGATGTATTGATGTATATGGGTTGATGGAGATGCCGACATGTGGCACACATCCCCTTAATTAGTTATATGGGTATAATATATTAAGATAATAGAGTAACTTTTGGAAGTAGTATATTGGATAATGGTCAGCCTACATTGGGATTAGGAGGTTATCCATCCATGGGTTAGATATATGTATATATATAGGAGATGATTATCATGGTAAAGATATCAAGTAAGCATTGAGTCTTCTATTGTAAGAGGATATTGGAGGTTGTCCCCTCGAAGAGATATTGTGGATTTATTCCTTTGTAAAGGAGTATTATATGGTGTTTCCCTACCTTAAGGGTATTTCTGCATATATTGAATATCAAGATCATTACATTATATGGAATAGGAGTATGGTTTATTTCATAAGAGTAATAGATTTTGGGATTTAGTCCAACTTCCTAAGGAAATAAAACTTTTTCTATGTATGTGGATATGTTGAACAAATTTTATAGAATATGAGTCTGTAGACATCTTCAAAAAGGTTTGGTAGCAAAGTGTTTTTCTTAGGTACCTGGCATTGACTATACCAAGAAGTTAACCCCCATTACTAGAATGAACTCAATCTGACTCACTCTTGATATAGGTAAAACACATCATTTGGATGTGAAGAGTGTCTACCTTCACAGTGTAACTACCATAAGGATTTTTGGAGGATTACTCATTTTTTAAACTTTAAAAAATTATCTATGGCCTCAAAAAAGATCCTCAAGCTTTATATGTCAAGATCCACTTCTTTCTTCGTTTGGTTAGGTTTACCAAATGCCATTCTAATCTAAATGCGTATATTTTGTGGTAAGATGATTCACTATTGATGTTGGTTCTCTACATGGATTAACTATTAATCACATAGATTTATTCATCCACCATTACATAAGTGAAAAATATTTTATTTAACATGTTCTCAATGAATGACTTGGGATTGTTGCATTACTTATTCAAGATTAAAATTTATCATTCCAAATTTGGGATCACAATTACATAATCCAAGTATGTTCTTAATTTTATTGCATAGTTTAACATGGCTTACTGCAAGCCAAATCCAACACATTTTCTATCTAGTGTAAAGATTAAGGTTGATTTTCCAAATCCTTTGGTTGATGCTATCTTATATTGACAACATGTTGGTAGTCTCATCTACCTTATGCACACTAGACCTAAAAATTCATATGCAGTGGGTATAGTCTCTAGATTTATACAAGAACCACATAAGCTACACTGGAAATTAGTTAATCATATTCTCTACTACATTCAGTATACTCATAGTTATAGGATCACCATGGAGTAAGTATCAATGTTAACAAAATTGGTTATATAAATTTATAATGGATTGGTAATATTCAAAATCATAATTTTACTTCCAAAATTGGTTATACAAATTTATAATGGACTGATGATATTCAAAATCATAATTTTACTTCAGGCTATAGTTTCTCCATGGGTTCAGGTCCAAATGTTTGGTCAAGCATGATGTAGAATTATATTGATTTATATTATATAAAGGTATAATATAGAGGAGTTATTAATTATAACACTGAGTCTATTTGGATTCAGGGGATTCTCACTAAGTTTGACATTCAATTTTAATCAATAAAATTCCTATTCTATGACAATCAAAGAATAATTTAGATATTCAATCATTTGATCCTCCATCAACATACCAAACATATCAAGATTCACATGCATTTCATTAAGGATCTCATTAATTAACTATTCATTGATCTCTTATACATCTATAAAATGAATTAAATTAATGATATATTAACCAAACCATTCATTGAGAGAAAACATCTTTATTTGTGGGCTCAACTTGGGGTTTAGGCAACTCCAAGTTCTTCATCTTCTAAGGAATCATTATTATGTACTTGGGTACCTTTTTAGGCCATTATTTTGGAATCTAATTCTTTTACCCACCTAATTTATGCTTAAAGGGGGTGTTAGTTCAGGCCTTTTCCCACTTTGTGGTTTTACATACATGATATAGTTAGCTTGGTTAGGTTTAATAAATCCCAACAAGGAAGATAATCCAACATGTATGAGGATGTTGGGATGTGTTTATCTACCACTAATATAATTTACCTTCTTATGTAATTTTTGGCTAATGACTATTAATGAAATTTTTGTTTGTGAAGATAACCATGCTAAACAATTAAATTCAATGTCACACATAAGGCCAAACACTACATCCAATAAATTATAACATGTAACAACAAGGAATTCCAATATATTCACACAAATGATATTAAGAATATAAAAACAAAAGGGACATAAATATGTTGCACACACATGGCCATGTGGCAACACTAATAAGCAAGAAATGTTTATCCTATCATGTAATAAATTAAAAATAATAAAATGAGCATAAGCATAAAATAATAAAAAATTGCTCTAAACCATCCATATATATCGATATCACATTATAGCAAAGTAAAATATTGATTTAGAGAAATATAAAATATGAGAAACTAGAAAGACACTTGTAAGATATGTATATCAACATGGGAGAGAGGTCATAAAGAGATAAGCTATGATAATGTAATATGTAGACCAAGATGCCCCCAAAAAAGGCAGGACCACTAGGTATAGGAGAATTGAGCATCTAAGAATCCATGTAGAATATATATGTCCTACATCACACTCATATATAAACTGAAATGCATGTGTATATTAATAATAATATGTTATATACCCAAATTATGTCATAAAAAACATATCTAAATGAAATAATTATAAAATTATGTCATGCTCAAGTCAATTATTTTTAAGAATATTGTGAATGTTTTTGTATTTTTTAAATATTTGAATGTTTTTGTTTTTACAAAATATCTAAATTTTATTAAATTGTATATGAAACAACCTAATGATCTTGTTAATGAAAGGACCATTATACATTTCTATAAAATAAAATTGTAGGATGACTTTCTATGAATGCAAAGTGTTACATGTAGATGAATCAAATTTTGAAAAGGAATCAAGTAATATGATGTAACTATCTTAATCACTATTCATAGAATATTTTGTAGGATGTGTAATTCTAGAAGGTGTTTGGCTTGGTGGAGTCTATTGTATAGTATGATAAGGTTCTAATTCTTGTATTCATGGTGAAACATGATAAAATGTCTGAGGTAATACCTTAGGATGCATTATTTAATATGAATATATCTTTAAAATTTTCATAAATTACTTATGTGAAGCTTGTTATCTAGGAAGATAAAATACTTTCATCTATACTAACTATATAGAAAGATATTTCATAGTCACAAAAAATGAATTTGTAATATGATACTAAATAGATGTATTAACCAATTATAGTATTTTTAGGGGAGGAAGAAGAGATAATACTAATTGGAAAGGGTATACATATCAAATGCTTAAACATTTTACCACTTGATTACAATGTATATATTTTATACATCGATTTACTATTAACATTAATGCATAGAGTTACTACATATAAGGTCACCCTAATACCATGATAAGAAAACTATATTTTTAAGACTAAAAATGTAGTGTCCATTGTTATTCAATCAACCTCAAGATGTAGTATTATATTGCGAGGAGTATTCAATATATGTCCATTGAGTAATTTGACTAATTTTGATTTATCTTGTAAATCCTTTTCTATATACCATAGAGTATGAAGAAGTGTCATTATGCATGTTCATTCACTTGAACTACTATAAATAATGACAATATGTATGGATTTTTTTTATATAAGTTTAGATAAAAAGACATGTCTATTTGAGTCATCATAATTTAAAATATCACTATCATCAAATGTGAACATAGGATGTGGTGATGATGCACTTGATATAAAAAAATGTTTGGGGAGGATATGCATTATATGCATGGTATACCTCTAATTTATATATATTCTCTATTGTATCATGGTTGGGAAATGGATTATTGAATATTTTCAACTTTTTATTTTCAATTTTATGTGGTTTAGGCTCTTTTTTGGTTGTGCATAACTCATTATTACTGTCATCAATAAGATCTTTTATGTACTATATTAGTCTTTAACACTTGTTTCTAGAATTTATAATACATACATGATAGTAAAAGAATGTTTTATTGTCAAATCCATTATGTCAAGGCTTAGTCATAACAACTACTAATATAGAGGGAGAGAGATGATTTTTCATTCAAATAAATTTTGTATTAAAATATGAGGAGATGATGGAAACTATGAAAATTAAATCCTTAGTGGAGCCTCCAATTAAATATTATTCATTGTTTTTTATATTACATTAAGTTTTACTTTTTATTCATTATTATCTTTAGATTTGACCTTATAGGTTAGTTACATTTTAAGCTTAGTATTTAAGGTGGTTGGATCATTTGGTGGATACTTAAATTTTTTCAAAGCTATGAGCTTGACTCTTTGATTATATAACATAACTCATCAAAATATTTGAATTTTTAAAACATGATAAACTCATGAAGTGGTGCTATAAAACATTGTTTGAAGATATATTTTAACTCATTTTCTATAATATAACTAGTCATCTTAGCTAGCATAGTTTTTAATCAAAGAAAATAGTCAGTAATTGACTCATTCGAGCCTTGTTTGAGTTTGGAAATTATTACATAAAATAGTTTTCTCTGATGCTAATATATAATTTTTATAAAAATTATCTTCCAAAGGGTTCAATTATTTAATTTATTGGAGAGAAATGCCATGAAATTATCACAAGGCATATTCATTAAGGCTTCATATAAATAACTTGGTCAATAGTTTTTCAATGTATGAATAATCTAAGCATGTTACATGAAATAATCAAAGATGATGTTTGGGGTTATTTTACCATCACATAGTGGAATATTAGGGGGTAAAAATCTGATTGGTAATGGGTAAGATGTTATCTCAAGTGTCAAAGGATAATTAAGTAAGTAGTGGGAGTCCATTTAATGAATAGTTCTAAAGACACCTTGCCCTAATTTTAACACCTTAGGATGCATGTCTATAACAGTTTGCTTAAGGAATGTGAAGTAGGTAAGGTTTGTCATGGACTATGCATAATAATAAAAGGAGGTTTTTATGATGCCTATATATATGAATATTAATATGTCATAATCCTTGTGATGATCGATACATATGGATGATGTCACATATGTAAGTGAATGTGTCAATATAGTAATAATATAAAATAACACACGTAAAGTGAAATTATTAAATATTAAGATCATGAAAGGGATCATATTATTCTTTAAAAGTAAAAGGATGATCCATTTTTTGTTCATATATTATAATGTATAACAATGTGTCAATATTATGTGGATTAAATTTTATATATTCAGTGAATTATTTGACATTAATTTCGTCCAATTTATCTTTATTAGATTTATTATTCTCAGTAATAATAACGTTCCCAATAGGCCATGTAGTTTTTGCAATGGGAAATGTAGAAAATCTATAAATAAATCTAATCTTAGAGATGATAAATCCTACTTACACTTTCGATTGTGGATACATTAGATATTCAGGTTCATGACCAAGATGAATCTACTAGACTTAGCCAAGGGATCTCTTACCATAATAATATCAATAGGGAGGGTTATAAATCCTCTAGTTAAGAAAAAGTATGCAATAAACCTAACTAGGTACTATGTTTTCATATTCACTAAACTAATAGCAAGTAAAATATAATCTAATATAGTGCTCACCAAAGCTTATGGCACAAAGTAGGGGTAATAAACATTAAAAGTCATATACTCATGTCAATGTATATGAAATCCTAATGCATGGAAGAGAAGTAAAAATTCATATCTATATACTCTTACAAAGGAGGAACAAACTTATGAATACTTACCTTTGAATATGAATCCATCGAGCCTCAATCTTTCCCTTGGCCAATGTGTTGTTAGCCATTTTAGCCCACATAAAAAGCTTCTCCCTAGTTTGAACATATGAGAAAATTTTTGGATGGAATGAGTGGAACAAAGGCATAAAAAAGAGGTCTAAGATTACAAAGTGAAAGGGACCAATAGGTTCTCATATGTTTCAAGCATTCAAGAGCATAATATAGGTTGTAAAATTCTTGTAAATTAATCATAACCTTGAAATATTGAGCCAAGGATGAATTGGGAAAGTCTAATGCTCTAGACCATCACCAAGATGTCATACTAAAATGAATGGACTAGTTCACTTGTGCATTCAATAAATGCACCTCAAAAATCCTCACGAGCTAAAATATTATAATACCATGTTGTTCCTCATTCCAAAATCATATCCTACAAATTTCATGCCTTGGTGAGTTCTTTAGATCAAGTTATAAGCGTTCAAAGTTGAACAAGTTGTGTGATGGTCACATGAACATCATTGATGTAATGAACATCTCCCATAAATTTGAATAAGCAATGTGATGTTTGTTGATGTTTAAAATTGTGCTTGATTCTAATCAATAACAATGGGAAGTTTCAAGTTGTGGGATATTATAGCTTGAAACAACCTCCAGATTTTAGAGAAGCTGGTCTCTTCTTTTGTATCAAGTGTGGGGAGAAAGGATAGAAAATTAAATAGAAACACAAATTCAGGAAATGAAACCTAATTATGGTGATGCGCCTGAGTGTAATTTTTATCCTAATCTTGAGAATAGTGAGACTATATGTAGGATTCATTTACATTTAAGAGCAAACAAGTGTATGATCAATGTAAAAGATTGAAATAATATAAATAGAGGCTCACAACAGAGACTTCTTTTTCTGAGATATAGAAAATGTCAAAAAAGGCATAGGGTTCAATCTTCTTATAAGAATATTCCAATCACATAAGAGGCGCAGAAACATGTACAATTATATAGAACTTCCGACTCAAGAAAATGAGACAAAAGCAAATGACATTCCTAATCATAACTCTAGAAAGCCTACAACATAGACTACTTTTACGCATGACATAGATAATACCAACAAAGGCATAGAGTTCCATCTTCTTAATTCTTTTAGCCACATAAAAGACACAGTTACATCAAATTTACAACTCAAGAAAATGAGACAAAAGCAAATGATATTACTTAGTCACAAACTCTAGAAAGTCTAAAACCTTTTACAAGAATAATTCCCTCTATATATCCCTTTTCTCTTTCCATCTCCCTTTCCTTTTATAGCCTCATATTTAGAGATAAAATAGTGTGGAATTTAGCATATTCAATTCCTTGGATGCATTCTGGTCTTATCAAAAAAGGCCATGCTGGGGCAGGGTAGTTGCCCTGACTTCAATGTGTCAATTCATGTCTAGTACCTCCTTTCATGCCTAAATTTCCTCATTCCATCACTTGCTTAGCCACACAACTGTCCATTCTCCTCCACTTATAGGGGACAAATAGATGACTCCTTTTAATGTTTGTAGGCCCTAAAAAAACTACCCGATGAACTGCTCCACCTACCAAAAATAACTCCTACTGAGTTCCCCTTAGCTCGCTTGCTGAAACAGATACATAGAACACTCTGTCCTATTGAAATGTAAGAGGACCCTTAGTCAATTCCCTAAAAATCTTATTATTACTTAGAAGGCACTGGAGAATGACACTTAGTGCTTTCTGCCTAATTTATTGCAGAGATGCAACTCTTTCTGCTTTCCCTTTAGCTATGCTATAGAATTATTTGGGGAACATATTAGGCTCCTACAGATGGTGACACTTGGAAGCTTTCATAGACCTTTGAAATAACACCTAGGACCCACCAAAATCTTTATTCAGTAATGAAGCTTGAAGATGATCTCTCAAAAGTTGACACGTGGCAGCCTCTACTATTCTTGGGAAGATACGTGGCATCTTCTGCTTCTTTCAGGAATGGAATAGAAAGGGGCTCATAAAGTGACACTTGGTGGCCTTTGTTGCTCTTCAGTACTTAAAAAAAATGAAATGATGCCTTTGTGCCTTCTAAAAATGTACTTAACCCCTTTGGTTTTTTGGGACACTCCCTTAAACTACCTGATGAACCAAAATGGTTCAATGGTTCAACAGTTCAACACTGCATGCCATTTACACATTAACCGAGGTATTAAACCCAAAATGTTAAACCAAGGCATTGAACCTAGGCATTGAATCAACTATCTCTTGGATGCTAACACATGGTGACTTCTGCTTTCCTCTAGAAAAGTAGTCCAGGGCCTTTTGTGACTGCCACCTAGCACTTTCTACTTCTTCCTTCTCATTAGCTTGTTGAAAACCTTTGTCAAAAAATAGAATGAAACACGGGTGCTGATATGAGATGTGGATGATGACACATGATGTGTCCCGTTGAGTTGTTATTGGATACATGGCACATTCTGTGGCTCTCTTGAAAGTTAAGAAAGGTGCCTCGATCGACTCCACTTGGCTATAACCCATGCTCAGACTATGCCACTTAGAAGCTTTTGCTACCCTTTAACACTTAGATTGAAAATGAATCACAAGAAACAAGCCCATGCTCTGTTTCAAAACTTCTGCTACCATGACCAAGGTATGCAGGAACAAAACTACAGTGCGTGACTGAGAATCAGAATGCAACGTAGAGTAAAAATTTTACTCTATAGTTACTGGTGACCCCCAAGAATTTTGAGCCTACTCAAAAAGAAAACTCCACCTTTTGCTAGATCAAAATTATGAAATTTACATCTTCAAAAGAGCCATCACCATGTGTTTAAAACACTTATTTTAAAAAATGGGAAAATAATAAAAAAATAATGCGAGAAAGGGAAATTATTTAACTATAATACATTAGAGACTCAAGTTAATTGAAATGCTTTAAATAGATTCCATTTATAGGAATCTCTTCAGGTTCTCCTTCCATCAATTCTAGCTCGAATGAATTCTTCTGCTTGCACGCATGAATTTTATAGGGCCAGTCCATAATGCTTCAAATTTGGTATGCTGACCCAGCTTGGTAGCTCTTGCATCCCATTTCAAAACAATTGAGCCTACTTCAAAATTAGTATTCAAAGTCCTTTTATCAGAATAGTTATTAACCATTCCCTGATGCTTAATCAATGAATCATGGGCTATATCCCTCTTTTCCTAAACTTCCAAGAGTTCTGCGAGTCTGACTTGCATGGGGCCATTTTCTTCAATTTCAATTTGTTTGATCAATTGGAGAGCAGAGATTTCCAAGCTTAGGGGAATCACAACAAACTTTCCATATACCAATTCACATGGGGACATTTTGATCACCTACTTAGGCGTGATTCTATCAACCCATAGTACTAGATTAAGCACTTTATGCCACTCTTTGTGATGATATGCCCCAACTCTTTTGATGAGTCTTATCAGGTTCTTGTTGGTTGATTCTGCCAGACCATTACCTTGAGGGTAATAGTTAGATGAAGTTTTCAGATATATTCCATGTTTCAAGGCAAATTCTGATACTTTAGACCCCAAGAATGCTTTAGCATTATCTAAAATTATAGTGTGAGGAGCCCTAAAGCGAGTAGTGATACTCCCTAGAAAATCTAGGATCACATTCTATGTTTCTTCCTTAAGTGGGACTACCTCCGTCCATCTGGTGAAATAGTCTATGGCAGTTAATATCCATTTGTGACCCATACTAGACACTAGATTTATCATTCCAATGAAGTCAAGAACCCATTGAGCAAAAGGTTCATCCACAATTATAGGACTAAGGGGCATGGCTGCATTCCTCCTCATCCCCATATAATATTGGCAAGATTGACATTTTTTAACCAGCTGATAACAATCTACAAATAAAGTAGGCTAGAAATATCATGCCTCACTTATCTTTATGGCTGTGGTCTTTGTAGAAAAATGCCCCCTTGATATTCCATGATGCATTTTGTGTAGTATTCTCTTAGCTTCAGCTTGTTCTACACATCTTAACAATTTTCCATCAAAATTTCTTTTGAAAAGGACTTGTTCAATTAAAACAAAATAAACTCCCTGTATCCTATAATATCTCCTTTTATTTTGAGGGAGTTCTCTTAGATAAATCTCATTTTTCATAAAATGAATCCTGCTTGTGACCCAAGATTCTTGATCAACCTCTTTTATTTTTAGCACCATCTCCGTCTCTCCTTCTAAATCTACTTCCTTAGGTAACATATTTTCAAGCTCTTGGGTTATATATTGGCACAGACCCCTACCTCTAACTAGCTTGGTGGGTCTGACCTCTATATCATATTCAAGGATCTTAGTGATCCAATTGGCTCTTTTCTCTATAATTTCCCCCTCTATGATGTATTCCCTAACACTTGGGTGAGCTACAAGTATCAAAATTTTGTTTCCTGATATCATATGCCCAAATTTCTTGAGGGCTTTTACCATGGCATAGGCTTGTCTTTCAACAAAATTGTATCTAGTCTCATAATCCCTGAGAGTTCTTGAGAAAAAGGCTATTGGGTGTTCCCCCTCTAGCCTATCCTTCTTTTGAGTCAAGACAACAACAATACTTGACTCTCCTCCATAGACATACATTACGAAGGGCATGAAAAATTTTGGGTTTTTAAGCACTGAGGCTGTTAAGATAGCCTTCTTGACTTCTTCAAAGGCTTGCCTTCCTTCTATAGTCCATTTGAAGACCAGGTCTTTCTTTAGTAAGAGTGTCAGTGGTCTTACCAAGCCTACAAAATTAGATATGAATCTACTGACAAAATTGATCTTCCCTAAAAAGGACTGAACTGCCTTTTTATTTACTAGAAGAGGTAAGTTCATTATAGCTACGATTCTCTCAGGATATATATATATAAACTCCTTCTTTAGATATTATATGTCCCAAAAATTTGCCTTGAGGTACAACAAAGATGCATTTCTTGGGATTCAATGATATCCCAAAATCTTAACATTTCTTGAAGACAAATTCTAAATGATCAAAATGATCATCAACATTTTTTGAAAATATAGTGAGGTCATCTAGATAGACCAAGATAATATTATTTATAAGTTCCCCAAAGGCTATATCCATAGCTCTTTGAAAGGTGGCTCCTGCATTTGATAGACCAAAAGGAATCTTAGCATATGCAAACGTTCCCTAATTGGTAGTAAAAGCAATTTTATACTGATCTTCATTAGCCAACCAAATCTGATTGTATCCAGAGAAACCATCTGGTAAATAAAACATCTCTGATCCAACCACAATTTGTATAATTTATTCCATGGAGGGCAAGGGATAGTGGTCTTTCAGAGATGCTCTATTTAGATCTCTAAAATCTACACATAGTCTTACATCTCCATTCTTTTTCCTAACTGGTACTAGATTTGATACCCAAATTGAGTGCTTGATTGGAAATATTATTTTGGAATCTAAAAGTTTTTGCAACTCATCTACCATTAGAGGCTCAATCCTTGGATTTACTAGCCTCTATTTCTGTTTGATGGGCTTAGACCCTTTAGTCAGTTCTATCGTGTGTTGAATAATGTCTCTATTGTATCCATGAAGGTCTTCATAGCTCCAAGCTATGACTTTGTCATATCTCTGGCACAATTCAATTAGTCTTTTCTTCTATTCTTGATTTGCAGTATTCCCAACTTTTAGACTTTTCTCGTCACTCACCTCTATTTTAAAATAGTCTATTTTGTCTACTTGGAACCTTTTCTTTTCTAGGCTTACATCCTTTGGGTCAAATAGGTTTTCTAAGGTGATCAAGCCCTTGGGGAGCTCATTAGTCCTCAATTGTATAATTGATCACCATATGCCTCTTCAATTTTTGTTTGCAATTGATCAGCAAACTCATCTGATTATTATAAGAATGAAACTATCTAAGCATCATTTTCGAATACTTGCCAATTCTCATCATTGTCTAGAATAGTTAGCCTCACTATAACTTTTACTGACTCATTGTTAATTACTAAGCTAGTCACTATATTAAACTATGAGCCAATCTGGGCCATCCTATTAGCTTCAGAGTTTTGACTTCTAGGGACTATCTTAATATTGAAAGCTTTAAAATCTTCTATCAAATCCCAAATCCTATGTCTGTAGGATCTCATTCTCACATTTTTGGCTACTACCTTTTCTCTAATTTGCTTTACTACTAATTCTGAATCTCCTTTCACTTTTAGATTCTTTATTCCCTTTTTCTTGGCTAACAAGAGCCCATGTACTATAGATTCATACTCAGCATCATTATTAGTGCAAGTAAATTGGAATCAGATAGCCTTTAAAATTTTATCACCATTTAGAGCAGTAAGACAAATTCATGCTCCAGCACCATGTTTACTTCTAGCCCCATCAAAATTCAAAATTCAAATCTCTAAATCTTGAGTAATAGGTGCCTCTTCCCTTATAACATTTGGGATTGCCTAGTCCTCAACAAAAATGACGTATGTGCCCAAACCAGTAGAGTCATAGTTTTAATATGGGTCGTTATGCATCATAGCCAACAACTGGCTATTTTCTTCTTTTTGATCATGCTCAGTCCAGTCACCTAACTCTTCAACAAAAATCCCTTCTTCCTTATTTAACATAGCAAGAATTACCTCTAATCTTGTTGTTAGTTTGTTGGTGATATGGTCTTTTGATAGTGGTTCAAATAAAATTTTCATCTTCGAACCGTATCTTGTTCTCAAGATGAGGTGAGACCAGTCAAGAGACATATATCCTCCTATTTTTTCTATAAAGTCTCTAGATAAACATAAACCAAAAATAAGAGGTATATCTATGACTAATACATCTTGGTTGACAATTATGTTGGGACATGTGTATAATTGCAATGGGAGTTGTTTGATTCTCCCTACGGTTTGTACTATTTTGCCATCTAGTTGCATAACTCCTTTTGCAAGGGGTTCATATTTTATTTTCAAAGCATTAGCTATTTGCTTGGGCATCACTATAGTACTAGCTCCTGAGTCTATCAATGCATTATACAAGAGTTTCCTTCCAATTATCAGAGTTAAATAGAAGGGCTCTGGTTTGGATTTACTTGTGCTACATCATTCACAAAAGTTATTGTCTTTGGAGAAACCGTATCTTTGAGCTTTTTTGTTCTAGTAGGTCCTTCCTTGGTGACAGTACCTTTGGGCACTACTTGGCCTTGAAGAGCTTCTTGTAGTAGTGTCTTCTATTCTAGAATATCCAATATATCCCATATCAATACTTATGCTCGAGTCTTCTTCAACTAATCCACTACATTTATTGGTTCCAAAGATATCTCATTTTTTTTGAGTTTGGGTAGGAATCCCTTAATCTTGCACCAGCTGAGGCACTTCTTTTCTAACAACAGTGTTTCTTTGCCCTTGAGATGGAGGATTATTCTTGACTTGACCACTTACAATCTCAGGCTATTCCACCATTCTCCTCTTTGATCTAGTGTAGTAATCAAATTGCACCACTAGTCTTTAGGAGGTAGATGCTTCATTCAAGAAAATTGATTCTTCATCTTCAACCCATGAGAACAAAGCATGTTTCAAGGCTATTTACTCCTCTTGTTTCAAGGACATTCCTTGCATCTAGGCCACTAGGACTAAATTTTGCATATTGGGAGACTGATAGGCTTGATTGTCACTGGTATTGGCACACTGACCATCCATTCTTCTTTTCTATGCCACCCTTTATTGCAAATTACCCCTAGGACAATCTATAGGTGTATGAGCATTTTTACAAGGGAAACACTAGGAATTAATATCATATACATAATTATTTTGCCCTAGAACCATCTCCCTATTTGAGTTGGGAGGAATGGTCTGTGAGGGTGTGGGAACTGCAACTAATTGATTCGCTGGCTGATGGTTAGTTTTATTTGGAGGACCTTGATATTGGTTTGGTTGGGACAAAAACCTATTTCCTTGATAGCCTTGATAAGGGGGCTTATGGAAAGTATTCTACTGCCTCTTTATATTAATTAGCTCATTGGAAAATGTCCTCAGGATATTCTTGATATCATCCATCTCAGATGGCTGAGCAGAGATAGGTTCTTTCACAGATGATTGAGGGTAAGTGTACATAGACACAGGTGGGCTTACAGCTTTAGGAACTTCTTGAGGTAAGGGAAAGGAAATTTTTGGGAACATGGGCATGGGAGGCCTTGGAGGTAACTTTCCAACATATATTAAATGATTCTCAGCTTTGATAGCATATTCATAAGCCTCTAACAAAGTGTGTCTTCCCAGTGACTGAATCATAATAAATATATCTAAATTTAAAGCTTTGAGATAAAAACACTATGGCCATACCTGGTAGTGGTCTAGCTATAGCAGGTATTCTATCCCAAGTCTTTTAAAATTTGGTATTCAAGTCAGTCATGTCTTCCTATGGTCCCCTCTAAATGGTGATTAACTGCTATAACAAGGAAGACTTATCACCCTTTTCTACAAATATTTCAAAAAATAATTCTCCAACTAGTCCCATGCAGATATGGTATTTGGGGTCAAAGACCGATAACATTCTAAAGCCTTCCCTTTAAAAGAAGTTGCTGAAAACCATATGGCCACATTTTGCTATGTGACAACATGTATATCACAGACATCTGATACATCTTGAAGATGTTTCGCAGGTGTTTTAGAATCTTGCCCACTAAACTTGGGTAGAGATTTTAGAGCATTTACTAGGATAGGATCTCAAATGACTAGTAGTGTTGGGAGGATTAAGGGGCTACTAGTGTTCTAGCTTGCATAATTTCTTGGGGGTATAGGGGCTCCCATATTTGGTATTGGTACAAACTGGTTAGCTCTTCTTCTTGGACTTGTTAGCAAAGGTGGCAAAAGAATACCTAGATTTGTAGCAGACTGTGATTTGGTGACTCGTCCATAGCTCTGACTCCTCGTAGCTCTTTGGCTCATATGGTATTGAAATAAACTTCAAGATTGGTCCCATCAGGTGTGCCAAAAACTGTTGATGCTTAAAATTTCACTTGATTCTAATCAACAACAATGGTAAGTTTCAAGATGTGGGATATTGCAGCATGAAACAACCTCTAGATTTTAGAGAAGCTGGTCTCTTCTTTTATATCAAGTGTGGGGAAAAGGGATAGAAAATTAAATAGAAATGTAAATGCAGGAAATGAAACCTAACTATGGTGATGCACCTGAGTGTAATTTTTATCCTAATCTTGAGCACATTGAGACTTTATGTAGGATTCATTTACATTTAAGAGCAAACAAGTGCATGATCAATGTAAAATATTGAAATAATAGAAATAGAGGCTCACAACAGAGACTTATTTTGATAAGATATAGAAAATGTCAACAAAGGCATATAGTTCAATCTTCTTATAAGAATCTTCCAATCACATAAGAGGCGCAAAAACATGTACAGTTATGTAGAACTTTTGACTCAAGAAAATGAGACAAAAGCAAATGACATTCCTAATCACAACTCTAAAAAGCCTACAACATATACTACTTTTGCAAATGACACAGATAATATAAACAAAGGCATAGAGTTCCATCTTCTTAATTCTTTTAGCCACATAAAAGGCATAAAAACATGCACAATTACATCAACTTTACAACTCAAGAAAATGAGACATAAGCAAATGATATTACTTAGTCACAAACTCTAGAAAGTCTAAAACCTTTTACAAGAATAATTCCCTCTATATATCCCTTTTCTCTTTCTATCTCCCTTTCCTTTTATAGCCTCAGATTTAGAGATAAAATAGTGTGGAATTTGGCATATTCAATGCCATAGATGCTTTCTGGTCTTATCAAAAAAGGCCATGCTGGGGCGGGGTAACTGCCCTGACTGCGGCGTGTCAATTCATGTCTAGTACCTCCTTTTGCACCTAAATTTCCTCATTCCATCACCTACTTAGCCATGCAACTGTCCATTCTCCTCCACTTATAGGGGACAAATAGATGACCCTTTTTAATGTTTGTAGGTGCTAGAAAAACTACCCAGTGAACTGCTTCACCTACCAGAAATAACTCCCATTGAGTTCCTCTAGCTCACTTGCTGAAACAGATACATAAAACACTCTATCCTATTGAAATGGAAGAGGACCCTTAGTCAATTCCCTAAAACTCTTCTTATTACTTAGAAGGAATTGAATAATGACACTTGGCACTTTCCACCTAATTTACCGAAGACACGTGGCTCTTTTTTGCTTTCCCTTTAGATATGCTGTAGAATTATTTGAGGCACATATTAGGCTCTTATGGATGGTGATACTTGGTATCTTCCGTAGACCTTTGAAATAACAGATGAGACCCACCACAATCTTTATTCGATAATGAAGCTTGAAGATAATCTCTCAAAAGTTGACACATGGTGGCCTCCACTATTCTTGGGAAGATGCATGGCATCTTCTGCTTCTCCTACTAGGGGTATGTGGCATCTTCCACTTCTTTCAAGAATGGAGTAGAAAGGGGCTCAGAAAGTGACACTTGGTGGCCTCTGCTGCTCTTCGACACTTAAACAAAATGAAATGATGCCTTTCTACCTTCCAAAAAGGTACTTGACCCCTTTGGTCTTTTGGAACACTCCCTTAAACTACTCAATGAATCAAAATGGTTCAATGGTTCAATGATTCAACACTATGCACCATTTACACATTAACCAAGGTATTGAACACAAAATGTTGAACCAAGGCATTAAACCCAGGCATTGACCTGATTGTCTCTCAGATGCTGACATGTGGTGACTTCCACTTTCCTCTAGAAAAGTAGTCTAGGGCCTTCCACGACTGCCACCTAGCACTTTTCACTTCTTCTTGCTACTTAGCTTGTTGAAAACCTTTGTCAAAAAATAGAATGAAATGCGGGTGCCGATATGAGATACAGATGCCAACACGTGATGTGTCCTATTGAGTTGTTATTGGATACATGGCACATTCTGTGGCTCTCTCGAAAGTTAGGGAAGGTGCCTCAGCTGACTCCACTTGGCCAGAACCCATGCTCAGACTATGCCACTTGGTAGCTTCTACTACCCTTCGACATATAGACAAAAAATGAATCAAAAGAAACAAGCCTGTGCTCTGTTTCAAAACTTCTACCACCACGACCAAGGTATGCGGGAACAAAACTGAAGTGCATGACTGAGAATCAGAATGCAACGTAGAGTAAAATTTTTACTCTATAATGTTCATGTAGATGTTATTAACACCATGAATATTATATATGCCATGAATATTGACTGTAAATTTGGTACCTTCATGTTTTTTCTATCTCAAGATGTAAGCCCTTAAAGTTGAACAAGCTGTGTGACAATCGTGTGAATGTCAAAATAAAGCTCAAAAATTAACTATTTGGGTTTTGAATATTGATGGTTACATGGACATCATTGACATTCATGTAGATGTCAAAGGTTGGGCATGTAGACATCAAATTTAATCCATGGTAGATAGTCATTTTTTATTTAAATAATCCAAAAATTAATGGTCGGCATTCAATCATATCAAAGATCCAATGGTGTGAGCTTGCCTAATAGGAAATTAGGCCCAATAAGATCTATGGTATGCATTCAATCATAAATATTGATCCAATGGTATGAGTGAAATTCAAGGAGTTAAAAAATTTAGATCAAAGGCTATCTTTCATTCATACCAAGAAGATATATGATGCATAGGAGGTCAAAAAGTCAATATTTGATAGTAGGGATCTATGGGACCAATAGAAATAAAGATAGTTTAGAGTAATTTGATTGGTATAAGTTATTTTTTGATGAACAAAATTAGGTCAAAAGAGAAATTTTTTATCGAAGCAATCAAGTCCTATAAAGGGTCATCCTATCACCATTAGAGCTTGATTTAACACCATAGAGTAGACCTACTCATATAGTCAAGTTATAATACATAAAGGGGCACCATTAAAGATCCATACAAACCTTTGGTTTATAGATTTTTAACATACATGGTCAATATTTTGAAGGTTGTATTATTATCTTGTGACTATTTTTGCCATTCTTAAAAGAAGGATTCATGCATATGGTGAGTTATCAATTCGTATAAAGATAAAATGGGTCTTTTTTGACCTAATATATTTTAGAATGAGGGTATGCAATCTTTATGTCTACATCAACATAATGACTATAAGAAAATGAATAATCTAGATTGGTTTTCCATATATAAAAAATATCTATGCTCATGTATAATCAAGGGGTAGATATAGGTGATAATGGGAAGGTATCTCATCTGTCGATTCAAATAGGTACTTATAGATTTAGGATTCAAATATATGATCCTCATAAGCAAATCAAGTGGGCTTAGAGTCTCAAAATGGAGAGCTAGTGGTTAGAGAAGTAGTTAGAGTGATGATATTGTTTAAATATAATTATCATCATGAAAAAAACTTGTCTTTTAGTGAATCTCTCATCTAACAAAAGGAGCTCGAAGGCTATTGAAGTAATTAAATTTTAGTTTATTGATAAGGATCAACTCTGATTGGAGAAGGCACATGTATAAGAAGTAATTAATTAACTAACACCACATTTCCTGATGACTATGTCCCCTTTCCAATCTCCTATGCATGTTCCCATCTCTCTCTTTCTCCCTTTCTACTATAAACGGAGGCTTTTGAGCCTTAAATGGATCCCTTTGTATCTGTCTCTTGGGCATGATTAGACTCTACCAAGATTGAGATTATAACATCTTGGAATGAATATAAGACTGTATTTATATTTCATTATGCTTATCTAGTGTGTTCATATCAATTGATTTTCATATGTGATAGATTTTTCTTCCTTGTGAAGTCTTGATCTCACCTAGTTAGTAGTTATCTTCTTATGCAGGTCATATTTAGAGTTCAAATGCCATTTCATTGAAGCTTATATATGGATACATTAGCTAGTTAGTATCTTTCATTATACCTCTCCATCACTTCCCTTATCTTTTGGTCATTTGGTGGACCTCTACATGAAACACTGATGTGTAGTATAAATTTAGAGTTGTAGACCTAGCCTTTTGCTTATCTCATTAGTGTTTTAAGAGATAAAACAGAGTGGATCAACCATCATTTTAGTGCATCACCATTACTATCTTAGATTTCCATTTCTATTATCTCTCTCTCCCTTTTCCCAATCATTAATAGGTTTTAGTTTAAATGAGATAAATGATGCATTAGAGGAGCTAGCCTTGTTAAAAATCCTAGAAGTCTGACCCTGTTATAGGATACCCACAACCTAGGGTCATTCCCATGTTGAGATAGATTTGGAAGTATAACATGAACACTTCTACTTTCATCTAGGTTATAATATAGAACTACAACAATTTGGGCATGCCCAGTGGGAACAAAATCTAAAAGATTGGGAATATTGTTAGTGTGTCTTTCCTTTGATCAACTTTTGGAAGTAAGAAAAGTTAGAAATAATGTTGACACAAAATCAAAGCTTCTAGTTATGAGTAGGACAAGTGTCTCATTGAATATTTTAGTTAGTTCTTGCATCTCATTTGATGTATGAATTTGATATGGATAATTACTATGAATATCCCTATCATTCACCTCCTTATCAACAGTCCCAATATGATCCATATGAGCCTAGTCATCCCTTATAAGAGCCCTATCAAAGCTATGATGAGCCTTATCAAATTTATCATGATCCTTATTATCAAGGGAATGGATCTTACCTTCCTCATGATCCCTATCAGCCCTACTATGATCTATATCATCCTTATGATGAGCATGATCAACCAAAATATGATCCTCACCATCAATATGAGGACCTATATTAGTCACACATGCAATACTGTTGCCTTGATCCTCCCTATTAATAACAATCACATCATACTATTATCTCTTACTATCCCTATCATGATATATCCATACTATAACTTAAGCACACTTTAGTGAGTCTTGAAAAGCATGCACTTGCTCATAAAATTATTATGGCCAAAATGTCCCTACTCACTTGATTCATCATTTGAGGGAGTCATTACAGCAAGTGAAAGAAGAATGGACACCTTTCGAGAGAGAAAATTGGAAAAATCTCATAGGTGAGATGAATGATATATGTGGTTACTTTCAGAACATCAAAGATAAGCTACAAAGTCTTGAAGAAAAACAAGTCCACCTCCATCAGCCTTATGTATCTTCATATACCCCACCTTATCCTTCATATATGACACCCATTATTCCCCAAGAAACTATTATAATTAATCCTTTAGATGTTCCAAGTTATTCATGTATTCTTCATACCTTCCCTTTTTTTAAATCAATCTAAGAGAGCTATGAAAGAAATAAGGATATTGTTGTTAAACAACCTACTATTGGGATCCAATAATCCCTTAAGAAGTCATTCAACTTTCCAATCTAGGATCAAGTGGTTAAGTCATGGAGTGGGCAAGGTGAGACAAATCTAGATTGGGGGGTCTAGGTTAACGAGGAATAAGAACCTATGAAAGTCTCTCCCATCCCTTCTCAACACCCTACTTGTATTCCCTAGCTTCATAGAGCCACTGACCATCTTAAAGAGGATCTATTCCAAGATAATATAGTGATGCAAATCAAAGAATTTGAGATAAAGATAAGGAAGGAGGAGGAGAACCAAAATCATAAGGTTGAAAAAGACCTTTAACTTTTTCATCTTTGATATCTATCTAGAGATGTTCTCAGAATAAGAAAGAGATTTTAATTGAGAAGGTTGAAGAGTAGTTTGAAACTATTGAAGAGTCTCAAGGAAGCTATCAAAAAAATGAAGATCTAGTGGAAGAAGGTACTCTTTCTATGACCCAACTCAACTTTCTCTCCCTATGAAATTTCCTTCAAGATTTAACCATTCATAAGGTTCTAAGTTGTAAAAAGATCCCCTCCATTCTTAGATCCATCCATGAGCCATCCATCACACCTTATACCCCATATCTAGCTTATCATCCCCCCATCACATCTTATCCTTACCATAAAACCCATGAGCCTATTAATCAACCTCCCACCCCACCCTTACTTGAGAAGGAGCCCATTTTGAGGGAATAAATTGAGTAAGAAATAGTTTAAACTATGACTGATCAAGAAGATGTCATAAGTGACTATGAGGAAAAGATCACCATAAGGACTCCCCTTGGTGAACACAAGGGCAACTTAAGATTTTAAAATGAGGAGAATTTTATTGAAGAATATTTTTTAGCTATTCATGAGGAATATGACCAAGACTTGAAGAAAAAGGTATTTGAAAAAGACTTCATATCTAATCATGAAGTAGTGGATAACCATTTCAAGAATGAAATGGAGTGTACCATCAAAGATGAAGGTCAAGTCACTCTTCAAGAAGTTTCAGTCATAAAAGAGTCTCATGAGACCAAGGTAGAAGACATAGTTATTTGAGATGACTCAATAACTCCATCTGATTTTGTATCAACCTTAGATGCACTAGAGCATGAAGAACACCAACTTGATGACCTCATATATCAACAAGAGAAGATTGAAAAAGTAGTAGTTTTAGATGAAAAAGAGGACAAAGATGATTGGAATCTATAAATGAAGCTCTTTCAAGATCTTGAAGATATTTTCCAAATCAAGGGTAAAGTAGTTGAGAAGGTGGATAAAAAGTTTCCCATAGAAGACAATGATAAAGATTGGGTGGATTATGTAGAGCTCCTTGACGAGCTTGAAGAACTTGAAGCTGAAGAGAAACCCAATATTATTGAGGGCATTATGAAAACCAATAAAGCATGACTTGTTGAACCATCATTATTGGTTGTAGTTTAGGAGTCATAAAGGAAAGTTGAGACTATTTGGATGCAACACAAGTTCATAGCTAACCTAGTTAGAGATTCTTATTTCTCACTAAACACCATGGAAATCATGAAGTTGGAAAATACAATAAAGAATGAGGAATCAAGACCAAGGGTCACAAAGTTTCATGCCTCATTCAACCCCTCATCCCATGATGTATGAGGGTTTTCAAAATTTCATTTTGATCCAAGAGGAAAGGTACATACATATTTAAGATGTACATATTAGGGTAGTTTTTGCTATTTTCATCCAAGTGCTACTCTAGAACATTTATTTATTGTCCTTGATTTGTCTCATTTATTTTACCTTCTATTCTAGTTTCTCTTGAATAAGTTCCTTGGGAACTCTATCTTGTTTTATTTCTTTTTTGGTCCTTTGTTTTTTTCAAAAGGGCTTATCCAAATATTGATAGCTAGTTCTAGATTCAGATCAATATGTTGAACTAGAGTGGAGACTCTATGCCCAATGGACTAGATAAGGCAACTTATTATGGGTTTTGAAGAATAATAGGCATGTTTCCTTGAAATTTTCTAGAAATGTTGGCCATTTTGGCCCACATACAAAGCTTCTACCTAGTTTGAATATATGAATAAAGTTCTAGATGGAATGAGTGGACCAAAGGTGTATAAAGGGGTCTAAGATTGTAAAGTGAAAGGGACCAATAGGTTCTCATATGTTTCAAGCATTCAAGATCATAAACTAGGTTGCAAAAGTCTTAAAAATTCATCAAAACCTTGAAATATTGAGCCAAGGATGAATTGGGAAAGTCTAATGCACCAGACCATCACCAAGACATCATCTAGAAATGAATGAACTATTTCACTTATGCATTCAATAAATACACCTTAGAAATCCTCATGATTCAAAATATTATAGTGCCATGTTTTTCTTCATGCAAAGATCATATCATACAAATCTCATGCCTTGGTAAGTTCTCTAGCTCGAGTTATAAGCATTCAAAGTTAAAAAAGTAGTGTGATGATCACACAAACATCATTGAAGAACACATAGACATCATTGATGATCACATAGATGTCAAAGTAAAGCTTGAAAATTTACTATTTGGGGTTTAAATATTGATGATCACATGGAAGTCATTGAAAGTCATGTTGGCATCAAATGAAAGGTAGGCAAACATCAAATTTAAGCCATTATAGATAGCCATTTTAGATTTAAATAATCCAAAAATCAAGTGTTGACATTTAATCGTACTGAAGATCCAATGATGCAATATTGACTAACAAGAAAGTGGGCCCAATGAGATATATGGTATACATTCACTCATACATCTTGATCTAATAGTATGAGTGAAAGTCAAGGAATTAGAGAATCTAAATCAAAGGCTAACATTCATTAATACCAAGAAGATATATGATGAGTAGGAAGTCAAAAAGTTAAGATTTGATAACAAGGATCTATAAGACCAATAGAAATAAAGATAGTTTGGAGCAATTTCATTGGTTTGAGTTGGTTTTTGATGGATAAAGTCAGTTCAAAGGATCATTTTTTGATCAAAACAAAAAAGTCCTAGAAAGGGTCATCCCATCACCATTAGAGATCAATTGAATACCATGGAGCAGACATAGTCATGCAGTTAGGTTAGAAGATATAAAGGGGCACCATTGAAGATCAATACGGACCTTTGATTCATAGATTTATAACATATAGGATCCATATTTTGAAGGTTATAATATGTTTTTATGACTATGTTTGCCATTCTTAAAAGAAGGATCCATGATTATGTTGAGTTCTCAATTCTTGAAAAGATAGAATAGGCATTTTTATACCTAATATAGTTCAAAATGAGGTTATGTAGTCTATAGGTCTACATTGACATAATGGATATAGGAAAACCAATAATCTGGATTAGTTTTCCATCTATACAAAAGACCTATGATCATGTTTGATCAAGGGGGAAGATATAGGTAATAATGGGATGTTGTCTCATCTGTCGATGTGGATCTATCATTGATAAAATAGTTGCTTACCACCATTCATGGCATGACACTATCAAATTTAGGATTCAAGAATTTGATCCTCATAAACAAATCAAGTGGGCTTGTAGTACCAAAATGGAAAACTAGTGGTTAGAGAAGAATTTGGAGCATTGATTCCATTCAAACATACTTGTCATCATGCAAAACAAACCCTTGTATTTTATGAATCTCTCAGCTAATGAAAGGATATTGAAAGCTATTAGATCAATAAATGGTTAGTTTGTTGATAAGGATCAACTATAATTAGAGAAGGCATGCATATAAGAAGTAACCAGTGAAATGACACCACATTTATTGATGACTATGGGCCCCTTATCCACTCTCCTATGCATGTTCCCATCTCTATCTTTCTCCCTTTCTACTATAAATAGAGGCTTTTGAGCCTAAAAATGGATCCCTCTATACCCCTCTCTTGGGCATGACTATACTCTACCAATATTGATTTTGTAACCTCTTGGAATAAATACAAGACTACATTTAGATTTCATTATGATTATTTATTGTGTTCATATCAATTGATTTGCATATGCGGTAGAGATTTCTCCCTTGACAAGTCTTGAACTCACCTAGTTAGTAGTTATCTTGTTATGTAGGTCATGTTTAGTGTTCAAATGTCATTTGATTAAATCTTGTATTTGGATACATTGGTTGGTCATTATTTTGCATTAGACCTATCTATCACTTCCTTCATATTTTAATCATTTAATGAACCTCTACATGAAATAGTGATGTGTAGCAGACATTTTAAGTTGTAAACCTAGCCTTTTGCTTGTCTCATTAGTGTTTTAAGAGCTCAAATAGAGTGGATCAGCCATCATTTTAGTACATCACCATTATTATCTTAGATTTCCCTTTCTATTATCTATCTCCATTTTCCTAGTAATTAGTAGGTTTTAGTGTAAATGAGATAAATTATGCATCAAAGGAGTATCCTTGTTAAAAATAATAGCGGTATGACCCTATTATAGGATACCTAAAGCCTAGTGTCGTTCCCATGTTGAGCTAGATTTAGAAGTAGACCCTGAACACTTCTACTTTTAGCTAAGGTGCAATATAGATCTCAAACATGTGATTCACAATAGGTTGTTTTGGTATGTAAGGATGATAAGGATAAATCAAATTTAGGATACATAACCTATCAATTCATCCAAAATACTTCTCCACAAGGCAAGATCTGTATCTCCAAAGAAAGTATGAAACCATAAGCTTAATCATTAAGTATAATGATGGATAAGTAGATGCACAATATATATTACTTCTTATATTCAATAATGGTTAAATAAATGTGTTTGTATAGGTGCATCTAACCCTAAACCATTCTAGAAGTGTAGGTTGATAAGGTTGATTCGATCAACCTAGTATCATAATTGACAAAAACAAACTAGGTCATGGACTAGGTCATCCACGAGCTAACCTAGACCTTAATAAGTTTTGTCAATAATAATACAAGGTTGATGTGGCTAACTATGTAATGTAAACAATCAAGAAGGGGTTTTAGGTTAGGGAATGGATAATGAAGGTTGTAAAATACTAGCGAAAGGTGAAAAATAGGAGGTAAAGCTTAGGGGAATGGTTTTAAGAGACAAGTGTGTAGATAGTAAGTGGAAAAAGGGACAACAATCCTATAAATCACCAATAGTCTACCCACCCCTTCCCTAGTGCACCATTTAAGGCATGCAATTAGAGAGATTGAGACTTGATGGGTTCCTACAAGATATAAAGCATCAATAATTTTTAAAGTTTGAAAATATTATGTGTATACATATTTCCCACTATAAACTCATCATGTGTCACTCAAGTGTAATAGGGGATGATGCTTCAAGAAATAACATAGTAACACACAACACTTAAGCTAAAAAAAATTATAGTATTTTAAAAATAAAATGATTAAAAGTAAATGACTGAAAGTTAAATAATTGAAAAAGTAAATGTAATGTAACCTTGACTTACCTTTATCATTGGATGGTTGTCTATTATGTTTATATTTTTGATCATGGAGTGAATAAAGACTGATTTAGATAAACCCAAGGATATAAAAATAAATATTAAAGACAAAGAAATGTATGAAAGCCAAGATAACTAGTGTTATGTGGATGGGACATACCTAGTAATTTAGCAGTCTAGGGTGACAAGTGCTATCTTAGACCAAATGATCAAGGTAAAATTTTAGAGTAAATCAGGTAAACAAAAATATAAGGTTACTAAATACCAAAAAAATCAAACAAGTAAACTTATGTAAGAAAGGCAAACTCACCAAGTCAAACCAAGAATACATGTCAAAAATGATGGTAATCAAACATCAATGCGAAAGTAGTAATAATCCTTACTTAAACAAAGATGGGAAAGTAAAAATGGTAAAATAATATTGATGAATGACTAGTAACAATCCTTACTCAATCATCAATGGAAAAAGTGTATAAAAATGAAAACAACATTAGTGAGTGAGAAGTAACAAACCAACCTCACTCAATAATGAAAAAAACACACATAAAAGTAGAAACAGACTCAAGCATCCATATAAAGGGTAGTACATCAATAACAACTGGTAAAATAAAGTAATTCATATCTAGAAATGTAGAGCCATGGTGTAAAGAAAATGAATCCTCGTCACTTAAACATATTGTTTTGTTTTAAAGATAGATAAAACTAAAACATAGTAGTGGTAGCATGATTTGAAGATATGAAGAAGAGGGAAGTATAGAAAATGGGAAAACATATTTATAATTACACATGCGTATAAAAGGGGAAATTGAATGGGTGGAGGGGATAATGAATGAAAAACCAAGGTAGAGGAAATCTTTATTAATGTCAAGACACTCAAATTAGCTTTGTCAAAACAAAAGGATGCTCAACCTTAAGGACTCTGAAGAACTTATCCTAGACACATAAGTCTTAGGTCAAAAAATGAAGTATGTATATCATCCCATGAAGTCTATATGCCTAAAAAGTAAAATGGACTTACCTTCCCACAATGTGTTCCCCATTCCTTAAAACCCCTTATAGAACTAATGGTTTACTACAAAAATTGGGTACTTTCATGAGAAAATAGGTAACACCATAAATTTCATTGAATTGTCCTATTCCAATCTAATAGCCTTTAGTACCCTAATGGACCTCAGCTTTACTGTGAGATAAAATGTGGAATTTGAGTTTGGATCAGAGATAGGATATGTTCTTGTAATTATATCTTTTGGTGTGATTTTGACTTTTGAAATTTTTATGTTGTCTTTTGTATATCATTTCCTTTTATTACAAATGATTTGGATTTTAAATTTATTCATGGCTCTTGTTATTCCTCCTCCATACCGATTCAGAAAACTTAACATGGGTGTTAAGATGACTTTCATTTGAATACTTGGGACTTGATTTCTAAGAGAGAGATCTTAGAGAGCATGTTATCTAACAGTCCCATAAATTCATGTGAAATAAAAGTGATATCTTGACTTTAACCTTATTTTATTTAATGCAAAGTGAAATAAAATTAAATCAAGAGGAATGAAACATGAAACAATTTGAATTACTTCAAATCAAAAAAAATGTGAGAAAGGGTGAAAAAGGGATAAAACGACATAGAAGTATGATTCATTATCATAAGAATGAGTGAAATGGATGAAAATATTCTATCATAGATTATTGTATAAATTTCATCCATAAAAAGAAGTAAAAGATAAAACTGAGAATAAAAAAAATAAAATGTGTAACCATTACAAAACACATTCTAGATAAGGAATAAAATGATGGTGATTTTATGAGGAAGGCCAATTATTATCCATGGTCTTAAACTAAAACTCATAAAAGAGAAACCAAAGGGGTGTCAAAATCATGTGAAGAATAAATAAATAATAAAAAGAGGGTATTTTTGAGGAATCCCAGGTCCTATCCATGGTTTTACACTACAACTCATAAAAGAGAAACCTAAGGGGTGCCAAAAAGTATAAGTTTGGAAAGTGATAAAATAAAGAGGATAACAAGTGGGAAATCATTACGAAGATTAGGTCTTATCAATATTTTTACAATCCAACTCATAAAGAAAAGGAAAATCCAAAAGACCAAAATGAAAGGACTAAGGTTTTTGAAAAGAGAGAACTATTGTAGAGCATGAGACCTATGTAAGTATCCAAAAAAAAGTGTTAGGTAGATAGAATATATAAAGTATGAAAAGAAGGGAAGGCTTTATGCAAAGTACTTCTTGAGGAATTATGCATTGGTGGGCTCTTTGAAGATATGGCCTTCATTTTTTTGAAGGTGATAGGTACCTAGACCAATAATATATTTGACTAGATAAGGGCCCCACCATTTTTGGGCATATTTACCTTATTTATCATGAATTTAATATAATTTAAGGACAAGATCACCAACATTAAATGTGTGAACTTTAAATTATTTTTTATGTTTCTTGGCAATACGGTTCTTGTATTGGTGATTATGTTGTAGAGTAGAAAGATGATGTTCATCAAGGAGATCAAGAGCATGAAGGTGGGATTCATGTATTTATTCATCGAGTATGATACAATGAAGAGATATATAGAGAGAGATAATCTCGAATTTTAATTGGAGTAATTATTCAAAATTTTAGACTAGAGAGAATGGCATTACCCCAGTGGTTTTGCATAAACTAGTACGATAGGCCCAAAGAGGAAGATAAAGATGGAGGTGTCAATCTGTGTAGGTTTCATGAATTATATTTTGAAGGATTTTATTGAGAATTTTTTAGTGGCCTTGAATTTGTCATTACATTACATATGGTAGGGTGTGGAGAATTTGTGATTGATTTTAAATTTAGCACATAGTTGTTTGACATCTTTATTTTTTAAATTACCACCATTATCTAAAATGATAGTATGAGGGAAAATAAAGTGGAATTATTTGATTAAGGATTATTTTGGATATGTTGGTACTGGTGACATTAACAAGGGGCATAGCCTCAACCCATTTGGTAAAATATTCTATGGTTGTGATTATAAATACATACCTATCTTGAGATCGAGGTAATTTGCCTATGGGATCTAATCCCCACATGGAGAATAGCTAGGGAGATTCTATGGTTTGAAGCATAGTGAGATGTGAATGAATTAGATCATCATTAAGTTGGCAAGCAGTGCATGTTTTATCAAATTCAATGACATTCTATTCAAGAGTGGGCCAAACATATCCCATATATAAGCATTTACAAGCTATATCATGTCTACCATAGCGGCCACCAAAAATGCCCCCATGTGCTTATTTAAGAAGACAATTAACCTCATCTTGCATAAAATAGTGGATCAAGGTACCTTTAACATTATGGTAACATAGAATTTTATATCAAAAGACATATTTAAAAGCTTATTTGCAAATGTGAGTCTTTTCAGGAGAATTGACGTTTGAAGGATAAGTTTGGTGTTATAGAAATTGAATTATATGTTTATACCATGGGCTTTGTTGAATGTTGAGGGCCTCAATATGGAAGATAAGTGAATCTTGTGGCTGAATATAAGATGTGGATTTCTTTATTTGCATAATAAAAGTGGGATCAGTAAGAACTTAGTGTAGGTAAAAAAGAGATGCTGAAGAATCAAGGGAATCAACAATAGAATTTTGATCTCAAGTGATGGGATCAATGGTGAAAAAAATTAAATATTTGGTGAGGATAGTTGATATTTGATGATAATAAATGATATTCTCAATTTTTCATTGGTAATCACCATTGAATTGGTAGAAAATGAGCTAGGAGTCACCTAGAGCATGCATATATTGAATTTCTATATCGAGGGTTACTTTCATGCCTAAGATTAAAGCTACATACTCAACCATGTTATTAGTTACATCAAATGTCAGGTAAAAATATAATGGGATGATTTTAATAAGAGGTCTCATGAGGATACAACTTACCCTGGCTCCTTGAATGCATTTAGCACCATAAAAATGAAGGGTCTAAGTATCTTCATGTAGATTGACATTAATTTTAGTAAGTAATTCAATAACTAATTTTGGTTTAGTAGTATTAGGGAATATAACATATTAATCGATATTACTTGCTTATAGGTTAGCAATGAAGTTATGGAGGTAATATTTAAGATATTTTTCCTAGTTGATACCTTCAATGTAAAGAATATTGTTATCGAGAAGACTATATTGAAGGTGATTGGTAGCTGGCACAGGATCTATGACAAGTTGATCAGTAATGATTTATCCTTTGACAAAAAATTTCGTAATAATTCAAAGATCAAATTCCATGAGGAGGACCATCCACTTTCTAACTTTATCTCTAGGAATAAAAGCTTTGGAAAAGAAGTGATGAAGGGGATCAGAATATATGATAACATAAGTGGTTTGATAAAGAATATAATGTCATAGTTTTTTAGCGATAAAATATATTACAAGGCAATCATGTTCGACTTTTTTGTAAAATTTCTCATAATCAAAGAGGCCTTGAATGATATATTAGATGGCATATTCCCTTATAGTATCATATTTTTTGGAAAGCATTACCCCAACTGATATAGTTGTGGAAGAGGTATACAAGATCAATGGTTGATCATTTGAAGGGGTACACACACATAAAATTATTTTCTTTTATTGGATTTCAATGTATATTTTTTATTTTTCTTGCATTCTAGAACAATGTTCTAATGGCTGGAAAACACATAGGAGCTAACCCATAGAGAGAGTATAATGGAAAAAATGAGTCATACACACCATTTGGAATCTGATGGTGACATGTGGTAACTTGGATTACATATTGAAACAATATGAATTGAAGAAGGATTGAGATTGTACAATATTCATTTTTATATTTTTTATGATATTTGAATTTGATTTATACAAATATATTATGAATCTGAATAAATCAATTCAAATTAACAAAGAAAAAAATAATGAACCTCACTATCTAGATCAAAAGATATAACTAAAATCCATTCATTATTGTTGTGATTTGATAGAGAAAATTTTAAAATTTAAATTAGGTAAGGTGTGTTTGATTTATAAGCTCTCTGATATATTGATCCTAGTAGTAAATAATGAACAAGGCCTAAAGTTTCACTAAATATGGAGTATCAAACTTATATATAATAGACATAGTATCATGTGTTTTAGGTAAATTGAGAGAAACAACCTATTGATAACCACTTACTAGTGCACAGCAATAATAAATGGTCAAAAGACTTCATATACTTAAAAAGAAAAAACATAGGAATTTTTGATATATTAGAGGTACATGGAAACTAGATTATTTGAATAGTGTTTTATAGATGCTTTATTATTGGAGAAATATCCCTCACATCACGAATAAGGTAAAAAATGACTAATTTTCCCAATGCCATAGTTCTTATGATTTTTTCAACCATCAGAACATAGTTCTAGAATGCAAGAAAAAGAAAGAAGAATACATTGAAATCCAATCAAAGAAAATAATTTTGTGCATGTAAAATTAAGAATTCAACCTAAAACCCATAGGTCAAAGAAAAAGCATATATTATCACTCAATATAATCCTTGAGATGACTATACTTCTCTTTAGTGTATGGAAATCATGAATTTAGTTAAAACCCTATAAAATTTTGGGAAAAAAACTGTTCAAACAATAAACATGTTCTCCAATTATTTTATCCCATTTTATTTAATAGTATTTCATAGGCATAAAATATTGATAGATTATTTATATTTTTAGATATAAAATTCAAATATAAATATTAATGTAAATAAAAATTAATTAAAATTAAATGAAAAGTGGCAGATGTTAAATATAGAAAGTACAACCAAGAGTAAGATACTTAAAGTTTTATTATTTTTAGTTCACTTTAGTAGGTTTATGGTAGTGAGAAATAGAATGAAATAAGACTGTGACATTTCAATTTTAGTATCAATTTATTTTCCTATGTATGGATAGGTTTATCTGCTTGGACATCATTCTAAGTTGGTCATATTTATTGACTACAAAATTGTCTGCTTTGACTACGATGAAACTATGATTGATTTATTTCCTAAATGTGCCTATTGATATGGATAATATAGTTCACATTTGTTTTTGGCACACATAAACCTATAATTTTCTTCTCATTTCATTTAAAACCATATGTGTACTTGTGAAATCTATTAACCTGTAAAAACTGAGGGGAAGTATAGAAGGATGTGCTGATGCAAATCACACTAGTTAATAACTGACCACTACCTACATATATAGATACTACAAGGATGGACTCAAGATAATGTATTTCTCTCACCTAAAGTGATTTTGAAATTATTCTCCTTTACCTTATGTATGAATCTAGTAATTTGTCTTTGATACTTGATAATGTTAGTTCTTGACTTGATTTTGAATGCTTTAGACTTGGATTGTGATTGTTAGTAGTGAATGAAAGTGAATTTTGGTAAAATATGGTATATTTTATCAAAGTGAATTTATGTATAAGTGACCAATAAATAATTTCAAGTTTACTTGTCTATTCCCTTAATGAATTATTTTTTATTTGTATTTATAGGATTGAAATAGAATAATTTACTTTAGCCTACCCAAATGTGAGGGATGTTCGATCTGAATATTTTTAAATTTGGAAATTATTAGTTAAATGGTATAAGGATGAAGTGACACTAAGTGGATAGGTTTTTGGCACTAGAATTGAACCAAAAGAGAAAGGATAACTATCCTAAAGTTAGTATTCTAAGAGTGAAATACAATAGTTTGATTATTGATTTAGTGAATTATGTGTAGTAGTAACAACAAATAGAGGTACTAATATTACATTTAAATAAATGAACAGATGAATATTGAATAAGATACATGTATATAATCATACATAAAATTAATTATGGTGTGCCAAGAATGTACATTTTCAAGTGCTTCTAACCAAATTTAGTTATCTACATGTAGTCATATAAAATGCAAAATTAGATGACTTAAGCATGGCTAATGACACCCAATCCATTGGTCTTCCTACCTACTTACACAACCCTTCTAGGCTATTCTTTCACTGATTTCCATTAATCTAAACCCTTTTAGACTTAACTCTTATAGACCTAAATAGCTCCTTTAGGCCCAGATCCATCCCCCTAGGTTTCATTCCCTTAGGACAATAGTGTCCAAATTAGACAGGAGCGTTGAAACCTAGGGTGTCCTGATTTTGGTGCTGTTGTCCAAGTTCATTTTTTGTCCTAATGGTCAAATTATTTTGGATCTTTATCATTTTCCTTGTCATCATAACATGAATTCATTTAACCCATGATCATTTAATCCCCTATAAAAGGCCATTCAAAGTCCATTTACAAGGGTTGGCACTCATTTATAAGAAAGAAACAAGAATACAAGTAAGCACACTCAAGCACTCTTCCCTATTCTCTACATATAACCTTCCAAGATCATTTCAAGCTTATTCAATCCTTTACATCAGTCCCTATCCATTTGAAGTACATCTATTTTTGTATCTAGTTTCATTTATCGTACATAATTACACCAAGCACTTCAATGGGAGAACTATATTAGCTTGATCCCTCCTTAGAGTATTGGTATGTAGGTAGCATGTCCACACATGGGGTGTGAAGTAAATCTAGTGTATACTTTACACACTAACCCCTTATCTATCTTTTCCAAGTTTCCATTCAAATTCAAGCACAAAGAGTTTTTAGGGCTTTGAAGATTTAAAATAGATGCACAGTGATCTCTATAGGATTCTAGGTTTTGATATTTCACTGATAGGGTAATACATGCCCACCAAACAAAACCCAAAAAGCTTAGACCACCTAGACAATAGCACCAAAAAAGGACTACAGTACTAGATAGTAGGATGTCCTACTTTCAACGCTCCTATCCAATCCAAAAATGAACCTCAAGATCTAGTTTTTGATAATTTCCCAGTCCTGCTCCTCCAGTATCAAACCCTATCTCAAACTGGGTCATTTAGAATAAGCTAAGTTTGATTTCTCTCGTTTATTAATATGTTTAGAGAAGTAAAAAATACAAATCTATTTACATATATTAGTGGATTAATTCTTGCATATTATTCATTGATTTGCTTTGTTTAAAACCTATTTATTTAATTAGGAACAAAACCCCATTATTAATGAAAAAAATAAAACACTACACTATTATAGAATGCCCCATGGGTGTAGGAATGTTATATATATGTACACCTAGCTGTCATGTATAACCTACATATCATGAATCTCACTCATATATAACTTTAAATGAATGTTCACATAAATTATGATATATAGACTACCACACATGCTCTATATAATGTATATCAATGTAGAAACTAGAAAAACATGTTATGCTTAGGTCTTTATTTTTTTTAATATTTCAAGTTTTAATATTTTTAAAATATTTTGAGATTTTTATGTATAAAAATTACATATGTGAATTATGCTTATAGGGTTCCTCATGAAATTATGTTCAAATATATCCAAACATAAAATCATGTACCCACATTTTTTGTAACTCCTAAATCCAAATTATTCCTAACTAAAAATGGGCCTAACTAGTTCATTTCAACTTGGATTTTATTTTATTTTCTTTTAGTACCAAGTCACCAATTTAAAAATACAAATTTAAAACCTTATTATTATATGCTTCCTTATTGTGACCATGATATACTCTAAGATGCTCAATATCAGATATGCATTTATCATCCAACATTTATAATTATGAAACCAATTTAATCGATATCCATTGTTTTTGGTAATGTATTTTAGGGAAGAAAAGATGTTAAGTATAAATATAAAATTAACACCACTTATTTTCCTTAAACATAAGTATATAAATTATCCTTTATGGGTGTGTATGCACTTATTCTATATGCTGATTAAACATATGTAATCTGATTATGAAAACCCTATCATGTTAGGAATTTTTTTTGCTTAATATTTTAGAATATTTTAATTTATTATTTATTTTTATTAATTTCCTTATGAATAATAAATAATGGATAAAATATTGAGAATAATTTTAGGGCACAAAATCTCTCAACTATTTTATTTTTAAAGATGATCGATTATCCATCATAATAGCTGATGGGAGAAAAAATCACAAAATGATATTTTTCATAAAAAATACCACATATGTCCTCCCTTTTGGTTGATTAAATTGTCAAAACCTCAATTGTAAAATATCATTAGATATAATGATGAAAATTTGAAATTATGATGATTATAGATTTAGTTTTCCAATCAAAGCAAAGCCCGAAAAGGAAAACATCCATGGTGGGATAATAAGTTGTAATGCTTCTAATGGTGCATGATTCAAATTTATATGTTTCTAACATTTTGGACTTATTTTTACTTTTTATTGAGAATTATGTTCCATCATAATAATAACATTGTCTTAGGGCACAAAATCTCTCAACTATTTTATTTTTAAAGATGATCGATTATCCATCATAATAGCTGATGGGAGAAGAAATCACAAAATGATATTTTTCATAAAAAATACCACATATGTCCTCCCTTTTGGTTGATTAAAGTGTCAAAACCTCAATTTTAAAATATCATTAGATATAATGATGAAAATTTGAAATTATGATGATTATAGATTTAGTTTGCCAATCAAAGCAAAGCCCGAAAAGGAAAACATCCACGGTGGGATAATAAGTTGTAATGCTTCTAATGGTGCATGATTCAAATTTATATGTTTCTAACATTTTGGACTTATTTTTACTTTTTATTGAGAATTATGTTCCATCATAATAATAACATTGTCTTAGCATTTAATAATATATTTATTTTCCAATAAAATATCCCTTACATTCCCTATCATTTACCTCAAGTAAAGTTAACTTATCTTCTTTGTGGCTAAGGGATTAAAATAAATGTACATCAAATGATTGCTTGAATAATTATTGACTTATCATAATGTAATGAATAACTTTAATTATAATTCTCATATATCATTTCATTTAATTTTTTTAAGGATACTAGTGTTCTTTAAAAAATTATAGATGTCACACATCATTCTAAATTAATTGCACCTTCAGTACCTTCAAGTATTACTTAGGTGTATATACTTATTATAGTAACTAATGGGCACTACAATTTCATTTAATAAATTTTGTGTCATCATCACTGATGTCAATATGAAATATAGAGGCTACATTATCCTTAACATTTGAATATCGATTGTCTTTGAAAAATATACTATCAATTGTAATCATCTCAGTGTAAATTTTTAATAGTTATGATTTTTTTGTATGGGATAAAATGTTATTATTTTTTTTGATAAATATTTAAAACTTAATTAACTACAAGTTGATAATCCCAACACACCTAAAAATATTTTATTTTTAATGTGAATTTAATACATACCCCATGTATCAATGTGTCATATTATGTTATATTTTTTTGTACTTGAAAACCCTATTCAATATGAAAATGGCATAAGACAATGTTGGACCCTAAAATTTTGTAAGTGTTTTGGATTTTTGGTGTGGAACTAGAATGATGTGAGAGGAAAATGACACAAGAATAACATGGCATAGAACTACCATGATGTAGGAAGACCGTGGCATGAAACCAATGAGGCACAAGAGGACAAGGGAAATTTTTTTATCAACACAACACTTAGTTAAAGATGGAACATATCTATGAAAAAACCAAGAGCATAAGACTCAGAACAATAATTAAAGACTTGGGGAGCATGAGGGAAGAAAGAGATGGTTGAGAAGCTATTATAAACAACCATATAGAATTTAATAATAAGAATTTTGCACTAGCCCATGAAAAGGAGCACATTTGGCAACAAAGATCTAAAATCAAACAAGAATAAAAGGGGAGTGAAGGCCTAGGTCCTTAGGAGAGAAGAATTAAAATACTATCATGACTCTTAATCTACTAAGATATCATTTTCTAGTCACCCATTTATCATTTATTATGTAACTACTTGGTTAGGAAAAAAAGTATAAATACCCCTGTGTGGAATCATGTAAGGTGAATGCTAATGGATAACATATAATGACTATATAATATATACTTATGCATATTAAAATTAGTTTAAGTGTTTTCTATTTTTGATAAATTGATAATTGAGCATGAATAGTGGGTTATTTTGACTAATTTTTTGCTTAGCATTCATTATGATATGTATATAACATGCATTATATGAGTTTGGATTGATATCCATTTGAACTTTATGGATTTTATCTTTGTGTTCTTGGTTGTTGTGATTAATGAGTCAAGGTCTATAGTCATGTATTTTTTTCTCTATAATTTCTAATGAAATATATGAATAAACTCAAGTATATGACTAGTGTGCTATTGAGAAAAATAACCCATAGGAATTGGTCTCTTGTTATATGATTTGGGTGAGTGCACAAGACCTTAGTCTTGCATGAAAGGACGACATGCAGGTTTATTGGGCCTACACTTTAGTGCCTAAATAAAATGTGATTAAGAGAACAAAATTTAACATTTTGGATCCATTACTAAGACTTGTAGTGTTTTCTACATAGTAATGAAAGATGATTGAATGTATATCCCTTGAAAGTATTAAATAATGGATTACTGAGGTTGAGTATAATTTTGTGATTCCTTATCTTAAACAAGGAATTTTTGCATGTGAATGGGTGGAACATCATCTCCACAACTCATTATATGAATCTTTCTTTGTCTAAGTCCCAATTCATTTTCATGCTTGGCTCTCTACTTATGCTCAAGGTCAATCATGAAATTTTAGGAAAAGACAAGATTGGATGTTAAAATGTCAAAAGGATTTGGCATGACTAGGAACACCATGTACACAGGTTATCAATATCTAGTGGAGAGGAGTGTTAAATGGCTACATCTTGGAATATGTTTTAACCACTTACTCTTGTCTTGAAGATTCTAAGTTCTAGTTTCTCAGAGAACCACATGGTCAGTATATTAGACATTTACTACTAAAAGTAAAGAAATTATTTATTAATTGTGGACTCAAAACCCTACCAATGGAAGGCTAAATCCATCATTGTATGAGCTACACAATTAGAAGGGGAATATTGAGGTGTTGGTAAAGAATTTTTAGGTTCAAAATGGTATCCAGTCAGTGGGCATTGTGGAGGTGGAAATATGATGAATCTCGACAGAGGATCATAGGTGGAAGTGGTGTAGGAAGGGAATACGAGAACTTAAGAAATGTTATTAAGCTCTGTAGGGAAGTAGGAAGGCATAAGGATGACTCCATCACTTTCAAACCACATCCCATGCCGATTTTATCATATGAAGGAGAAACTAGCTAGACAAACAAGACTAAAGAACTAAATTTAAACTAACCAATATCCTTAAACATAGTGCATGCTCATGATTTTGAATTAAATGAATTAATTATACATAATTGGGATACAGATAGTGTAGAGTCAAAAACTAATCTTATAAGGGAAATTGTAGATGCACCCATTTTAACTCATACTGAATTACCACTTTATTTTCCTCTTCAAGGGAATTTCATGGGCATACATGGTATGCTTAGTGGGTTAGGCATTCATAGTGGGTAGAGTATAGGCCCAATTATTTTTAATCAAACATCTACCATCTACCATGTCACAAGTGTTGATAATAGAGGCAATGGAGGAGGACTAAGAGGCAACATGAGAGGAAGTGGTGGACTTCCCCCTCAAAGAATAGGATCTATGGGTTCTAAGCATCCACTGGTGTAAACACCTCAATTTCCAATAGTATATTATGAAATGATGCTTCATCTACCTGAATATCAGGGCATGTAGAATGATATAGAACATGTTCATAAGTGTGAACTCATTTGAAGGGTGTGAGGCATAACTTATATTGAGCAAAAGGCCAAATAATTTACAACCACCCTTCTAAAGAGAGTAGATAAGTGGTATAGGAATTTAGACCCTCAAGAAGCAATTTTTGACTATGATTAGCTCAAGAAAACATTTTTTCAGGAATTTGATATTACCAAATTTGAGCAACAAAGTATTATCATAATAAAAGATATAAATTAAGAATTCACTAAGAGTGTACAAGAGTATGATTCAAAACACTTTTATCCAAGATTTCCTTTAAAGTTAATGTTGATCAATATGCCCAATGGTTTTTAGGGGGTTTGTTTCTTCCCTTTAGATGAGCATTGTCTTTAAGGAACTTTACTAGCTCACACAAAACTATGGAAGCTACCTTCCATGCTAAAGTTTTTGGTAGTATTGACACTAGAATCAAATTTTTTATGGAAGCTCAAACAACTTCAATGGCATCATAATCAAGGATGCTAACTGCAAATAATGCATACAACACTTGTAATGGTCTTTGGTATAATAATTACGAGTCTCAAAGTCATAATGGAAGAAATTTCCCACATAAAAACATCTTTGGGATACTAAAGTAGTTTTTAGGACTTGTTCCAAAGTCTTAACTTAGTTTAGGATTTTGGTAAGTTAAATTAAAGAAATGTAGATGGGACATGCTTATTTTTATAAAGACACTCCCATAAATAAATTAATTTATAATTATTCAGTTAGATTTATATTTGAGTTAATAATAAAAATACCTTATGGGTTGCATTCCCATAGATAGTTGGTTGTATAAGTTATTTAGTTTTTATCAGTGATGAGGTGAAAACTATGAATCCATGTCTGGATTTGTAAAAAGGGTTAACAACATATTGGAGACCTTTCTATAAACTTATTTTTTTAAATTAATAAAATACTTGTGGACCCGCACTCAGTGAACACAAGATTCAAGTTTATGTTCTATAGGTGTTACTAAGGCATGGTAATTGGTAGCATAGTGAATTCAGGTGAAAGTAAAGGTGAAAGATTTATTCACATGGAAATAAAGAAACATCACATGAATTCAAATTTGTAAAAATGCATGAGTTATATAAGGTATGCCCTTTGGTAACTTTGGTCTAAGGTTAAAATTTTAAAAAATTATCAAAATATTTAATTTTTCAAATATTTTACATTTACATTTGAGTGTAAATAAGCCTATACTATACATCCATATACATGGAACAACTCTTTTTTCATATTTTAGAACTCAGATATTTCATTTTCAACATTGTAGAATGGTTTTCAAGGCTACAGTTTGATCAAGTGTGATTTAAAAACACTAAATTATGCCCAAACAACCATTTGCATGGCTTTATTCAACCTAGAAAATTTTGTGATTATGTAGTACTACTTCTAATTTTATTCAAGTCAATTTACTTATTATTTTATGTGTTTAAGTTTCTAAAAGTCCAAAAATGGTATCAAAATGCCTCTAAGATGTTATCCAAGATGAATTTTTGAGTTGTACGACCCATATTTGCATTAGTATGACCTCCTCAATGCACCAACTCATCAAAAATTAGTTTTACTTCATCAAATTCCTTTCTGACAGGCTCAAATAGAGCACAAACTTGAATGGTATGGCCTTGTATGGAATTGTATGGCCAAGAATAGTGGAAGAATTGTCTCATATTTTTATAGAGTAGCCATGGCATCTAGTATAGTGTTGGAATTCTTAGGAAAATTAAAAAATATATATTTTGTAAAGTTTCCAATATTTTTTTCAAAAAATCTAGGGTTTGAGAGGGTCCCACAAAACTATACAAAGATATTTTATTTACTTGGAAATATTTTCATAGATAAATCAGATTTTACATGCCCAATTAATATTTTTTAAATTCTCATAGAGCAAAAAATCAACTTTATATGTAAAATTCTCTCTTTGTAACTTGTAAATTCTCTTAGAGCACATGGAAGGGATAATTTTGTGTAAAGCTTTGAAATAAGGAGGTCAAAGGTTCCAATCTCTTTTTAGGAATAATTTTCTACATGGTATAAGATTTTTGAAGGGAATTTTTTTAATGTCTTTTTTGTATGCTTTGCAAGTTGTAAAGAGCATACATGTTGTAAAATCATGAATACGAGTTGGAAAAAATCAAGTTTATATGTAAAATTCTCTCTTTGTAACTTGTAAATGCTCTTAGAGCACTTGAAAGGGCTAATTTTGTGTAAAGATTTGAAATAAGGAGGTCAAAAGTTCCAATCTACATTTTGGAAGAATTTTTTATATGGTATATGATTTTTGAAGGGAATATTATTTTTTTTAAATCTTTTTTGTATGCTTTGCAAGCTGTAAAAATCATACATGTTGTAAAAGCATGAATACTAGTTGGAAAAATGCAATAGAAGTTTGTTACCTTTGCGTTTGGTGAAATAAGGTTGTATTTTGGTGAAATAAGGGTGTATTTTAGTGAAATAAGGGTGTAATATTTTGATTTTTTGGTGAAGTTAAGTGCAAAACCCATCAAAAATCTATTTTTTTCTCTATGTGGAGGTTAAGTGAAAAACCTTGTAGAAGCATTGTATTGTGCAAAGTGTTATTAGTGAGTGTGTTATTTATGTCATTTATCACACTTATTTATCATTGTGTTACACTTACTTTTATTTATTGCACTTAATTTAATTTCAAGATTCTAAAGATTCAAAACTTGATTTTAGATGGTGATAAATTAATGATTTCTAATTATTTTGATTAGAAATGTTTGATGAAAGCTTCATTAATTTTCAATGAGCTATGGGATGTTGTAAAGAATGAAAATCCTACATTGCATATCAAACAGATCAAACATTATGTTTTTAATCTACATGATTCTAAGGCCCTATCTTTAATCAAGTGTTTTTGTACTTGAGATGCATACATATTGAAAAATATCCTCATAGTTAAACTGTATGGAAAACCTTATCATATTTGTATTATAAGAAACCTAAACAAAATAAGATAGATGAATATGGGGATATGGGAGAGTGCATGTCTATGTTGAAGAATATTTCTACTGAGTACACTAAGATTGGGTTTGGAAAACTAGATGATGATCTCAAAGTTAATGTTGTATCAAAAAGACAACCTGTGTCCTATAAGAATTTTTTAGAAATGTTTCATGTCTCTAACAAGATCATAGTGATCACTTTTGATAAATCAGTTGAGTTTCATACTCAACATGACCTCTCTATACCCAATAAATCAAAAAAAATTGAGGAATCCCATGTTTGAAAGTCATAGCCTAGTTCATCTTTTTTTGGTCAACAAAACTATAGAGGGAACAATTATAGAGGGGGTCTAGGTTATAGAGAAGTCATATTTCAAAACCAAGGTATAGGATATCATCAAAATAATTATTCAAATCAACAATCTAGCCATTCTCATTTAAATGAGATGAGTGATAGAGGACGTGGTCACAACTTTTATAGAGGTAGAGGTTGAGGTAGATTGGACATTCAGTGTCATAGATGTGGGAAATTTGGTCACATTACCTCTCACTGTAGGATTCCTTTTCACAAAATTTAGGGGCCACAAAAAGTGACAAAGTCTAACTCTACTCAATATGCTGATAATGATTATGATGAGTCTAGCAATGTTGTTCATGAATCTACATTCACTACTTTAGGGAACATTGATTATATGGAATATGAGGCTAGAGATGAACTCATTTATGTGTGGGTTTTAGATACAAGAGCAACCAAACACATGAATTTTAGGTGAGACTTCTTTTGAATTTTCAATGAAGCTTCTCTCTCTTCAATATCCTTGGTAGATAAGTTTATGCATACTCCACAAGGTCTTGGGTCAATTCAAATTCTCCTTCCTAATGGATCTATCAAATACTTGGAGAATTCTTGGTATGTTCACACATTGCAAAAACATCTTATTTCCCTGGTAACTATTCAAAAGAAAGGTTATCAGAATTTTATTAAAAATGGGCTCATTTATATCAATTCAGTGAAGGATGGATATAAAACCATGTATACACTATATGAGGATGGAAACTTGGTTAGATTGCATTATAAATTACTTCTTCCCATAGTGGAACTTGTAATAGTTTTAGATTAAGGTAAAAACAAGTTTTGAAGGGACCCCGAAACCCTTTACAACAAAAAAGAGATAAACCTTAAAGCACAGTCGAGTGCCAAAAAAACAACCTGAGACTAGAGCAAACCAAACCAGGTAAAACAAGAACCTGAAAATAGCAAAAAAGCTGACACTATAGAGCGGACCGTCAACAGACAAGAACAACAACCAACACCCTCCCATATAGAAGAGGATTAAAAAAATAATTTTTTTTACACAAATGAAGATTCATATCTAGAGGGGGGACCAAAGGCTTAGACTTCTTCCTCTTTACAGCTGTCCATCCATCCTCTACCTTTGCTGCCTCAGTCATCCATACCTCAGAAGACAGTGATCCATGAAGCCTAGGGGGCACAAATGACTCAACAATATCCTTATGAAGACCAGCCATAGTCTGGCTCTGAGGTATTTCCTCCAACACAGGGGGAGAGACCAAAGATTCCTCAACAACTGGCTTAGAATGATCATTTTGCCCAGTCACCACAGGACCATCTATGGAATCTTTCACCAGCGGATCCTCCTCAATCATCGGCTCAGAATGGATACTATCTTCATTCTCAGAATCAGCTAGATTTTCCATGGGTTGTTTAGCCATGTAATGTTCTACGGAAGCCTCAGACCACCAAGATGATGGTCTTCTGGATTTTGATTTCCCAGCCATACAACGAGCAGCAATATGACCCGTCAGGTGACACTTTCTACACTGAAAAGGTACACCCTCAAAATCCAACATTTGTGTCCAAGTACCCCTTGGGGAATCCAGATAGATCGCCTCTGGTAGGCGCTTAGAAACATCCACCTCAACCATTATGCGTGCACAGGTTGAATGGTAACAATCTGAAGTATTTTCATCCACAAAAAATAAATAATCTCCTATAGCATTCTTGATGGTTTTAAAAACCGATTCATGCCAAAGATGAATTGGTAGATTTGGGAGCCGAACCCAGATAGGGATCTTGTTAAATGTTTCCGTAAGCGGATTAAAATCCATATGCCACCATTTGGCCATGAGAGGAAATTTTCCCTGCCATAAAAAATTACTGTTGCTCAAGATTATCCTTCTATCCTCAGGGTTTTGGAAGACAGCTATAAAGAAACCTTTAACACATGGGAAGATTTCAACATTATCTTCAATAAGTGGTAGCTAGGTCTTAGATATCCAGCCATGTAAATCGGCAAGAGAGGGCCAAAAGCCATGGAAACAAAAAATAGCAGCTTGAGAGGAAAAAACTTCTACCCATTCAAAGATTTCGTCAACTATTTCAGAATCTATAGTTACCCTAGTGGGTTTTAGAGCACTTACTGGCAGTACACGGGATGGCCCAAATGATGCTCGAGGCATAGCTTCATGTAGATCCAATTTGAATGCCACCACATCCATGAATGTTCTTCCCCCTGCTTCAAACCCTGATCTAAAAGCGTAGACAGAACACCCAGCCAAAAACTTTCCTCCACCCATAGGAAAGGTCTCTTTAGGGGCATTCAGATCCCTCCCTTTGCGGGCTAGCAACACCCCACCCATTTCGAAAGCTGTAGCCGCATAACGGCTCCCACCAAAATAACGGCTCCCATTTTCAAATTTTCTAAAGTCACGCGCTCAGGAGTCGGCATCGCTGGCTAGAGTCGGAGTCAGAATTTGAACTTGTTAATTTGTGGAACTTGTAATAGTTATTGATAAAGGTATAGGTACTATGTCTACACAATAGTTGTGGCATATTTGATATGGACATTTGAATGTTTAATCTTTATTAGACTTGTAAAGATATTGTATGGTGAGTGAGTTTCCCATTTTTTATAAAGATAGTATTCTTTGTGAATCATGTGTTTTTGGAAAATAGAATCAAGAAAAAATTCCTAAAAATTCTTCATGGAGAGCTAACAAATGTTTTATGTTAGTTCATAGTGATGTATGTGACATGAATAAGTCATCCATTGGAGGGTGTAGGTATTTTGTGTTATTTACCAATGATTTTTCTAGGATGACTTGAGTGTTTTTCATGAAAAATAAGTCAAAAGTTTTCACTAAGTTTGTTAATTGCTTACACTTAGTTGAAAAAGAAATAGGTTCACACTTAGCCACTCTTCGTTCAGATAATGGTGGTGAGTATACATCAAATGAGTTTTTGGATTATTGTTAGGAACATGGAATTCATTGAAAATATAATAATGATTGTACTCCATAGCAAAATGGAGTGTCTTAATAAATGAATATGACTTTAAAGGGCACAAATCAAGCTATGTTGCACTATAAACCACTCAATGATAAGTTTTGGGTTGAAGCCATTGGTACTATAGTGTATTGTTGACCATTTTTGCCAAACAAGCCAAAAATCAGTCCCCTTCTTCCCCTGCTATTCAAGGCCAATTCATTTTTGATTTTTACACAAGTCCAAGAATTTCTATAGACTCTGCAAGATTCTACAGACTTCACAAGTTTTTCTACGGACTCAGCAGGTGTAATCCTTGGTAGATGAAGAATCAGTTCAAAAAGTTTTAGGGTTTACAAGGCTCTTTTGGGCCTTCATCTAAAGAAAATTTACAAGGTTGGCATCATTGAACTATTAAACCATCACTTCAATTCATAGCCTTGGTTCAATCGGTAGTTCAATCAAATTTGGTTCAAAGCCTTGGTTTAATCTATAGTTCAATTGGTTTTGGTTCAAGTGAACGGTTTCAACAAGGAGATCCAGAAAATGGTTCAATCGGCTTAGAGTGAAGTCTTGAACCATTGAACCATTGAGCCAAAATTTTGGTTCAATGGCTTGGTTCAAGGGTGTGCCCTACAGCTGGAGGGTAGCGATGGGTCCAGAAGCCCTTGTAGAGGGTAGTTCAAAGTCCAAAAACCTTTGCAGAGGACATAGAGAGTTTCAAAGAGCCTGAAGAAAAGGAAAAGAAGTGGCCAATTCCTACAAACTTTTGTCTATAAGAAAAAAGCTTGAAACAAAAGCCCACGAAGTAGAAAAGTTGTGAAAAAGGGCCTGATGAACTTTGCCAAGGATGGTGACATCCCAAAAAGCATCAAATTTTACACCAAGAAAGCCAGAGCATGGAAAGCATCAAGTGGAAACTGCAAAGGACTTCAACATGATTTTTTAGGAGCAACTTAATGTGCCATGTGTCCTCTATAGGGCTTGGCAGAAGCTGATAGGTGGCATCTGTGGGTTTCTTTTGTTGGCTTCAGAGAAGACTGTGGTGGGCCCAAATGAGTTGCTAGGAGCTATGTGGAGTGTGCCAAGTGTTAGCATATACTAAGAAGTAGAAAAGGGCTTGAAATTTTCTCTAAGGTAGCTAAAGGCTCCATAGAAGTGACAATGTGTCAACTTCTACTTGACCCTCAAAAGGCCATCTTATGTAAGAAAATGCTGCCACGTCCCATTATCAGCTCGGTGGAAGCTACCATGTGTCAACGTCCACATTTCAAAGTGTCTTCTAAGTGCCCAAGTAGTAGATTATGAAATGTGTCAAAGGTAGATGCACCCTCAATGAAAGGGGCAAGGTAAGAAGCTGAAGGAAAGTCTAGGGGTGATGGTCCTGAGGACATCAAATTTAAGCTAGCAAAAACGCTGTTGGTTTTTAAATGTCCAAGCGCCAACCATGAAAAAAGCCTAAGGAATGCAGTGACCACCCTAGAGATAGCCCAAGGGCCAAAAGATCCAAAAGTGGCAAGTGTAGGAGCAGGCAAATAGTCTAAGTGGTGAAGGGAGGCACCGATTCAAGAAATTACTCCAATAAGTGAAACAATGTTTGCAAATTGACCATTAGAAGGTGTAAATGGGCAAATGTGTGACCCATTTTCTTCATTTCACATTTATGAGTAGACAAATCATGTAGGTGCCTTCAAGGAGAAATCTTGGTCAATGGGGAAATGGTGCGGCCCGTGTCAAAAAATGGCTTGAAATTAGAGCCAGGGCTGACACAACATTTATGTTTAAGCAGCTTGCTCTTCCCAATGCTCGTAAGGCACATGGTCACTTGTAAAAAGGGTGCCAAAAGGCCTCTTTTCTTCCTTTATATATTAGATACTTGTCATTTGAGAAAGGATCTTCCACATTTTGTAAGGCGTAGCCCTAGAAATTTTTCACCTAAATCAATAAATGCATTTTTTTCCTGTATTCTAGTTAGATATCTCTATGTATGTCTGAGTGTTAGTTTGTGTTTAGTCATAGCTTCTTGATGCTTCCATAGGTTCAACACCAACAAACCTAGTATCTATAAGGTGCCATTTCTATAGCTGATAAGGAGAGCTATATTTGGAAGTGTAGAAATAGAAGAAATTACTATATAGTGTGCCTTTCACAACACCTTTGGTGAATCTCTATTTTTTGCATTTTCCATTAAAGCCTCCCTGCCAAGTTTCTTGTAGCCTGGTCCTTCTACTAGTTTGAAGTGTATGTATGTGTTTGTCTGATTTAAAGTGTGATTATGAGAAGGTCAATTTATTTTGGTGCATCACCTCCTTTAGAGTAGTTTGTTTTCCTTCAATCTTTCTCCCTTTTCATCCCCCACATTATATATATATATGTTAGCACTAATTGGAACAAATTAGATGCATCAAAGGGAGCTAGCCCTTACCTAGAGACTCTCCCCTCCAGCTTCACTAGTCCCATAGGTGAGAGAGGAGTTTCCATTATTTTGTGTGGAAGGCAGGAGCTCAACTTCCTTACCCTGGGTGCAATCCACTGCATCAACAATTTTTGGCACGCTTGGTGGGACCTAGTTTTACAAATCAGTAAGGTTTCAAGATTGATGCTGATCTTGTTATAGCAAATCAACTATTTACAACATCTGGCAACTCCACTAGTAAGAACCTCATTTCCTAATCAAATACCAATCTGACTTTTGATGCCTAAAGTCACCACAAGATCTGCTAATAAGGGTGTCCCTTTTGAATTCATTGAATTACCTCTCAACTCAGCAAAGTGACTGAGGTTCAAAGAGAATTATCCTTATTTAGTGAGTCATCTTCCTAGTCTAGTTACAGGTGCTTCCTTCACAAGAGAAGTACCCCATTTGAATCCCCTTATAGCGATGACATTACCCTTTGTGACCTTTCATGGTCAGAGTCCCTTGAACCTCCAGCATTATGACCCAATTCCAGGAGTGGTCCTCGAAAGTGTGCCTCCCTTTAATGGAGAGGGGCATGTTACAACTATTAAAAACATTAGAAATATTGCTAACCTCTACAATATTCACAATGTCACAGAGGAAAATATCACAATCAAATTGCTGGCATTGTCTCTCAAGGTCAAAGCTCTTGACTGGTACAAGACTTTGCCTATAAATTCAATCCATTCCTAGATTGATTTGGGTACTCAATTAATACACCATTTTGGAGAAAAGAGTGACCACCTCTCACTTGTTGAGCAGCTGACGACCATGGAGAGAGCCCCACACGAATATATGCAGGATTTCAACACATAGTTTTAGAAGACATGGCATAGAATCCCCATTCTAGTAAGACCGACTACTAGCTATGATTTCCTATATTATTTAAGAGCATTAAATAGTGATATTTCTATTATGATATAATCCATGGGAGGGCACGTGCTACCTACTGCTTATGACATTGCCATAGTAGCTGAAAATTGCTTAGTGTAGGTAGGGAAAATAGCCCTTAGACCCCATATGCCACTTTTCCTAGAAATGCTTCCTCTAATTTAGGCCATTGTTCCCATATTAGCTCCTCTACCTAGCATAGAGAGACTAGTTACTGCTCCATCCAATGAGCTTCATGAAGTTAAGAGTTTGTTACAGAGTATGTCAAATGAACTTGTAGCTCTTAAAAGGCAGCAAGCTCAGACCAGACCTTTCCAAGGCTTCAACCCAGGCCCCCTTTCATCATCTAAGGTCATGGTGCCCATTCATAACAATCTGGTGTAAGAACAACCAAGTTGTTCAACCACAGGATATGGTTAGGGGCAAGCTATTTATACAAATGAGATGATTGGTTGTTACCCAAATGTGCTAGACAATCAGGTAGCCATTCATTCCCAAGTCTTCAAGGCTTCAATGCAACCCAACACAAGTAGCATTCAGAGTTAGCCTGACTCTACTCTTATGAACCACTCGAAAGGTGAGTTTTATTCAATCAATTATGTGGGTGCTGTAGACAATCGGGCTGACTGTGTTGTAGCCAACACAAGATCCAAAGGGAGAGCTATGAAAGAAACTCAAGTAGCTATTAAAATAGCCACACCATCTCTTCCACCATAGGTGAACCAAAAATTTCCAAATTTCAGGCTGCCAGTCACACATTTAGCTCCTCGGCCTATGCCTCAAAAGGCTGCAAGCAACCCCAAAGAAAATATGGAAGAGAGCAATCCTCAGATCAACATGGTATACTAGGTGAAGAATTTGCACATAAATATTTCCTTGAGGGATCCATTATCGATACTGGGTGTGTCAGATGAAGGAGATGTTAGAAGCTTTCCCTTTGATCTAGGAGGGAATCAAAAATACCTGGTTAGCTATATATAGTAGGTTGTTTTTAGTTTTCTTTCCCTATTTTCCCTAAGTGTTATTTGCACAAGTAGTTTTCTTAGCTTTGTGTGTGTGTGTGTGTGTGTGTGTGTGTGTGTGTGTGTTTCCCTTTGAGGTGAATCTATGAGATTGGTTCTAGATTTATCAGAGATATTTCTAATCATTAAGTTACAATCTAACCCCATGCCGAATGGATTTTTAAGGCAATTAGCTTCTAAGCATAACAGGCATGCTTCTCCTGGGAGTCACCAATTTATTGACCATTTTTACCTAATAGGCCAAAAATCAATCCCCTTCTTCCCCTGATATTCAAGGCCAATTCATTTTTGATTTTTTCACAAGTCCAAGAATTTCTATGGACTCTATAGGCTTCTATGGACTTCACGAGTTTTTCTACAGACTAAGTAGGTGTAATCCTTGGCAAATGAAGAATCAGTTCAGAAAGTGTTGGGGTTTACAAGGCTCTTTTGGGCCTTTGTCTGAAGAAAATTTACAAGGTTGGCATCTTTGAACTATTGAACCATCACTTCAGTTCATAGCCTTGGTTTAATTAGCTTTGGTTCAAAGCCTTGGTTCAATCTGTTGTTCAATTGGTTTTGGTTCAAGTGAACGGTTCAATAAGGAGATCCACAAATGGTTCAATCGGCTCGATGTACAGTCTTGAACCATTGAACCATTAAACTAAAATTTTGGTTCAATAGGTTGGTTCAATGGCTTGGTTCAAGGGTGTGCCCTACAGTCGGAGGGTAGCGATGGGTCCAGAAGCCCTTACGGAGGGCAGTTCAAAGTCTAAAAGCCCTTGTGGAGGACATAGAGAGTTTTAAAGAGCCAAAAGAAAAGGAAAAGTAGTGGCCAATTCTTGTGGACTTTTGTCTACTAGAAAAAAGCCTGAAATGAAAGCCCGTGAAGCAGAAAAGCCACAAAAAAGGGCCTGATGAACTTTTCCAAGGACGGTGACATCCTAAAAAGCATCAAATTTTATAGCAAAGAAGCCAGAGCATAAAAAGCACCAAGTGGTAACTATGGAGGACTTCAACATGATTTTTTAGGAGTAATAGAATGTGCCACATGTCCTCTATAGGGCTTAATATAAGTTGATAGGTGGCAACATCTATCGATCTCTTTTGTTGGCTTTAAAGAAGACTATGATGGGCTCGAATGAGTTGATAGGAGCTATGCAGAGTGTGCCAAGTTTTAGCATCTGATAAGAACCATAAAAGGGCCTGAAAGTTCTCTAAGGCATCTAAAGGCTTTGTAAAAGTGACTACATGTCAACTTCCACTAGACCCTCAAAAGGCTATCTAATGTAAGAAGACACTACCACATCCCATTATCAGCTTGGCAAAAGCTGCCATGTGTCAATGTCTACATTTCAAAGTGTCTTCTAGGTGCCTAAGTAGTGGATTATGACACATGTCAAATGTAGATGCACCCTTAGTGAAAGGGGCAAGGTAGGAAGCTGAAGAAAACTCTAGGGGTGACGGTCTTGAGGATGTCAAATTTAAGCAAGCAAAAAGGCTGTTGGTTTTTAAATGTCTAAGCGCCAACCATGAAAAAATCCCAAGGAATGTAGTGACCCACCCAAAGATAGCCCGAGGGCTGAAAGAGCCAAAAGTGCCAAGTGTAGGAGTAGGCAGATAGTCTAAGTGGCGAAGGGAGGCACCGATTCAAGAAATTACTCTAGCAGGTGAAATAGTGTCTACAAATTGACCATTAAAAGGTGCAAATGGCCAATCGTGTGACCCATTTCTTCATTTCACATTTATGAGCAAAAAAATCACGTAGGTGCCTTCAAGGATCAACCTCCATCAATGGGGAAACAGTGTGGCCTATGTCAAAAAAATGCCTAAAATCAGAGCTAGGGCTGACACAACATTTATGTTTAAGTAGCCTACTCTTCCCAATGCTCGTAAGGCACATGGGTCACTGGTAAAAAGGGCACCAAAAGGCCTCTTTTCTTCCTCTATATATTGGAGACTTGTCATTTGAGAAAGGATCTTCCACATTTTGTAAGGTGTAGTGCTAGAAAATTTTCACTTGAATCAATAAATGCATTTTTTACCTCTATCCTGGTTAGATATCTCTGTGTCTGTCTAAGTGTTAGTTTGTGTTTATTCATTGCTTCTTGATGATTCCATAGGTTCAACACCAACATACCTGGTGTCTATAAGGTGCCATTTCTGTAGCTGATAAGGAGAGTTATATTTGGAAGTGCATAAATAGAACAAATTACTATATAGTGTGCCTTTCATAGCACCTTTGGTGAATCTCTATTTTATGCATTTTCCATTAAAGCCTCCCTGCCAAGTTTCTTGTACCCTGTTCCTTCTCCCAGTTTGAAGTGTATGTATGTGTTTTTCTGATTTTAAGTGTGAGTGTGAGAAGGTCAGTTTATTTTGGTGCATCACCTCCTTTAGAGTAGTTTGTTTTCCTACAATATTTCTCCCTTTTCATCCCCCCCATTATGTGTGTGTGTGTGTGTGTGTGTGTGTGTGTGTGTGTGTGTGTGTGTGTGTGTGTGTGTGTGTGTGTGTGTGTGTGTGTGTGTGTGTGCTATAGCACTTACTAGAACAAATCAGATGCATCAAAGGGAGCTAGCCCTTACCTAGAGACTCTCCCCTCCAGCTTCATTGGTTCCAAAAATGAGAGGGAATTTTCCATTATTGCGTGTGAAAGGTAGGAGCTCAACCTCCTTGCCCCAAGTGCAATCCACTACGTCAACATGTATTGGAGAAACAAGTCCCCTATAGATGCACTTTTGGGACAAACTCTATATGAGGCTTGATATGGGTTTAAACCAAAACTTAAACACTTGAAAGTTTTTGGATGCCTTTGTTTCACTTTAGTTCCAACTGAGCATATAATTAAGTTGGAATCAAGATGGAAAAAATGCATCTTTCTTTTATAGTTAGAAAATAGAAATGGGTATTGTTTACTTGCACATGATACGTGTAAATTCATAGTGAGTAGGAATGTAGTATTTGATGAATTTGATACTATGAACACTACAGAGATTGATTCTCAATTTGATATATTAGAGAGGAAGATTGTAAAACATGATAATGGATTAAATAATGAGTGCAACTCTCATAGGTTGTGGTATGAGACAAGTATCCATTATATTTCCTCTACTATTGCATAAGTTGATCAATCTGAAAAAGTTGAAAATTATCTATTTCTTCCTTTGAATGGTTCACACAATGAGAATTTTAGTGTTCTTGATTTGAATAATTTGAATACGTATCTAAAATGAGCTCAAATTACTTTTTCTAACTTGAAATCAAATGAATTTGGTCTAACAAGTCCTAGGAGTTCTCATAAATAGGTGAACTATGAAATTGTTGTTACTACTTCTTCCATTGATCCATCTACTTTTGAGGAGGTTTCTACTAAATAGGTTTAGAAATAGGCAATGGAAAGTGAGTATGAGGCAATAATTAACAATAATACTTGGGTTTTGGTTGATCCTCCTCCACATGTTCAAACCATAAGATGCAAATGGGTTTATAGGACTAAGTATAAATTAGATGGATCCATTGATAAACATAAGGCAAGACTTGTTGTGAAAACATTTACACCAACTGCCAAATGGCACACTATTCATATGGTCCTTGCCTTATCATCATAAAATGGTTAGAAAGTACATCATATGGATGTTAAAAGTGCCTTCTTGAATGGTAATTTATAGGAAGTATATATGAAACAACCCCAAGGTTTTGAGAAAGTTGGTGCAGAGCACAAAGTGTGTAAATTGATCAAAGATCTCTATGGGCTCAAACAAGCACCCAGGGCTTAGTATGAAAAAATGGATTCATATTTGATGATACTCTCTATTTTCTAGTGTAGCATAAAAAACTAGTGATTCTTATTCTCTATGTCAATGACTTATTTATCACAGGCAATGATGAAACCCATAATAAGTCTATGAAGGAGGAATTAAAAGATGGGTTTGAGATGATAGATCTTGGACTTATTCACTACTAACTTGGCATAAAAGTAACTCAAATAGAGTAAATTATTTTAATTTCATAAACTAAGTATATTTATAAGTTATTAAATAGGTTTGGCATGAACGATTATAAACCTGTCCTCACTCTCATGGAAAGTAACTTGATATTGTCTAAGGATGATGGTAGTGATTTCATTGATGGCACCAAATATAGATAGTTAGTGGGAGATTTGATATATTTGATAACTACCAAGCCTGATATATCATTTTCAATTAGAATTTTGTCTAGGTTTATGCATGAGCCTAGATAAATTTATTGGTATGCACAAAAAAGAGTACTTAGTTACCTTTATGGAATGAAAACATATGGCCTTGAGTATCATTTCAATAAGAAATTCAAACTTGTCGGGTATTATGATGCAAATTTTGGTGGATGTGTGGATGACAAAATCCACACTAGGATACATTATGCATATGGGTTTAGCTATCATTGTTTGGTTTTGAAAGAATTAAGATACAATTGTAAATTCATTAGTATAATCAAAATACATTGTAGCATTGGATGCTTCCAGAGAAATTGTTTAATTAAGGTGAATTTTTGAAGATCTTTAGATTTATTATATTGATCCTACATAGTTATACATTGATAATCAAAGTGCAATCAAGATGTATGAAAATGCAATATTTCATTCCAAAACAAAACATATGGATGTCAAATATCACTATATGTGAATGATAATGGTAGAGAAAGCCCTTGATCTAATATATTGTCCTAGTTCTGATCAAATAGCTAACATTTTTCACAAAACCCCTTGACAAAATCAAATTTGAAAAATTTAGAAAAATGCTTGTCATGTGTCCAAAGAACTAACTTTGGATCATATAGGGTTTTTTCAGGACTTATTCCAAAGTCTTAGCTTAGTTTAGGATTTTGGTAAGTTAAATTAAATAAATGGAAATGGGGCATACTTATTTTTATAAAGACACCCTTGTAAATAAATTAATTTAAATTTATTAATTTATATTTATATTTTAGTTAATAATAAATCTACCTTATGGGTTTCATTCCCATAGATAGTTGGTTGTAGAAGTTAGTTGGTTTTTACTAGTCATGAGGTGAAAACTATAAATTCATTCATGAATTTGTAAAAAGGGTTAATGGAATAATGTCTCCCTTTCTATTTACTTGTTTTTTCAAAAATAATAAAATACTTATGGACCCACACTCAATGGGCACAAAATTCAACCTAAGTGGTTTATGTTCCATCAACAATCATGTGAAGTTTGCCATGAAGAGAATGATGTACACTCCTATCCTCTCTTATAGAGGGATACACATTCTAAAGTGTCTTATTATGTAAAATATAATATGCCTACACCCATGACACAAATTATCATTGGAATTACAATCATCATCACATGTGTTGTTTATGTCTAATAAAACTCATTCTCTACCAATTGGCATTCTTAATAATGTAATGGTTGATATCCTTGGATTTATTTTCAAAGCTAATTTTGAAGTACTAGAGTTAGTTGAGGTAGATTATGTTATAGCTCTATTGGGGTGACCTTGGTGCTATGGAAATAATACAAAATTTAGTTTCAAAAAGTGTTATATTATTTTTGAGAATATGGATCAACACATTATTATTTCTTTGAATTAAACACATGGGACCCCATATGTAGAACCTATTAATGTGAAAGAGGATATTAACCACATCTATAAGATCATATCTAGATATGGTGAGCATCATGATCCCACTCCTGATGGCATATTCTAATGGATGGACACTTAGTCTCTTTTTGATACTACAAGTAATGCTTGTAATTATTATGCCCATGGTGACTATGACCTCACTCAAAGAGTGTGTGGTGCCATTGGTAGTCGTGAGAAAATTATATGCTAGTATCCTAAATGCCATAGGTTTATTCTCCTTATTACCAAATAAGTCATGTGAGGACCAGTTATGGATACACTATTACAATGACTTGATGAAGCTCCTTGGTTTCATAAACCAATGAAAGTCTATGATTTCATCCAGCAACTTGAATATTTATATAAATTTGATAATGATCATATGCGGTCATTGGTTCACCATTTTGATGACACAACCTTGAGGTGGTGGTGAACCCATAATGAGTGACTTCTCCATTGGTATCAAGTATACTCTACTTTACATCACCAATTTCATCATGAAAACAAAGTTCAAGGTACAATCAGATATAGTAGAGTATGAGAACCAAAACCACACATAGAACCTTTTAAATCCATGTGGAAGGTTGAAGAGTATTTCTTACCATAGTGCATATGGTTACATGATTTTTATGAAACTTTAGGAACTTGGGATATAACATGGTATGTTCATGAGGAACAATATATGGGTACTTATTTTTGGAATATGTTAAAATAAATCATGAACTTGGTGTTATCTTACTCATATTTGAGAATGGATTTATGACTCACACTTCAATATATGAATAAAGAAATTATTAGTGACCCTAGTCCCATTGAAGATTGCATGTGTTATACATTATGCCAAAGAAGAAGGTTTAATTCACTTTAATGATCCATATGAACAATCCATTCTCACATGAGACCCTTTCTGTGCTCAATAAAAATGTAAAGAGATTCACCTAAGGAAGTAAAAAATGGTGTTTTAGGTGAATGAAGGGAAATGGTTTGAACCACCTAACCCATTGGTAAATAATTTGGACATCCCTAAAGACTATGGAACTCAAACTATTCATGATATTATTCTTGATACAGACCACCCATAATCAAAACCTCTTCAAACTATTTAGCACAACATCAGTACAAAGGAAGAACTTGAAATAACTACTAGAATCACATAGAGGTTTCAAAAATATTCAAATGTTAAAAGAGTACCAAGATGTATTTCTAAGAAGCTATAGTGATATGAAAGGTGTTTATCCATCACTAAGTAAAATCTATATCAAACTGGTTGACAGTGCTCAACCAGTTAGTAAAAGGCCATATAGGATGAATCCAAGTTTACGTGTGTGCATGAAGGAAGAAATTGATAGAATGATATGGATTTGGAATGATAACCCAATTTGATGAGTTTGAGTGGCTCATTCACATGATCATCAACATAGAAAAATATAGGCACATTAAGATTTGCATTTATTACTACATACTTAATGCATCTTACATTACTAGTCCTTTCCCAATGCCAATCATAGAATAAATCCTTGAAGGCATCATTGGGTGTGAAATTTACACTTTCATATATGGATTCTTCAAGGACTATCAGGTCTAGATCACTTAGGAAGATTGAGCTAAGACTATATTTTCCATTGAATGGGGATCCTTTGCATATACCATCATGCCTTTTGGGTTGAAGATGTCATGATCCCATAATTTCATATATATTTTACTATTATTACTTTATTACTTTGATGCTAAACTAATTTATGTGTTGTTTAGTTGGACTATATGGTACTTAATATAATGGTTTCAAATGCTTACTTGTTCTTTGATTAATTATGATATGGACTTATTATTATTTTATTGTTAAAGATTTTATAATCTATATGGACTATTAGATTATAAAATAATGCATTTTTTCCATATTTTTATGATAGCAGATTGTCTATGATCTAGGTAGGGTTATGGATGCTATAATTCAATAACAATGTTTCTAAGCATATCTATATGACCGATAGGTATACTATTGTTTGATTGTCCTTTAGATAATTCAATTTCGTCATTATTTTTTGTTATGTGTTTGTCAATTGTGGTCCTTGTGTATGTATTGAATGATGTGCCTTATTAGTTTTGTTATAAGTTGTTACTTATCATCTTGGTTTTCTATATTCTATTATATGTTGTCAGCCACCACCTTTCCTCATACTCATAGCTTCACTCCTTATTTTGCTAGGTTTTTGAACCATATTTGTTCCTTGTAAGTCCCTATTGTCTCATTCATTAAGCCTATCTAATCTACCTAGACATAAACCTTGGGAACCTTTTTTATCCCCATGCCACCCTAAACCCCCCTTCAACCTTTCACTATTACTTAAGGTTTATGGAATCTGATTTAAATAACTATAAATTTGTGGTTTGAATTAAACATAGGGTAATGTTATTAACACATCAACTTGGGTTGATGATCTACATGGAGATGTGGTAAGCCTTATTTAATAAGGTAGGTGGTGAGGGTTATGATGTTACCCATTGGATATGTTGATCTTAGATTAACCGTTGCTAATTTGTTCTCCTATTGGATATAACATGTTTAATTAGCGAGTTTTCTAGACTCACCATTAATGGGAAGTTGGAAGGATCTACGTTGAGTTTCTCTCTCCTATGAAAAAATTGAATGACATTTGATGGACTATGGGAAAATGTATGGAAGGGGATGGGGAAGGTGGATGGTAGACAAAATGTTAATAATATGGGATTTTTTGGGTGTAAACAGTGAACTAGATTACCTAGTTTTAATGCAAGCTGGTTAGTTGGAAACATCATGGCATTTTTTGATGAATCCTTGAGATTGTTATTCTTCCTTGATTTTTCTACATGTTTCTTCAAGTAAGTTTGTATTTTGAGTTCTGGCTATTTTTATTTACTGGATTGCTATAATTATTAAAAAAATAAAATTTTCACATGCAATCGAAAGTCTTTAGACTTCTAGATGCATGCACAAACCTAGTAAAATGATATAATGATGTGTTTATTGCACATAAACATAAAATAAACTATATATATATATATATATATATATATATATATATATATATCGTGAAACCCATTTCTTATCATTATGTAGTCACATCCTTATGATCTGGGACAAGTCTATGAATGTTATATGGTTTGAATATCTTTCTCTTCACCATCACTTTACCATAATTTGAATCCACCCAGCATATACAATTAAGTATGTCTTTGAATTAAGTATTGTTATTCAAATGATGTTTGTTCATAATTTCATCCTTATGATTTTAATGGACTGTGTTAAACTTAACATTTATTCTATGTTATATCATGATTATTAAAACTTGAAATTGATATTTTTAAGTTAGATGAGTAGAATTGATAATTATTTTTTCTATTATAAACAATATGTCATTTTCTTTCCTGTTGGAATCCATTCCTGGACTAGACTAGAATAGTTACAGGTATACATTGAGGGTTCATATTTTTAAAGACTAATCAAGATATTAGATAAGGTCCAATTGGGATGAATTAAAAATATATATAATAGATTAATATTTAATCCATTTTATATCATTTTATGGTTTGATTTAACCATCCTCACCATTAACCTATACTTTGATGGTTTAAGTATTCCCGTCTCACCTTGGAATGAATGGGCATTATCATATGTGTTCTTTGTGGTGATTTCCTAGTCTGGAGTTTGATGTGCTCATAATAAATTACCTATTATCAGTTACTACAACCACCAAAATTCTAATGGTTGGGGTGGTAAGAGCCACAGATGGGGGATTATAAGGCTGGTGGAGTAGGTTTGCCTTGATTTCCTAGTTTGTGATCAACTTCTATAATGTTGCATGAAAGATGGTAACAAATGTGTTTATTAATTTGATTAGATTAAGTTATTAATATTAAATTGATTCTCATAATGATATTATTATCTAATGAAAAACATTGTGAATAGAATATGGAAACAAATTATCAAAGGGTAAATTAAATAAGGTTGAAGCTTTATATAGGTACCTTGAATTGCATTGTTTAATGTTATTTCTTATAATTATAATGTATAAGAATAATTTGATTATGTTCCAAATTATATGATCTAAGGATGGGTTTAGATGACATATTATTTATTATTATACTTACTCTCATAGTTCTAATAACCTGGTACAAAAATGAATTGGTACTACTTGGGCTTGTGTTAAAATTAAATACCTCTAATTATGTTTATTTTGGGTTTTGAGGAGAATCAATTAAAAGGTTATGGTGGATCCATTTTTTTAAAATGATTCCATTATGACAATGTATACATTAGGTTATTATGAAAATTAATGTTTATTTTTGAATATTACTTTATGAAGTTATAAATAAATTAGTGGTTACAAATAGTTGGCTACAACTATATACTTAAAAATGAATATGAATAGATAGAAGCTTTTGATTGTTTCTAAATTACATGTGCATTTAAACATACCATAGTCACTTGGATTTAGAATAAATAAAGTGGCATAATGTTATAAGATATATGGTTACTCTTATCTATAATTACATAGCTACACTAGAAGCATCTAACTCTTGCAATAATACATAAATATGGATTATATGAAAAATGAAATAAATACTTCCTTTAAGCACTGTAGCCCTATTGGTTATGTGTAAGCTATGTTTAAATTATATATTATCATTTCTCCAATTTATTCATATAGTAATGAAAGCTGAAAGTAATTCATGAAAAAACATAGCAATGGCAAAGGAAAAAATAAATAAAAAATGTAATGGTCGTGTACAATACTCTCCTCAATTACCTAAAATAATTACATTATATGCAATTAACGTGTAAGCCTTAAAAAATGATTAATTTTCTTCATGTTAAATTAACATGAAATTTATATCTATGTTTCTTTCTTCCTTTGAGCTGAACTTACTTGGTAGGTTGCCATAGCTACCAACAAAAGGTTTCTAAGAGTTCCTTGAGTGAAAACTTTTATTTGAGTTCCACTAATCCTGAAACTCAAATAAACCTACTTAACAGGTTGCTTGGGCTGTTAGTAGAAAAAAATTGTGAAAGTTCCTTATGAAGAACCTTTTATTTGGGTTTCACTCATCTTAACACTTGACTAAATTTTGTTACTTTAATTATTAAATTTTTCTTGTTGTTTTTGATCTAATGGAAATGAATTATTAACACCTTGATATACATCTATGAAATGATGTATGGAATAAAGAATGATATTCATAATGGATGTCTAATTTTATTATTGATTGCATTGATTATGAAGAACCTCTGATTTAATTATTTGAAGGTCTTACTCTCTTTTATATAGCATTGGCTATGCCAATTAAGAATAATTGAATAAATTATATATTGACATTGATAAGCATCCATGTTTGATCTGAATGTCGAACATACTAGTGTAGTGACCTTAATAATATGTAAGGTGATGTGACCCACTCGATAGCACTCAAATTGATGTATTAAATATGTCTACTCTTATGCTTTATAATTTTTGAATGAAGGGTTAAAAATCTACAAGTATGGAATTAATTCTAGTTGTTGATTTTTGAATGCTTATGTATTATAGAGCTTGTATCTTGATTTGATTACTTGGTTAACCTAACTGTTAACTAAAGAACCTTAAGTCTAACCATATCAGTTAAGTTATTTCTTTAACTTAGCCATCTTCGAGTAAGTTTGAAAGCCAATGAGGAGAATGAGACATTTATCTAGGGTTAAAGACCTAGAAATAATCCTATGAGGAAATTGTAAGCACTACTTATGGTGCTTAGGATTTATTGGTGTATGCATACAATGATACACCTTGAATCCCATAATCCCTTTAAATAATAAATATCTTCCTCATAGAGTCTTTTATATGTCCTTTTATATGTTCTAGTCATGTTAATGCATAGTTTGTTAAAGATTTAGTTACATTAGCAAGTGGGTCTAACATGTATCCAAAGTGTACTTTGATAGAGGATTCCAATTTTTTTGGGGGGTTATTTTATCTAGTATCAGAGCAATGTTCTACTCTAGGGAAATTTGGGAATGAATGTTTTCCTTTAACTAAATGTAATATTCTAAAGTTATCACTTGTGATTTCTCAAGATGGTTAAGACATGATCAAGCAGAGGTTACATATAAGAAAATCCTTTAACTGTTAATACTACTAGAGGCAAGGGTCAAGGATGTGGAAGATTTCATCGAGGCCACATTTCTATTCATAATCTAGACAAATTGCTAGTGAATAATGTAGATAGTAATAATGAGGTACCCCATGCTAAAGTAGTTGGTACAATTCCTACCGATAAGCATGAAGAAGTCCTTAGTGGGATCTTAATAACCCTTAACACCTTACAAGGGAAGATTTATACTCAAGAATAATGATTGAAAAATCTTGAAGGGATATCCCAAGAGAAAGTACCCAGGCTATAAATGGGTCAAGTAGAAGGACCTATAATCTGAGAATTACCTTTGACCACCGTTGACCCAATAATAAAAGAGATGAATAAGCTTCCTCCACCTACCTTTTTAGGTAAAGAATTAGGTGATGTAGTCTATACCTAGTTGGTACACTTGTATAAATAATTTAATTTAAATAATATAGCTTCTAATATGAATGCGAGAGTGGTAGTCTATCAACTAATAGGACATACAACCTTATGGTCAAATCACTTTTGTGATATCGAAGGGTATCATCATTTAAACCTATCTTGGACTATTTTTGAGACTCTATTCTATAAAAGGTATTTGAATGCAAACTATAAAGGGAAAAAAAAATTGATTTTCATCTCCTAAAGCAAGAATTATTATGGTAGAATATGAGAATAAATTCCTGAACTTGATGTGTCATGTGAACTATATGCATGACAAGGAAATAAAAAATACCAAGTTCAAACTTAGAGTTAAGGAGATTCTAATGTATGATGTTAACATTACCAATCTAAAAATGTTGGCTACAACCATTTAATCAACATACAAGGCTCAAAAGAAAGAACAGTCTCACCAAAAGGTAAGACAAGAATTCAAGTCTAATAGGCAGCAGTCTAAGGCCAAGAACTTTTCTCCTCTAAACAAGAATTTTAGAAAATTTGATCACATATTTTTAGGAAAAAATAAGAATTACAATGAGTTTTCAAATTAGAACAAGAATTTCAAAACCTGTGGATCTTCCAAAGTTAGTTCTTATAAGAAGTAACTGCATCAACACAACTCCCATGGACCTACCACATGTGCTAATATAGCTTTGGTAACATCTTCTAGACTAATTGCATGCTAGGAATGTGGTGACAATCACTATAAGGACAATATTAAGCTGAAATTAGGCCAAATAGTGAATCATAGGGTGTATGCTATCATTGATAACCACAATGCTAACTTGGAAGACACTCCTATTGAGATTTAAGGTACAATTAATGGTCTTTATTTGACTATTTTGTTTGAATCTAGTGCAACAAATGATTTTATTTTTCCTTTTGCTACTAAAAAATATAATATTAAACCCATCTTGATAAGAGAAGGTTGGGAAGTGGAATTTGGTACTAGCAATAAAGTGCCCATTTTGGAATGCTTAGAATAAGCAAAATTAGATCTTGGTGTTCTTAAGATCAAGGTAAATCTGTTTCTCACACCTTTAGGGTCATATGACCTCATCCTTATGATGGATTGGTTGTGTGAACATCAATCCATGCTTGATTGTGTGGGAAAAAGGGTATGATGCACCAATAACCTTTGCTAAATTATAAAATTGTAAGGCATGCAAGAGTCCACAAGATGTAAAACACTTTTGACCCTATAGCTAAAAAGAGTTGTTAGGAAAGGTTACAAACTCTATGTAATCTAAATATAAGAAATCCCTAATGAGAAAGAGATGGAAAATGCATATTTTCCCATATTAAGGGAATTTATGGATGTCTTTCTTGAAAAGCTACTGGGGTTGCCACACAAATGATAATTTGATTTTTTTTATTGACATAGTACCTAGATTTGCCCTACATCTAAGGCACCTTACTATATGAATGTGGATTATCTACAAAAATTAAAAGTTCAGCTGCTAAAACTTTCAGACAATGGGAGTATATACCCAAGTGTGTCTCCTTGGGGTACCCTGATATTCTTTGTAAATAAAAAGGATGGAACTCTAAGGCTTTGTATTAATTAATGCATGTTGAATAAGGTAACAATAAAAAATCGCTACCCTTTGCCAAAGATTGATGATTTGTTTAACCAAATGAAGGGTGTTATAGTCTTTTCCAAGATAGACTTGAGATTTGTTCCCATTAGCTACACATAAAAGAAGAGGACATTCATAAAACTACTTATAGTACCTATTATGGACATTATGAATTTAAAGTTTAGCTTTTCAACCTAACCAATGCACCTAGAACCTTCATGAACCTTATGAACAAAATTTTTAGAGATTATTTGGACAAGTTTGTGCTAGTTTTTATAGATGATATTTTGATTTATTCAAAATATGAGGTTGAGTATGACCAACACCTTTGTCTAGTCTTGCAAAGACTAAGACAACATAAGATTTATGGAAAATTGTCCAAGTGTGCATTCTATGAATATGAAATTCATTAGTTAGGACACATAATTTCTAAAAAATGAATTTTTGTTGACCTCACCAAGATTAAATCCATCCACGATTGGCATGTTCCTTCTAATGTGCATGAGGTGTGAAGATTCATGGGTTTGAGTAGTTACTACAGACAATTTATTGAGAATTATTCAAGTGTGGCCTACCCTATCACTCCCTTGTAGCGTAAAATAAGGATGTTTGAATGGAATTCTTAGTGTGAAGAAGATTTTGCTAAGTTGAATGGGCTACTTAATACAATGCTTATTTTGATCATACTGGGCCCAAACAATAATTTCAAACTTTGGGTGGATGCTTCCAAGAAGGTTATGAAGGAATATTTACTCAAGATAGCAAGGTTGTGGCCTATGAGTCCCAAAAGTTGAAAGAACATGAAAAAAATTATCCTACACATGACATGGAACTTATTTCCATTGTCTATGCACTTAAGAAATGATTTCTTTTTTGGGAAAATCTTTCTAAGTGAAATATGATCAAATAAGTCTTGAGTATTTGTTCTCTCAAGAAGATTTGAATGCATGCCAGTGTAGATGAATGGAATATTTGAGCAATTTTAACAAGAATATTTTACATGTCAAAGGCAAGGAAAACCATGTGGTTGATGCACTCAGTAGATGCACATTCCTTGTTGCCTTATCAATATTACAAAGAAATTTTAGACGCACTATTTTGGAACAACAATTTATTGATGTATTTTGTCTTGAAGTAAGTGTAGGTTTTACTGATGAGCTAGTACCAAAAAGATTTTCTAAATTTTATGTTGCAACAAATAGGTTGATTAGGCATAAAGGAAAAATTTATGTCCACAATAAGGGTGATTTGAAAATTTTTGTACTTAAGGTAGTGCATACAACACCTTATTGTGCTCATCTAGGTATGACAAAAATGATGCATAAGTTGAAAAATATTTATTTTTGGCCTAGGATGAAGCATGATGCCGGTGAATTTGTAGTGAAATGCTTAGAATGCAAGTGGGTTAAAGATGAGAATTTCCATCTAGGAGAGATGTTATACCCTCATGATATTCTCAAAGATAAGTGGGTTTTAGTCTTAGTTGAATTTATTTTGGGGCTACCAAAATCATGTAGAAAGTATGACACAATCCTAGTGGTAATTGATAAAGCAACTAAAGTTAGCCACTTTATTACTAGAAATTTGATAGATGATGCATATGTATTTATAGAATGCTTCATGAAAGAGGTGGTAAGACTCCATGTCATACCTAAAGTGATCATATCATATCAGGAAAAACTATTTACTTTAAGGTTTTGACACACCTTAACTATAATATTTGGTATAAAGCTAAATTTTACCTCATCATATCATCCAAAAATAGATGGGCAAACTAAATGTCTCAACCAAGTGGTTGAATACATGTTTCACATATATGTAATGTATCAATAGACCAAATGTGAGGATTATCTTCATCTAGTTAAGTTTTTATATAATAATTCCTACCATTTAACTATTAAGATGGCTCCTTTTGAGGCCTTATATGGACTTAAGTGCAGAATACCTACTGGCTGAGATAGTTTAGATAATAATACCTACTGTAGATGGAAATAATAAGGTATAATTTAAAGGTAGCCTTTGACAGATAGAAATTCTATGCAGATCTTAAGATAATTCCATGAGAATTTAGCATAGGGGACAAAGATTTTTTACACGTTAGACCACAGAAAAGTTTTATTAAATTTGTCAAGGATTCCAAGTTTCCATTATGATTTATTAAGCCTTTTAACATAGTGAAAAATATCAGTCCTGCTACTTATCAACTAACACTTTCTCCTTCTCTTTTAAGGATTCATGATGTTTTTCATGTTGTATTATTGAAGAATTATATACCTGATCCATCTCATGTTTTGGATTGGACTCATTTATAGGTCATAGAAGAGGAAAATATCTGGTTGGAACCAATGAGAATTTTGGACCATCACCATTTTAAGATGCATAATAGGGACATACAGTAGGTTTTGGTGCAATGGGATCCTATTATCAAAAGAAGCACCACTTGGGAAGATGATCATGTTTTCAAACAACATTATGCTTGGATTTTTGATTGAGTTATCAAGATATCTCCTTTCCATGGGGAGGATGATGTCATGATCCCACATTTTCATATATATGCTACTGTTATGACTTTATTACTTTTTTGCTAAATTGATTTAGATGCTGTTTAGTTGGATTATATGGTACTGTAGAGTAATTTCCTACTCTACATCGTATTCAATTATTTTCAATCAAGCACTACAATTTTGGTTCTTCAGGTGAAGTGATAGAATTTTGAAGTAGAGGGCCAGTTCATTTTGCCTAAGTGTTGAGCTGCAGCAGAAACTACCAATTATCACCCTCTGAGTAGGTCTTTCTTCCCCTTCTTGTTTCCTTCATCTCATTTTTGCCTGAGTATTAGTTCAAGTAGATGCTACCAAGTGTCACTTTTTGGGAGACAAAGCTGACAGTTGGCATCCCTCGACTCCTCTTTTTGTAACTTTCAAGAACCATAGACTGTGCCACATACCCAGTAGCAGTTAAGTGGAATGCACCACATGCCAGCATCTGCGTATCATATCGGCATCCACACTTCATTAAAAGACTTTCAACATAATGCAACAGAGAAGGCAGAAAGTGCCAAGTGGTAGTTGTGGAGACCCTGAAATACCTTTTTGGAGAAAAATCACAAGCCACCACGTGATAGCATTTGGGAAGCCATGAGTCCAATGCTTTCCATTCAACACACAAAGGCATCATTTTATTTTACTTAACTACCACAAAGTAGCGGATGCTGCCACGTGTCACTCTTTGGGTCCCCCTATACTCCATCCATAGAAGAAGTGGAAGATGCCACTTATCTTCCTCAAAGCCATAGAAGTCTCCACATGTCAACACCTAAAAAAATCATTGTCAAGCTCTATTGACAAATATGAAATGGCAGTGGGTCTCAGGTGTTACTTTAAAAGTCTACAAAATCTGCCAAATGTCACCATCCATAAGAGTCTGATATATGCCCTAATGATACTATGACACAGCCAAAGGGGAGTGGAAAGAGCTGCATGTATTCGATGAATCAGGTAGAAGGCACCAAGTGTCATTTTTTGGTGTCTTCTAGGTGATCAAGGGGATTTTCAAAAAATTGACTGTGTCCTCTCTCCTTTCAAACATAGCAAAATGTTCTGTGTATCAGTTTCCAAAAGTGAAATGGAGGGAAAATCAACTGGAGTTAATTCGAGTAGATGAAACAGTTCATCGAGTAGATTTTTGGAGCCACCCACAGCGTTGAAGGTGCCATCTGTTTGTCCCCTATGAGCGAAGGATGGAGAAGATTATGTGGGAAAGAAAGTGATCAAAGGAGACATCCAAGGCTATATAAGCAGGATTGTAAAATCTAAAAAAAAGAGCGGGGGGAATTCTCATAGTTTTAGACTATCTGAAGTTTGTGGCCAATAATATCATTTGCTCTTGTCTCAATTTTCTTGAGTTGTAAAGTTTATGTAATCGTGCATGGTTCCGTGCCCCTTATGTGGCTGAATGAATTGAGGAAATCTGAGCTCCATGCCTTTGTTGATGTTATCTATGTTATTTACAAAGTAGTCTATGCTGTAGATTTTCTAGTGTGGTGATTGGAAATGTTACTTTATTTTGTTTCATTTTCTTGAATCTAAAGATTTACATGACTGTGCGTGACTTATGTGCCTCCTATGTGATTGGAAGATTCTATTAAGAAGATTTAACACTATGCCTTTGTTGACAATTCCTGTATCTCAGCAAAAGACTCCCCTGTTGTGAGCCTCTATTTCTGTTATTCCAATCTTTTACATTTATCATGCACTTGTCTTCTCTTAAATGTAATAGAATCACATAATAGTTTCACTGTGCTCAGGTTAGGATTAGGATTACTCTCAGTTGCATCGCCATAGTTAGGTTTCAATTCCTACATTTTGCATTTCTGTTTAGTCTCCTATCCCTTTTCCCCAACACCCAATATAAAAGAAGAGACCAGCTTCTTTAAAATTTGGAGGTCATTTTCAAGCCGCATTGTCCCACAGCTTGAAACTTCCCATTGTTGTTGATTAAGATCTAGCAAAATTTTAAGACATCAACAATTTTTTGCATGCCTAGTGGGACCAATCTTTCAAGGAGTTGAAATTTTTTGTGTATTCTTTAGCCGATCTACCTTTTGAGGTTTTAATCGACACTAAAAATGTCTCTGCATCACCAGCCAATCAAGTAGTATCATCAAGAAATCCCTTTGGTATGTATAACTTTGTCACTCATAGCTATGAGTCTTATTCTCCTTCAAATATGTTTTATCAAGAACAAACTTCTCCTGGAATTATGTCAAGTAATGAGGATGCACATGGCCATGAGCTATACCAATTTTATGCCTAGCCTAATCTCATTTTTAATTTCAAGAAAGCATTGCTGGGATTTAAAAAATATGTGTTAGAGCTTGATAATAGAAGGGGATGTGGTCAAGAAATTCCTTGTCAGGTCATATATCAAGTGAGGGAAGCAATAGACCTGATCAAAAGTGAGTGGGATCCCATTGAAAGGGCATATTGGCAAGAGCTTACATAAGAAATGTTAGATGTGTGTGGATTGATTAAATTTATAGAAGAGAGGCTAGGAATTCATGAGAACTAGCCTTACCAAATCTACAAAACTTCATATCCACCACCATAAATTCTAGATCAGGCATATGCCACCCTATTCATGGGCAAGGTCAAAATTGTCAAGGCCAATTCCCCAATAATGCAGAGCCCATGTTAGCAGCAAGTCAGGAGGACCCTAGACCCTCACTTCTTCCTCAACTCTCCCCCACCATTCCTCAAAAGGCTCCTCACTTCCATGAAGATTCTTATGAGCCCACTTTAGAAGAAAATTCTTATACCACTCCCCAGATATTTCAGCATGATGACGAGTCTCTAAGTTGGACCAAAGAGGATGATGAAGCAGTTGAAAACTTTGCAGAGGAGTGCATTCAATTCATGGCTAGTCAAGAGGATTTCATCAGTACAGAGGAAGAGATCACCATAGACTCCCCTTTTGATGAGTAAGAGGATAAGACACAAGCTTTTTCCTTAACTTCTAATGAGGAGGACATCATTTCTAATTTTTTCCTCACTCTACAAGAGGATATGGAGGAACATGGACACTCCCTCGACTAAGTCATTGAGATAGGAGGTGCTGAGCTGGTTTCAGATGAAGAAGAAAGCCCTGAGATTCAAATGAGTATGCAGAAGATATGCTAGCTTTTTAATTCATCCTTGCAAGAGGATGAAGTCATGAAAGAGCATGACGATGAAATGAATCTGACAACACGAGGAACAGGTATGTGATGGGAATTCAAGGACAAGAAGATTTCATAGGTGTTGAATACACATTTTGCTCAAACTCATTCAAGTGCAGGCAGACCTGTGCGGCTGGAGCAGAGAACATTCCATCAATGACATATCCGTTGCAATCACTGGTATGGCAACACAAGTTAGCTTGTCATAAAGAGGATGTGGGAAAGTTCATTTTTGATCTCGAAGGAAAATAAGGATTTTTAACTAATGTAGTTAGGTAGTTTCCATTCTCGCATTGCTTTGTTTTGTTTTTTTGCTTTCCTGCTTTTCCTTTGAAATAAGCATTTAAAATGCACAGTCAGCATCTTATAAATTATTTAATTATTTATTTTTTGCCACAATAAATGCTTCCCCAAATCTTTCAAAATCTCCAAGGTACCTTGCGCTGCATTATGTGTCCACCTCGTTGTTTCCTAAAGATTGAGTAGGATTTGCTAATGGTAACCTTAATTTAATGTTATTTGGGACTTGATAGGCCCATAAAAATCCCTTAGCAAATTTTAAATTTTACAAACTCTCAAGCATTCCTATGAAAATATCTTGCTCATTGTGATTGTGGCACCTAGTGAAATTTGTTGTAGCAAGCGTGTTTTTATCTTACAAAAGGTTCATACTAGGTTATTATACAAGAGATTTAGAAGTGGTAGGAACATCAAAAACACCCAAGAAGAGAAGAAGGGTGTAGTTCCAATTAGACCCAGAAGAGGAAAAACAACATTCATAGTGCCCAGTGTAGAGCACTGCAACTTTTCCTTAGGTAGGAATTACTCCCCCTCCTCCCTCTCAATCCATGCCTCCACCCAGTGAAATGACACCTCCCGCCACTGTTGCCATTACCATTTTGAAATTCACTTCATCCTTGATGCCTCAAGCCTTAACATTACCCTATTTTTCCCCCTCCATTCCCAAAAAAATGCCCCTTCAACTCACCCCTAGCCAGCCAATGGCTCTCTAATACGGCCTACCGCAAGGATTTCTCTTCATAGGGGGATATATTGCATCCCCTTCCACTTTCTAGATGTAGGCTAATGTCACAAAGAAAGCAAGAGAAGCCCGATTGGAGAAGAAGAGGAGTAAAGAGAATAAAGTGCAGATGGTGCCACATTTGAGGTCATAATTTGACCCCATTCAATAGCAGCTAACGATGACCCATTTGTCGCCCAACATTACCAAGCCGAGCGAACAAATGTAGCTGAAATACTACACCATGAACGCAATGGCCATCGACATGTCCCTATTCAGGCCTCAAGATAGAGTCAAGCTCATGATCAAATCCACTTCTGTGATCACAAAAGATTATTTGAGGATATCAAGGAGACTGCAGAAGACAGAGGCTGACCTAGCCACAAAAAAGGCAAACTACAATAGTTTGGCCAAACAAATAGACTAGAAGTATAATGAGATAGCTAGTCTACAAAAATAGTTGCAAGATACTATTTCCCTCCAGACTCAATGGGCAATTCAGGCTCAAAATGATTCTTTGAAAGTAGAGCTTGTACTTGCCAAGGATGCAGCAATAGCTCTAAGATGGGAAAATGCAACATTGTAGGGAAGAGTTGAAGGACTCCAACTATAGGTTACCCAATCACAACAAAGGTCGTTGGGAGAATAGAACAAGGGTGCAACTTTTGAAGCCTAGCTTTAGGCAAAGTAGCAATGGAATGCACAACTAGCAATTAAGCTGTCTAATAGGCCAAGAGGTGTTGGAATGATGCAGCTGGTGAAGGAACTCTACAAGTCAGCATGGGAGAGAATCTCTTCAAAGATTCTCTAGCTCAGGCTAGTTTTCACCTTCCTCCTTAAAGCATAGCAGCTGTGTGAGAGAGTCTAGAATCTAGTATAGAGCACTCTATCCACGATCTCAAGAAGAGTCATAGACTTTCATTTTTTACTAGAGAAGCTCTATAGCTCAAGGGATGCAAAATTGGTAGCTGTGGGGATTCCTAACAGAATGGCCACCATAAAATGGGTCAACAAAGAGCTCAGTCATATTGCCATAGCCAACAATTGTAGAAGCTATCTTGATGTCATCAAAGAAGGCATCAGTGAAATGAGGCAACACATTGAAGATTTGGTGTGACTGGGCCTTCCTTCCCTATTTCCAAATGTGAGGATGGTGATGATGGTGGACCAAATCAAACCATTGATGCTAGCCAGGCAAAGGGATCAAATAGTTTTTTAGAGCTTATGGGATGATTCTCCAACTTCTGAGGTCAAAACTATTGTAATTCCCATTTTCCTACTAGAATCCAAGCTGAAAGCCACTGCTTAGGTCCTGTAAACCTTCTCACACAAGGATCTAATTAGCTTGGATTTGGATTTTGATGAGTTGCAGAACAAGGATTATCTAACTATGAGTGGTCTATCTTCCAAATAGCTCTTTTGAAGCTGTAAATTTTGAAATTTTGATTGAGCAAGAGTCAGGTTCTTTTTGAGCAGGCTCAAAAGCCCTGATGGTCGCTAATAACTGTAGAGTAATTTCCTACTCTACGTCATATTCAATTATTTTTAGTCGAGCACTGTAATTTTTGTTCTTCAGGTGAAGTAGCAAAATTTTGAAGTAGAGGGCCAGTTCATTTTGCCTAAGTGTTGAGATGAAATGGAAGCTGCCAAGTGTCACCCTCTGAGCACATTTTTTTCCCCTTGTTATTTCCTTGGTCTCATTTTTGCTCGAGTATTAGTTCAAGCAAATGCTGCCAAGTGTCACTTTTTTGGAGACAAAGCTGATAGTTGGCATCCCTCGAGTCCCCTTTTTGTAACTTTTGAGAACCACAGATCGTGCCACATACCTAGTAGCAGTTAACCGAAATGCACCACATGTCAGCATCCGCATCTCATATCAGCATCCACACTTCATTCAAAGACGTTTAACATAAGGTAGTAGAGAAGGCAGAAAGCACCAAGTGGCAGTTATAGAGATCTTGAAATACCTTTTTGGAGAAAAATCACAAGCCACCACGTGTCGGCATTCGAGAATCCATGAGTCTAATACTTTCCATTCAATGCACAAAGGCATCATTTTATTTTGCTTAAGTGCCACAAAGCAGCGGATGCTGCCATGTGTCACTCTCTGAGTCCCCCTCTACTCCATCCATAGAAGAAGTGGAAGATGCCACTTATCTTCCTTTAAGCCATGGAAGTCTCCACATGTCAATGCCCAAGAGAATCATCATCAAACTCTGTTGACAAATATGAAACAACGGTGGGTCTCGGGTGTTACTTCAAAAGTCTATGGAAGCTACCAAATGTCATAATCTATAAGAGTCCAATATATGCCCCTAATGATACTATGGCACAGCCAAAGGGGAGCGAAAAGAGCCACGTGTCTTCGATGAATTAGGCAGAAGGTGCCAAGTGTCATTTTTTGGTGTCTTCTAGGTGATTAAGGGGATTTTAAAAAAATTGACTAAGTGTCCTCTCCCATTTCAAACATAGCAAAATATTCCATGTATCAGTTACCAAAAGTGAAATGGAGGGAAAATTAGTTGGAGTTAATTCGAGTAGATGAAACAGTTCATCGAGTAGATTTTTGGAGCCACCCACAACATTGAAGGCATCGTCTATTTGTCCCCTATGAGCAAAGGATGAAGAAGGTTGCACAAGAAAGAAAGTGATCAAAGGAGACATCCAAGGCTATATAAGCAGGATTGTAAAATCTAAAAAAAGGGGGGGGGGAATTCTCATAGTTTTAGACTATCGGAAGTTTGTGGCCAATAATATCATTTGCTCTTGTCTCAATTTTCTTGAGTTATAAATTTTATGTAATCGTGCATGGTTATGTGCCCCTTATGTGGCTGAATGAATTGAGGAAATTTGAGCTCCATGCCTTTGTTGATGTTATCTGTGTTATTTGCAAAGTACTCTATACTATAGATTTTCTAGTGCGGTGATTGGAAATGTTATTTGCTTTTTCCTCATTTTCTTAAATCTAAAGATTTACATGACTGTGCATGAATTTTGCACCTCCTATGTGATTGGAAGATTCTATTAAGAATATTGAACACTATGCCTTTGTTGACAATTCTTGTATCTCAACAAAAGACTCCCTTGTTGTGAGCCTCTGTTTCTATTATTCCAATCTTTTACATTGATCATGCACTTGTCTACTCTTAAATGTAATAGAATCACGTAATAGTTTCACTGTGCTCAGGTTAGGATCAGGATTACTCTTAGGTGCATCACCATAGTTAGGTTTCAATTCCTGAATTTTGTGTTTCTGTTTAGTCTCTTATCCCTTTTCCCCAACACCTAATACGAAAGAAGAGACTAGCTTCTTTAAAATCTGGAGGTTGTTTTCAAGCCACATTGTCCCACAGCTTGAAACTTCCCATTGTTGTTGATTAAGATCTAGCGCAATTTTAAGACATCAACAGATACTTGATGTAACAATATCAGCTACAAACTTATTTTATGATTAATTATGACGTATACTTATTATTATTTTGTTGTTAATGATTTTATGTTTTATATGGATTATTATATTATGACATAATACATTTTTTTTTCTTATTAGTGATTACAAGTTGTCAATGAGCTAGGAAAGGTTGTGGAGGCCATAATCCTTAAACAATGTTTTTGAGCACATCTATATGACCGATAGGTATACTTTTATTTGATGTCCTTCAAATAGTTCAATTTGGTCATTAATTTTTTATTATGTTTCTCAATTGTGGTCCTTGTGTATATATTGATTGATGTACCTTACCAATTCTATTATAGGTTGTTACTTGTTGTCTTGGTCTTATATTATTTATTATCTATTGTCAACCACCACCTTTCCCTATACTCGTATATTCACTCCTTATTCTGATAGGTTTTTGAACCGTGTTTATTCTTTGTAAGTCCCCACTGACTTATTAATTAGATCTATCTAATCTACGTAGACCTAAACCTTCAGAACCTTTGTTATCCCCATTCTACCTTCACTCCCCTTCGACCTTGCACTATAACTTAAGGCTTATGGCATTTGATTTAAACAACTATAAAGTTGTGGTTCAAATTGAACATACGGTGATTTTATTAACACATGAACTTGTGTCAATGGTTTATATGGAGATGTGTTAAACCTTATTTAATAAGCTAGGTGGTGAGGGTTATGATGTTATCTATTAGCTATGTTGATGTTGGATTAACCTCTACAAATATATTCTCTTATTATATGTAGCATGTTTAATTAGTGAGCCTTCCAGATTCCCTATTAATGGGAAGTTGGTAGGATATCCTTAGGATATGCCAATTTTCTCTCTCCTAAAAAAAATTGAATGAGAGTTGGAGTATGGGAAGATGGATAGAAAGGAATGGGGAAGGTGTATGATAGAAAAAATTTAGGACTATGGGAATTTTTTGGTGAAAATAGTGAAATACTTTTCCTAGTTTTAATGGTAGGCTGGTTAGTTAGAAACATCATGATAATTTTGGATGAATCCTTGAGATTTTTATTCCTTCTATATTTCCCTAGATGGTTTTTCAAGTAAGTTTATATTTTGATTTTTGGCTATTTGTTTTTACTATGTTTTTATAATGATAAAATAAAAGGCTACACATGTAGCTGAAAGTCCTCAGACTTTTAGATGCATGCACAAACTTATCAAAGTGATACAATGACTTGTTTATTGCACATAAACATGTAATAATTAATAGTTATATATATATATATATATATATATATATATATATATATATATATATATATATATATATATATATCATGAAACCCATTTCTTATCATTATGCAGTCGCATCCTTATGTTCTGGGACAAGTCTATGAATGTTTTATGGTTTGAATATCTTTCTCTTGGCCTTCACTTTACCATTTGGATTGGGTTCTCATGCATGAATGTGTTTTCTTTCTTATATCATGGTATGGTGTAAATTTGTAAATCCATGTTGTTAACCCTTTTAATTATGTGTTCTTTTCTTTTTATAGATTGTGTTTAATTAAAGAAAAGTCATTTGGGTTATCAGGTACATCTACGCATGAATGTCTAGGTTTAGATATTTGTTAAGATACAACCCAATAATTGAAGGAATCGATTGTATATGCTGAGTGGATTATTTTTTTTGAAAATGACTGCATTATTTTTTATAATAGTAGTTTCCACTCCTTGCTTGTATTTGAGAATCAAACTTGTATTCATTAACCTAGGATGTGTTGATTTGTCTATGGTTATATTATTTCTCCAAATGATACTTATCTAGGTGGTGAATATTTATATCATTTAAAGGAATTGGTATTTTGTTTAGGTTTTGGAAGGAAATATTATCCTTATCTTATTTAATCTCTGGGATTATCTCATTCGACTAAGAAATGTTGTTCTATTGAGCCTTGCTTTTCTTTATATGGTTTTTGGAAGTCTTGAAATCAATTGATTCATGGGTTTTCATTTCAACTAATTTAAAGTCTATTTTATATAGTTATATTTATGAATATAGGACAATATATCCATATATATACACACACTCTTATATAGTTTCATTTTCTCTATATTTTAATGAATGTGCTCCTTATGGATTTTGGATTATTCCTTTTGATCTACAATTGGTATGACATATAGACCTAGTTTATTTTCTGACTTTAAAGCATTTGATTCATTGTATATTTATAAATGGAAAATAGGTTATTAAATTTTTAATACACACACACACACACACACACACACACACACACACACACACACACACACACACACACACACACACACACACACACACACACACACACACACACACACACACACACACACACACACACACACACACTTGTATGCATTTATGTTCAAACATAATGTTTATATGTTTGGGTGGTTATGTTTAAACAATTGTGTTCATATTTCCTTATCCAATATATATATATATATATATATATATATATATATATATAAATCAAAAGTTTCAAGTGAATAGTCCAGTCATACTAAAATGCATAGCCACATAAGCATATCTACATACATGTTTACATCTCTCTCTCTCTCTCTCTCTCTCTCTCGATTATGTTTAAACAACTGTGTTCATATTTCCTTATCCAACTATTTAGGATATATATATATATATATATATATATATATATATATATATCCTAAATAGTTGGATAAGGAAATATGAACATAGTTGTTCAAATATAACCGAGAGAGAGAGAGAGAGAGAGAGAGAGAGAGAGAGAGATGTAAACATGTATGTAGATATGCTTATGTGGCTATGCATTTAAGTATGACTAGACTATTCACTTGAAACTTTTGATTTCACTAGCTTGGGGTCTTTGAACTAAGTATGTGTTATTCAAATGATGTTTTTTCATAATTCCATCCTTATGGTTTTTAATGGACTGTGTCAAACTTAACAGTTATTCCATGTTATATCATGGTTATTAAAACTTGACTTTGACATTTTTAAGTTGGCTAAGTTGAATTGATAATTATTGTTTCTATTATAATTAAATTATGGGTATGTCATTTACTTTTTTGTTGCAATCCATTCCTAGACTAGACTAGAATAGTTACAAGTATACATTGAGGGTTCGTATTTTTAAAGACTGATCGAGATAGTGGACTAGGTCTAAGTGGGATGAATTTATAAGATATATAATGGATTAATATTTAATTCATTCTATATCATTCAATGGTTCAATTTAACCATCCTCACCCTTAACCTATACTTTGATTATTTAATTATTCCCATCTCGCCTTGGAATGAATAGATGTTATCATGTGTGTTCTTTGTGGTCATGTCATAGTTTGGAGTTTGATGTGCTTAGAATACATTACCTATTCCCAATTATTACAACCACAAACCTGTTGATGGTTGGTGTGGTAAGGGTCACTGATGGGGGGCTCATAACACTGGTGGGGTGGTTTTTTCTTGATCAATTGGTTCATGATTGACTTATATAACGTCACATGGAAGATGGTAACAAATGTGTTTATTAATTTGATTAGATTAAGTTATTAACTTTGAATTGATTATCATAATGATATTAACATTATGAATAGAAGATAGAAAAGAATTATCAAAGGGTAAATTAAATAAGGTTGAATCTTTATAAAGGTACCTTGAATTGCATTGTTGAATCTTATTCCTTATAATTATAATGTATAAGAATCATTTGATTATGTTCCAAATTATATGATCTAAATATGGTTTTTGATGACATATTATTTATTATTATACTAACTCTCACAGTTCTAATAATCTAGCACAAAAATGAATTGGTAATACTTGGGCTTGTGTTATAATTAAATACCTCTAATTATGTTTGTTATGGGTTTTGAGAAGAATTACTTAGAAGGTTACTATGGATCTATATTTTATAAATGATTACATTATAAAAAGATATACATTAGGTTATTATGAGAATTAATGTTTATTTTTGAATGTTACTTTATGAAATTATAAATAAATGAATGGTTATAAATAGTTGGCTACAACTGTATACTTCAAAATGAATATGAATAATTAGAAGATTTTGATTGTTCCTGAATTACATGTGTATTTAAACTTACCACAGTCACTTGGATTTAGAATAAATAAAGTGTCATAATGTTTATAAGATATACTTTTACTCTTATCCATAATTACATAGTTGCATTAGAAGCATCTAACCTTCATAACAATACATAAAATTGGATCATATGAAAAATGAAGTAAATACTTCCTTCATACACTACAGACCTATTAGTTGAATTTAAGGTATGTTTTAATTATATATTATTAGTTTTCCAATTTATTCATATAGTTATGAAAGATGAAAGTAATTTGTGAATAAAAATAGAAATGGTAAAGGAGCGAATAAATAAAAAATGTAATGGTCATGCACAATACTCTCCTCATCTACCTAAAATAAATACATTCTATAAAACTAAAGTGTAAGCCTTAAATAATGATTAATTATCTTCATGTTAAATTAACATGAAAATTATATCTATGTTTCATTCTTCCCTTGCGCTAAACTTACTTGGCAGGTTGCCATGACTGCCAACAAAAGGTTTATAAGAGTTCCTTGAGTGGAATCTTTTATTTGGGTTCCACTCATCTTGAAACTTGAATAAACATGTTTGATGGGTTAGTTGAGCTAGCATCATAAAAAATTTATGAAATTTCCTTAAGAATTACATTTTATTTGGGTTCCACTCATCTTGACACTTGAATGAATTCTGGTACTTTAATTATTAAATTTTGCTTGTTGTTTTCGATCTAATGGAAATGAATTATTAACACCTTGATATAGATTTATGAAATGATGTATGGAATAAGGAATGATATTCATAATGGATGTCTAATTTTACTATTGATTGCATAGGTTATAAGGCAACTCTAATGTAATTATTCAAAAGGTCTTACTCTCTTTTATATAGCAATGATTATTCCAATTAAGAATATTTGAATAGAATATAGATTGCCATTGATAATAATCCATGTTTGATATGAATGTTGAATATACTAGTGAATTGACCTTAAAGGTTGTATGGTGTTATAAACCAACATGTAGCACTCAAATTGATGTATTAAATATGTCTACTCTTATGATTTCTAATTTATGAATGAAGGTTTCAAAATCTACAAGTATGGAATTAATTATGGTTGCTGATTTTTTAATGCTTGTGGATTATAGGGCTTATATATTGATTTGATTACTTGGTGACCTAACTGTTAACTTAAGAACCTTAAGTCTAACCATATTGGGTAAGCCATTTCTTTAACTTATCCATCCTCACGTGGGATTGAAACCCACTAAGGATAATGAGGTATTTACTTAGGGTTAAAGACCTAGAAATGGTCTTATGAGGAAATAGTAAGCACCACTTATGGCACTTAGGATTTATTAGTGTATGCGTATAATGATACACCCTAAATCCCATAATCCCTATAAACTAAAAATATCTTCCCCATTAAGCCTTTTGTATGTACTTACCTCTAGTGAATTGCCTCAGCTTCCCTTCCTTTGGTTCCTATCACATTAATGAGCATTTTATTAAATGTTTTATTACATTATCAAGTGGGTATAACATGTATCCAAAGTGTAATCTAATAGATGATTTCAAAAAAATTTGGGGGTTTATTTTAGAAGAATTCACATAATGTATTTTACTATATATCCATTGATACCTTTAAAGACTTCATCTATATATTCTTTCAATTTTACTTGGATGACTGGACATTCTATGGCTTGGTAAAAGACCATTGTTATAATCTATAGATCATGCTTGAGCATTTCCAAGTACTTCAAATATCACTAAATTTAAATAAGTATATTTCTTCTACAACTTTCAACATTATTTTGGGTCATATTATCTAAAAATATGGACTTTTGGTAGACCCAAAAAAGGTATCTATCATTCTTCACCTCCTAGTGCTAATGTCTTAGTATGTAGTTCACACCTTTCTAGGACATACTGGGTATTATCAAAAATTCATCTAAGGATATGGAAAGATTACCATGCCTTTAGAGGAACTCTTGAAACATAACAAATATTTCATTTGGACCCACTCTTAAAAAGAAGCCTTTGAGGCCTTAAAAGACAGACTGGTCACTACTCTAATTCTATAGTTCCTTGATTAGACAAAACCATTCCATGTCCATGATGATACGTCTCAAATGGTTGTTAGTGTAGTCCTTACACAAATGGTTGAAGGTCACCTTGATCACCCTATATATTTTTTTAGTATAAAACTTACTCCAACTAAGAGAAACTACACCACCATAGAGTGTGAAGCACTTTTAATGGTTTATGCTTTGTAAAAATTTTGATAATACCTTTTGGCAGCTCCTTTTATATTTTATATAGACCACGAAGCTTTACAATATCTGGTAAACAAAATTATGTTACATGGATACATCTACCAATGGATAGTATTGTTTCAAGAATTTCAATTCTCTATCATGGTCAAACCAAGAAAAACTAATTATGGTCCTGACCATATTTCATGAATTGATTTTGGAGAACCATTATGCACCATTGAATATGACCTAGCCAATGTACAATTGTTTTGTGTTTCTCATTTTCTTTAGGATATAAAAGATATTATAAATTTATTAACTACTGTCTCAGCACCTGATTGTCTAACTCCATAGGCTAAGAAGTAACTCACAATCCATGCCACAACATTTTAGCTCATTGGATGGGACCTCTACAAGCTTGGCTGAGATGAAATTCTTTGATGTTGTGTCATGAAACATGATCACTCTAAAGTAATCCAATAATTCCATGAAGGCATTATAGATAGATACTATTATGGGTAGACTACTACACATAATGTGATGCTAGCCAAACAATGGTACTTACCTTATTTCAAGATGCCAAAATGCATGTTAGAAAATGTGATATTTGTTAGCATGTTGGAAAATTGAATCCTTAGGATGCCATGCCATTACATCCAATTCTCTCTCAAGAGCCATTTGAAAAGTGATCCATTGATTTTATCAACCCCATTAATCTAGATGGATGATGTATAGGTTCTCACTATATAATTATATAAATTGATTATCTTAGGTGTTAGGATGAGGCTATACTAACAAGGGATTATATTGCTACTACTACCATGCACTTTATATGGGAACATATCATAATCAGTTTTAGTTACCCATTAAGTATCATTAGTGATTGAGATACACATTTCCTCAATAAAACTATTTATATCCTACTTGTTAATTTAGTTATTTCCCACCATAAAATAATACCATATCATCCCCAAGCCAATGGTACTACCAATACATTCAATAAAATATTAGGCACAACAATTACAAATATTTGTAATATTAGCCAAACTAATTAGGATGATAGAGTGTCTACAGTACTTTGGGCTTACTAAACAACTTATAAGCACCTTAATAAGAATGTACCATTTAATCTAGTATATGTCATATAATTAGTTCTTCTAATTGAATTCTTGATACCATATCTTCATATTACATGCACTGGACATTTAGATGATGAATCATCATTAAAGTCATAGTTGTATGATTTATCACAGTTGGATGAAACCCATTTATTTTCTCATTAGAGTCAATATTTTGATAAATTTAGACAAAAAGCATGGCATGATCACCACATTAAACACATGACATTTACGCATAGAATGAAAGTCTTACTCTATGAGTCCAAGTTCGTGCACCATTTTAGGAAACTTTATATTCACTGAGACAGTCTTTTTATTATTTATAACATTAAACCCACTATTATTTTCCATTTAAAAGTATTAAATGGCTAATTTCTTCCTAGACATTACAATGGTAGCCAACTACGGTCATATTTCTTTACTTAAAATTATAATTTTTGTAACAATATGGATTATGACAATAGTTTAAGATTTCTTATTTTTAATAAAAACATTGCCTACTTTTACCTTTTCTTTCATTTGAGTTTTAAAGAGCCAAAAAGTGAACTAAGTCTAGGAAATTCCAAAGCAAGTTCAAGTTTAGAGAATCAAATTATTATGCATAGATATTGAGAAGGATATTCAAACTAAAATTTAAGCTTGATTTATGATATATAAAATTGTTATCTTTAAGTTACAGAGGTAGACATTTTCCATTAGATGGAAACAAAGTAGAAGCATCTGATTTATTTACATTGCAAACACTTATTCCTTTGGGAGAATTGGATAGCCATGCCTCAACCTTTGGGAAAAATAGAGGGTGATGTAACCTAATAAGGCCTTAAGAATCAATGCATTACCAACCATACTATAAGAGGAAGTAACACTTGTTATGGGAAGCAACACTAATCATAGAATAAACACCTAAAGAATAAGGGCAACACATGAAAGGGAGAGACTTTGGGGTGACATGCTAGGAAAAGAAGGAATAAGAACGACCACCCCCACCATAAATGATAGAAGAGATATATTACCCAAAAATGGTGTTGTGTGCAAAAAATTGGGTCTCAAAAGTACCCTCATATACCATATTTTATTATAACCACTCTCAACCAAGGAATGAGCTTGAATTACAGAATGATTACTAGGTTGACCGCTAGAACACCAAAAATCAATTGGTGTATGACCTTAAAATTTTAAATACCTTGGATATAGATGGATATTTTATTTATTCAACCTTCCATACCTTTAAAAATTGGTGAAAGTAGTAAAATTTCTACTCTCATGCATCTATGAGGACTATATCTACTTTGTTGAGCATAACATGAAGATTATGCCTAAGATAATAAACAATGTGTCAGGAATATAATGCTCCAACATGGACATGGAGTTTTACATGGAATATTTTGAATAAATATAAAAAATAGAAATGGTGTTCATGTACCAAAAATAAGGCCAAGCCATACACATAAAGAACTTCTAAGAGCCTGCCATCTATGTATCCATGCACATCATCATGACCAACATTGATAGCACCAATTTTTAGAAAGAGGTGGTTATGGATCACCTATATATTTCCCACCAAGTGAATAATGGCATAGATTAAAATTATGAAATGTATTTTTCCCATAAAATCATAGAGGATGCTGAAAAGACACACTAGATACTAGGACACAAGTTTTGATGGGGTTATTTTTTTAGTTAATGGTATTTGATGAGATAGGTGTACTAAATTACACCTCTATAAAATTAAAGTGGGTATACCTACTATAAAAAAAGTCCCCCACTGAGCATTACAAAGCATTCATGTGACCCAATCATATCACCCCAATATATAAAAAAACTATGAAGTCATGGTATGACGTTATGAAGGAGACCTTTGGGAATGAATGACACATTCTTAAAGGCTTTCTTGTTTAGGTTGGTAAGCAAGCATAGTTTATATTAAAATAACATTTCTATCTACACCATATCAGTATGCCCCCCTTCAGATAAATCTTATCATCATTAAAGGTATTTTAGTATTTCATGGTGTGATACTTTGTCAATTCAGTAAACTGCATTTTTGATGCACATCCTCTCACCCTAGAAGTAGACCAAATTGACTTGAAGTTTCACACTCTTCAAAAGATGTATGTATATCCTCAAAACAAGGCCTAAAGGATAATCATGAGACTAATAATATTGAAATTAAGGTGAAGCAGACCATGTTAAAAAAAATTGTGCATAATCTATTTTACATGTTATAGCCCAAGAAGAAATCTTCAAAAGGCATAGAGCATGCAATGGACAAATATCCACTTATACCACATATTGAGAAGAAGAAGTGGGTTGGACATGATGTTAGCATAAGTTCATGCCCATAACCTTCAAAGTGGAAAAGGATTTCCTAAGCACCACCACCTATAACTTCCCCACTAAGGGCTTCACATCCACAAGCTTCTCCACCAAGAGCTTCACCTTCAAGAGTTTATCCACCTAAGGCTTCACCCCAAAGAGATTCTCCACCAAGGGCATCAAAACCAAGGGTTTAACCATCAGGGGATATCCCACAAGATACATTAGAGAAAAAACCTAAGGATTCAACACCATTACCCCCTATGAAACAAATGTAGGAAGAACCTAAATGCCATAAGGAAGAAACAGAGGAATCTAACTTCAAAAAAATACCTTCCCTAGAATGAGAGGAGGATACCACATTTAATGATATGCAATTGGACATTTGGGGTCTATTTTAAAAAGATGGGGATGGTTTTGATACTCAATAAATAAGTGGAATGGACATTAGTATCAGTTTTTTGCTATGTATATAGAGGTCAAAATCTTAAACACAAACCCAACAAAGGAAAGAAGCTCACCATTTCTAAAGTACAACCACCTTTGATTGATGTGTCCACAAACTTGTATGCTCAATATCAAACATGAACCCTTGATTAGATGCTTTATTTATGGTCACATTTCCTTCCAGAAATGCAACCATCGATACAAGATGATAAGTGTCATTTATTTTTGACATGTATAATAAAAAACACCATTTTTAGATCCCTCCAGATAGACTCATGATAGATTCTCAAGCACTAGTGTTTCCAACTCCACTTTGGGTTGATCTTCAGAAGATCTATCCTCTACAAGCTAGTGCCACATTTTTGAAAATTTCATTTGAAGTCACATGAAAAAATATACTTTTAGATTCTTACACACATGATGAAGATAAGAAACATGGATAGGTATTGGTAATGTATGAGAAAGAAGTTGCCACTTGGAAAGTACTTGAATAAGAAGTGTATGTACTAAACCAACAAATTAAAGAAGCCATAGAGGCCAAAGTGAAAAGTTTAAATTTGTGTATATCTATTTTGGGCCAAGAACTGACATTGGAAGATAGAGTACCTCTAGATGGATAAAATTTGGATAAATTGGAGACCCTTATAAATATCCTATTGAAATGCTACAAGGAATAACTCACTCTAAGAAAAAAAATATATGGGAGGCTGAGAAGTTTACTGAGGCCATTGAAGTATACAAACATGCCATCAAAAGAGTTGGGGAAGTGATTTCCATCTTGGATAGTCTTTTTAAAAAAATTACACAGCCTAATAAATTTTGGAGGCTCAAATCAATGCAGAGTAGTCTCAATGGAAATAATTGGGGGATGCTTCCCTTCTAATAAAGGACTACATCGAGTTCACAAAGGAATTTTGAAATGTTGAAAATTTGGAGGAAATAATAAATGTGCATCAATAGTAAATTAATTCTAATTTTGTAGCTCTTCAAAGACAAGTTATCGTTAAGGTCATTATACTTGAAGAGGTTTAGAAAGATGCTAGTACATCTCTCAACGAATTGTTTAATAAGACTAATGAATGTCCCTACTAACCTAAGAAGATGAAAAAGGTAAAGGTGGTAATATAAGAGATAACATCCATTCTAATTGACACCTTGTCACATTGGGACAGTGTCAAGAAGTAGAATGAATAAATTGGGCATAATTTTTTGGCTTAGGTTGAGATTGGGACTTAGTCTAGGATGAATTGAAAGAGTAGTGTGGGGTGATATTAGACTCTAAAATTTCATAAGTTTATAGGATTTTTACCACAAAACTAACATGGCATGAGAGAAACATGTTGTAGGAAGATTATGGCATAGAATTAGCATGGTATAGGAAGACCATGGCATGGAACGAAAGAGGTGTGAGAGGATAAGGGCATATAAGTTATCAATGTGAGAAGACTTAGTTAAATATGAAACATAATGACAAAAAAACTAAGATCATAAGACTTGGAATAATAGTGAAATATTTAGGGAGTGTGAAGGAAGTGGGAGATGGTTGAGGAGTGATTATCAAGGACCATATAGACTTTAATATCATGAGTTTTACATCAACCCATAAAAAGGAGAACATTTGGCAATAAGGATATAACATCAAATAATAATATAGGGGGTATGAAGGCTTGGAATTCTTAGGAGAGAATAACTAGAAGACTGCCATGAATCTCAACCTACTAAGAGATCATTGGCCAATCACACATTTGTCATTTATTATGTAACTATTCAGTCAGGGAAAAATAAGTATAAATACCCATATGTGGAGTCATGTAAGGTAACTAATAATTGATAGCATATAGTGACTATATAATATAGACTTGTAGATATTAAAATTAGTTTAGGTGTTGTGTGTTTCTGATAAATTGATATTTGAGAATGAACAGTGGGTTGCATTGATAAATTTGCTGTTTATCATTCATTATGAGATTTATAGAACATGAATTATATGATTTTCCATAGACAACCCTTTGAAATTCATAGATTTTGTATTTGTGTTCTTGGTTATTGTGACTAATGAGTTAATGTATACATTAGTGTATTTATTTTATTGTGTAATTTCTAATAAGATGTATGAATAAACTCAAGTATATGACCAATGTGTTACTAAGAAACATAACCCATGGGAATTAGTCTCTTACTTCATGCTTCAAGTGAGCATGCAAGACCTTAGTATTGCATGAAATTTTAATGTGTAAGCTTGTTGGGGCTACACTTTAGTGCCTAAAGAAAACATGATTAAGAGAACAAAACCATACAAACAACCATATGGAGTGATGAAAACTATGTTAGATCTAGCATTTAAAATATATTTGTATCAATTTAAGTACATGGTCTAAGTATTAAAATCAATATGATATGTAACAAGGTTATCATGAAATATGTTATTGATTGGTAATGTGTTAACTAGTGTTGATACAACTAATTAATCTGTAATGACTTGTCCATTTATGTATTTTTAAGATATGAGATTTTAGTTAAACTCTATAACTAACATTACCCTTTGATTTATAGGTCCTAATAAATGTGGTTATGTATTTATTTTGTAGAGGATCTACCTTTTTAATAACATTATTTTCATTATTAAGTGTATAATGTCAAAGATTTTGTGCTATGAAGGAATGATATATACATATCTTCTCCATGGCATTATAATTTATCTCATATTCTACTAGTTTTAAACAAATGTAATAAAATATGAATTCTCTATGATCATCATTGTATTATGATAATAAATCCCTAAAGCATGATCCATAGCAAAAACGTATAAATAAAAAAGTCTATCTAGTATTGGATTTTTTAGAGAGAATTTATCTATTGACCATATCACTTGAAAATAAAATTGGGCATATCATAATTTCAAGGCATGCTAGTCTTAATTAAATATTTTACTCTCCTATCATTTCATCTCATGCATGGCATTAAAATCAATAAAAAAAATACAATCAATCAATTAAACACTATTCATGATTCCAACATTTTTCCAAGTGAGATTATGAGGAACATTATTTATAACACGATGATCATGTTACCTCCTCCACTATTAGGAATATATAACATAGATAAATATTAATTAATTAATAATGAAAATAAAATGAAGAAAACATAACATAGTAGAGACACATATTTAATGTGATTCACCCAATATGGACTATGTCCATATAGAAATAGACAATCCTTTTTATTATTTAGTCAAACAAATGAAGGGAGAAACCTAAAATATCCTCTTCACTCACACATAGCATGATGACATGATTAATATGACCTCAAATCAAAAAGAGGGTTACATATAGGGCAAAAAATCACAAACATAATTTATACCATTAGATCTACAACCTAATAGTGAACAATCCAGATTTACTATGAAATTACAATATTTTATAATGTATTTTACAATATTCTACAATGTGTTTTCCCCCACACCCCCTATTGGTAACTAGGCATTATAATAAGTTTACGCTCCACCATCCAACATCCACATCCTACATGGAAATCCAAATATTATTGCGTTTAGCATAGAGTGCAAAGACATCATATGGATAATTATTAGGGTTTGAAGATAAAACACAAAGTATCATTGATAGTGGTGATCCTATAATAGATAAATAAATCAATCAACATTCTCACACTATGATTGTATCTTCTAATAAATAAGTGCAAAATGAAGAAAAAGAAAAATTAGAGAAAGAAAGGTTACAAAAGTAAAAATTAGAGCAAAAAAGATTACAAAAGGAAAAACCATAGATAGAAAGGTTTAAAAAGGATCAAATTGAAAATGAAATGAATAACAAGAACAAGAATGGTTGCACAAGTTAAAATAATATATATTAATAAAATATAAATAAATGAAAGATAAGTTTCAAAATCAAACTCAAGATAAGAAATAAAAAGTCCCTAATAAAGGTTTTTTCACAATATAATCAATAAATATTAAAATTCTGATGTCACAAGTTTGGTTCTAAAGGAGGAAATTAAAAACTATTCTTGATTCTTCATCCTCACATTGATGGAAACAAAGTTACTAATGTTGAGATTACATCATTTCAAAGCTAATACATGAAGCATATCACTTCTCCAATATCTCAAGTATGATAACAAACACTTGGGTAATATTACTTAGGCCTTGGTGTTACACTGAATCCATTGAGTTTATAGTAACACTTGGGCTCTAGATATGTTATGTTATTTTTCACATTGGCCCTACCTTGAAAGACAATAAATAACTATGAGGATCATGGTTGAGATTTATGGTGGGTGAAATTATGTAAATATCATGACTATGTCAAGTTTGGGAATGGAGGTGCAAATATTACTACTTCATGACATGAATCATATTAAAAACTAGAAAATAAAGTAGTAAAAAATTCTTCAAAGGTTGATGAAATCACTTCCCATTTTCTTCCCATTAATATGTTCATTTTTTTATTTTTTTCAATTTCAAATATTACCAAAATGTTAAAAAAAATCAATTAGAAAATGGAAAAACATTTAAAATATTCAAAAAATATAAAATTATGATAGAGCATGACATGATTTCTAGTTTACACTATTTACATATGTTTTTTATAACATGTATATTAAATGTCATATTATTTACATCCACACATGCATTTCATGGTATCTGAGTGTTATGAATGACATACAGGTTACACATGGACATATATATGTTGGTTATACCTCTACCCACTATCCATATAGTGGCATCTTGTTTTAAAGGTTTCACTATTATACCATTCTGAGCCACTGATATTGTTTACACATGCATTTCTAGTTACTAATTTACTACACATTGATACATGACATACCATTTTATTGTGACATGACACTAATACATATGGATGGTGTATATTTATCCCTTTTTCTATGATCCATAGATATTTTTACTCTTTTACATGGTAGATTATTTTATTTTTGACTATTGTGTATGGCACTTGGGATTGCATAATATGACATCCATTAGTGTCCCTCATTTTTGACATTTTTATGTCCTCTTCCATTTGGTCTTTAGCCTTGATTGTTATGACATATTATGTCCCTTATATGTGGTCATTTTTTCGTGTGTGACAACAAACACATGGGTTTGGTAATCTTGACAAAATTTATGAGTTCTCTTAGCTATATCATGGACTATCACTATGTAGTTTTATTCAAAGATACTTATAATTCATGCTTCAGTAATACACCTATCTAGGAATGACAATTACATGCAATCAATTATATATGTTACATGCATGCCTTGATTGTTACACACATTAATTGATTACTATTCTCAACATGATCAAATTATATTACATGATATTATATTTACACATGACATGATACAATTCATTCTTAGTTTTAAATCACTGACTTACATGATACATGCATGTTCTCAAAAGGTGGTATTATAGTGGGATTATGTTAGAGACATAAGCCTCCATAAGCAAAAAATAAGATTAAAGTAAATGTTTCAAATATTTTAGATATGAAATTATTTAATATACATGATTTAAATTAGCATATCTATATAGAGTACAGGGGTATATGCTCTGAATATGATTTTAATTTAGAAACACTTGAGCACATACTCATACATAATTGAATGCATATGAATGGTCATATGTGAAACTGTTTATAGGGAGAAAATTTTAAAGATGCACATTCACATACGTTTAGGATACAAGTTATAAAATTCATCATACATAATTAGGGGGAATGATATTGGTTCATGAACATATAATAGATAATTATAGTTGAATGGAAAACTATTGTTATTCCATGTAAAATGTATCAAAACTTGTGTACATGATGGAGACATGAAGATTTTTCATTCCTTCGTGATCATGTTTTATTTTCTTACATGGATTGAAGTTCATTTAAATAGAATGAAAAAATACATTTGAATATATAATCTATCTACAATGGTTGATTCATTTTTTAGCGAACATTGCCTAATCGGTTCTCTCATTTACTTGGTAGTGCATTATTTTTGAGTTCAACCTAGCCACATGATTCTATCTATATTTTTATTGAGAATGTGTTTCATTTATTACATTATGTATTGTTACCCACATGTATGAGTGTTAAGGCATGTTTCTTTCCTAACTCATGATCCTATATATTTAAAAAATCTTGGAGCATTATCACCCCAACTCTCCAATTTGCTAATGAGGAATCATCATATCCAAAAAGTTATGAAGCAAACATGGTTTAAAAAAAGACACAAGTGTACTCTTACCCTTACTATTTAAATTTTTAATTTGATATTTTTCATATGTATATTGACTACTTCATTATCATTACAATTTTTCATGGATAAAAGATATATATTTGGAGCCATCTCCAAAAATGTAATGTGTTGTACAAACTCAATTATATTTTATCTTCTTACTCTAGAAATTCTATTACTAGAATACAATGGGGAATTTGGAGATACTAAAATCTAGGATTTAGCACTTGATAATGTAAATATTGACACACATTTAACATTCATAACTTGAGAATCAAAACAACATCTTTATTAACCACCTTCTCACACTTCCATAGTATCTTAATTTTCAACCCTTCCATTTTGAGGATATACACCTATATAGCCTCATTATCTATTTAAAAAATAATAAAATATTGTAAGCATATTCAGACTCTCATAGCATTCCATGTCTACATGAGTTAGTTTTTATAGTTATAGTCATTATTGACAATCAATAATGAACCACACTAGTAGGAAATGTCTCGCTTCTTGAAATGGATATTTGTTAAAATAAAACACATACATAGGGGTGGCATATAAACTTAGTGTTTTGATGGCATGGGTAATTATTAAATTTTATCCATTTATGAAAAAATCAATGTCTCATTTGAAATAAGTTTGTAAATTATCTATAACTCATATTTGATACATCTATACAATATTGCACATGAAAAATATTCCATATTCTTCCCAATCTACTTACCTATCATTAAAATCAGTCATAAGCCAGTTCTTAAGAAATCAAATTCTAAGTCAAATCAACTATTTTCAAGTATGAAATCCAATAATTAGTTGCATACACATAGTAGATGATCAAAATTTCATAATAACACTAGTTAGGAGAACTATTTGTGGATTTAATTCCCTCCTTGAAGTATTGGATACATGGGCAATGTCCAATAATCATACTTGGGTTATTGAGGACATTTTTACCATTACAATTCCCATAATTTTATAGATTTATATCCCTCACAAGTAAATCTAGGTTTTGAATTAAAATGGGTTTTTGGAAAAGATAAGTTAGCACTCACATAAATCATGAATTATTATTAGTTATTAGTTATAACAGGGTCATATCTATGTGAAGTTGTTTTTAAAAACATACTAGATTATGCTATATGTGTAGAGTGTGTAAGGATATGTGGTTAGGATTACTCCATGATAAAAAGAGATATAAAATAATATGAATAATTAATTTTTGTTTGAATAAAATAATGAATATTATTGTATGTTAATCTCTGAGTAAGCCTCTCATTCATATTCGAGCGACTAATATGTGATTGCCAAAGGGTACTTACAATAGCTTGGTTGCATTGTGAATGATAATTTATTTATAGAAGTTTTATTATAGTTTATACTAAATATATTTTATTATGTAGGTGTCTTTTTTTTTTTTTTTTTAATGATTTTAATTTAGAGGATTATATGGTTGTAATTAACACATTACATAAGAACTAGTGTTTTAGTCAAAAAAATAATCTTAAAAAATTTCAAGGAAATATTCATATAAATCCAAATAACCAAATTTTAAATTTTAAATTTTGAAACATTTTGGATACCCATTTTACTTGTTTATAAGTTTGAATTATTTTTTTTATTAGCCACAATCCAAAAATTATGTTGCAGTGGACAAAGCTATTAAGGCAAGCTTGCAAACTAACGTTTGAAATAAATATTTGCTTAACATCATTAAATTAGATTTAAGTTTGACACCAAATTTGGATACCCATTTGGATGAAATTCATTCCTATAAAATTTATTTTCAATCTAATAGCTTGTGAAGGATATCAATGAAGTTTTGATCATTTAAAAGGTGGACCCAAAAAAACCTTTTTTGAACTTCTTTTTGTATCAGAAGATTTTGTTGCATTGTCAAAATTTGATTTGAGCATTGTATCTCCATTAATACTCTATTTCCATATAGAAATACATCCATAATGTGAAACTACCATTTTCTGTGAATCTCACTCTCCCATTCCATAGTGATTTTAACTTGCTTGCATGTCCATTTATTCTTTCATCAAGACTTTCATGTGCTTTAACTTTTATTTTATTATAAAATTATGGCATGGAATTTAGGTCTTTTTTTCTTAGAATGTTGTCAAGTATTAATATTTAGGTCTATACTAATAAGTATTTAAATTTTTTAGAGAGTCAATTCTTTAATAGTGTTTAAGTTTATTTTTACAGTGATGTCTTTATTGTTTGAAAAGTCATTGTCTAGCATATAGTTTGTAAATGTATAAAGTGTGACTAGTATTTTTTTATAACCTTATAGGTTTCATGCTTTTACTCTAGGATTTATATTTTTAGGATAATTTTTTTTATATATATTTAAAAAAATGTTTCTTTAAGTGGGTTTATAGTGTTATTGTTTGTTAAAGTAATCAGTGTATGTTTTCAGAACATAAATTCATTGTAAAAATAAAACTTATCATAGACCAATCCATGATTGGACAACCCTGCTATCCAATGGTTGTGTGATTATTATTGGCAAGGGAAGGGGGATATGGTTCTTCTCATAAAAATTTAAATGCACCTAAGCTGTGTGAACAAATTTGTTAAATAATAAGGATTCTATAAGTTAGGGGTAAGAGAGGAAGGAGGTTAAAATAACATTCTCGAGTTGGTCATTAACATAGGGGTTAAACATCACAATAGCGACACCAAGATTTTCACCTATTTTAACTAAATATGAGGGTATCTTAAAATGGTAATAGATTTTGCCTATGTTGTTTGTGATCAAGAGGGAATTTTTAATGATAAAGGCTAAAAATGAATATAATGAGGACCGAGTCCTCAAATATTTTATATTTTAGTTTTTTTTAATGTGTATTTTGTGTTAAAAATAAAGTGGAAATCTATACCTTAATTTATGGAACAATTATTATTGATAAGACTAATTTTGGTGTTTTAGTTGATGAGTTCCCATCATAGATTGGTTTATGAGTTCCCATAGAGTGATTGATGTTCTCGATTATGGTTTCATTTATGTTTTTATTCATTAGTATGTATGTTGAGTAATTATTATTTTTAATTATTTAGTGGTGTATTATCTCCATGTTTGTACCAATGGGGGGAATGTTAGAAAAGCTAAGTTAGTACTCACATAATTCATGAATTATTATTAGATATGTAATGTCCCCAAAATTATGATAAAGTGATTTAATTAATTCAAATAAATTAAGTTGTCCAAAAATTAATATTATTTCAAAAGGATGACTTTAATTAATTATTTTAATTAAATTAAAATGGAAATAATAAAATATTAAAAAGGTCGCTTTATTAAATAAGTTTCTTCTAGAAGTTGGAGTTAGTTTTAAGTTGGCTTCTTCTAGTTGATTCCTTAGAGCCTTTAAAATAAGTTGAGGGCAAACAAATTGGAGGAGAGGTTGAGTAATATTTTTGATGCATTATGGCAAAGCTTGAATCTTTGATTCAGCTAAATCTCTAAGGATGAAAACCTTCAGTAGATTGGAAAAGGGTTAGACGAAAACCTAGCTCTTTTTGGGAGTGGATTCACAATAGACTTCACATTGAGCTTATTAATTCAGATTTGGGGCTTCAAAGATCATTCGCTAAGGAGAGCTATTTTTGGGAAATTTTGTGTCTTCTTCGAATACAAAATTTCTAGGATTAATTCGATATATCAGGAGATATATATTTTCATTTAGTGGTAGTCATTACAATCTTTAATTTTAGGGTTCCTTTTAATTTTTTAGAATCAAAGGATTTTTCAGACTGGGGTTTTGTTATGGAATTAAATAATATAAGAGCAGCTGAGCGTTTGAATGTTTGGATTCAAATTCTTTAAAAATCAATATTCTATCAATTTCCTCTATAATCATGACACTTATGAAAAGTGTGGGAAAGATATTATCATTCAGGAGGGATTGAATTCATACAGGTATCAGGATTTTGGATAAAGCCAAATTGACAGCTAGTCAACAAAGACAAAGGTTGAATATAATATCAAAAGGGAAGTTGTTTTAGAACCATCAGGAGACAAGTCAAAGAAATAGTTGAAATATATGCCACAAATTCTCCAAGTCAGGACCTGCTTGTAAGGTGCTAATATTATTGAGAGGGATGCACTTCATTAAGGCTTGATAAATTCTTATCAATGCATTTTTGTGAGTCAACGAAAGCATGGGATTAATTATTTGAGTGCTAAATTCAAATCAAGGGCAACCCACCCAAGTTTGATAGACAAGGTAGCAGACTGTCAAGGTAGCATCTAAATGTTCACGTGGAGCTTTCTATAGGAGGCATTACATCTTAAAGAGATCACTAGAGTGCCTTGGAGTCATCAGGACTCTTCTTCAATGACAAGTAATGTCCAGTTGGCATCTTATACTCAGAGCAATTCATATCTCCAAGTTTGAGAATTTGATTATGAATTTCGATAGCCTCTATTGCAAATCAGAATAATGATTCTGCTATGTAAATGTTGTTGCAATAATTCTGAGTCTAAAATCTATCTTGTCTAGAAATAGAATTTAGTTTATGTTTCTATGGTCTTCTATCACTCTAAGAATGTTGTAATTCACCATTAAAGGTTATGCTTAGTTTAGAACTAGTCTGATAATTATTTCTAAGCAAGTATTAATCTAATATAAAATTTTGATAAGTTGTGATCTATTTCTGGGCGTTGTCACACTTGTTTCTTGTTCAAATCTTTCTAATAATAGTTCTATTTATGCTCAAATCAACATAGCTAAGTCTGAAATACAAACTATTATAAATCTCAGTCCAAATAAAGTGAAGTTAACCTTTGAGTATGTTGGTCTATTAATGCATAATTCCCATTTGAGTAGTTATTTATTGTTCATGCAATGTTATATATACAATTTTCAAAAATAGAATTTCTACCAAATTGAAACTCACTAAAAAAACTTCATCTCATCTAGAAATAGATATTACAAGATATTAGTTATAATAGGTTTATATCTACGTGAAGTATTTTACAACAAATTTAAAATATTCAATTATATGTTGAGTGTTAGTATGGATATGTTATTAGGTTGGTTCTGTAAAAATAGGAGTTGTAAAATCCTATAAATATTTAATGTTTGTTTGAATGGTTATATTATTAGGTTGGCTCCATGAAAATAGGAGTTCTAAAATACTCTATATATATATTTAATGTTTATTTAAATAAAATAACCAAGATTAATATGTGTTAATACCTAAGTGAACTTCTAAGTAGGCTAATTTATAGATCTACATACATCATCAAGGTTTGGGATCACAAAATATAGAGAAAACAAAGATAACCTCAAGTGAACATATAGTCATTATTCCTTAATTTTGTAAGTCAATATTGACCAACAAGCTAATATGACTGATGATACTACTATAATACTATGGATTCAATCTAATTTAGGGTGTAGATTAGTTCTTGAATCAAGAAAACCAAAGCCATGCTTATCCTTGTTTTCCACTTTTAGAATGCAATAATATTAAAAACAAAAAAAAATAGGTATCCTGAACTCTTTAATGCTTTAAATATTTAACATATGCCCTTATCAAATCAAAAGAATGATTATGAATGATTTAAATTTATATTTGTGATTGTATGTCATATATATTAATCTTGACTTTATTTTAAAATTTCTATGTTAACTAGATTAATCTAATTGGTTAATTTAAATTAATCTAAAGCAATGCACTCTATAAAATTTAAATCAAACTCATAGATTCCAATATGTTAAATTATTCGTATAACACAAAAATGTATACCACTACCAAATATCAATGAAATAAATTTATCAATGCTAATACTAATGATGTATATAGCATTCAAGATAATAATGGGGGAAAAATTGTAAACATAGTTTCAAAACCAACTAAGAGGATTATCCTTCCTACTTATTGGAAAAATTGATGATTTAATAAATCACCATACCCACCTCATGAAATATTTTTAAATCCTATTCTTATATTATTTAATTAATTTATCTAATTCATATCAATTGGATATTAATTTATTTTTTCCTAAAGGGTATGATCCAAACCAATAGGAATTTAATTAATAAATGTTTAAGTAAAGTAGTGGAAATAAAATAAGATAACGATAGTAATAAATTCTTTGCAAAAAACTAATTATTAATTTGTCATAAATAATACAGATAAATTCCTCAACTCCTACAATGTCTAAGCCTTTTTCATCTATATTGTTTGTGTGGTCATTCTACTTTAAATATTAAACATAGACACATAGCCAATTACTTGTCTACTATTGGGCCAATGTTGTCTCACAAAGTCTAATGTAAAACTATTTTTTTCCCATAGATTATGCTTAATTTATCTCTTTCCTTCGTTGTATGTTATTTTCACTATGTATGCTTCAAGCCACTTTCTGATTAATTCTTTATTATGGATAATAAAGTGATTGATTATTATTTGATCATCAACTATTGTAAAATAAATAAAAAATTATTTATATGGGGAAAATAATCATATATGTTGTCTATAGTCTAATAGATAATAATTTAAATGATAAATATCTATAGATACCAATTTTATCACATACACCCTTTGCTAATAATATTTATAAAAACATATTAAATCCATGATCTTCTTCCCATATTCATGGTGTTGACACTATTATATTCATTTTTCATGGATAGGTATTCATTTGAAAATAATAAGGTTTAATGAATGATATATACCTTATATATTGACCCTTTAGATGGTTGAATTTATTAATAGTGCCTTTCAATGTTTTATTATACCTATCTATGATTAACATTTTATGTGTGATTATGACCTTAGTTATCTCTACATCATCAATGAAATTGATTAGAATATGCATGATTATATCCATGTAGTTTTAGGGGGGGACTCCTTTTAAAAGGTATGATGATGATGATGATGATGATGATGATGATGATGATGATGATGATGATGATGATGATGATGATGATGAATCCAAAAAATGTAGTAGAGATAAAATAGACACAATTGCAAAGAAAATTATCGAGTAGAAGAGAAAATTATATTTTAGTTTTTCATTAATAAATAAGTACATAAGATTAATTAAATAAATATCAAATAAAATTTATAATTGTAATGTACAAATAAAAATATAATGTAATAAAAAATACCTAAATTTAATCAAAGATATTATTTTTTGAAGCTATAGTTTTTAGAAACTCTTATATGTAATATATGATGGGCCTGGTAATTTTAAAATATTATATAAATGTCTAAATAAACCCTGATGGTGATTTTTAACTCAATTTCACACCTCGTTAAAAAAATAAAATATATGAAATTCTAAAAGTTAAGAAAAAATAAGTTAAATTGCAATTATCATCTTCTAAATTGTTGATTTTGATCTCAAAAGTTTGTTAAAATGGTAAATAAGTGGATAACATGGATTATGTCAGCTTAGAGATGTTAGAGATATTTATTTTTTTTAAATGGATCAAGCAGTTTTCTTATATCAAAATTTATGGCCTTCATAAGATAGGCAGTCACATCATTTTTATTTTGTTGAAAAGAAATCAGGTCCTGCAAGTTGTAAAACTTTTACAATTTTTCCTATTCAAACTTCATAAATCCCCTTTCTTAAAACTAGGTGTTGTATTCCTACTATAATCCTTCCCACAACACCAAATAATTGTTTTATAATTTATTCTCTTTCTTCTTATCCAAAGCCTATGTTAATTTTTCATTCTTCTTTCTTGGTATATGTTCCTCAAATCTACTTCTTATTCTTCCTTAAAATTAACCTATGCATGAAATTCATAGATCACAAAAAATTAAATGCTAGATAAATATTAAAAACTTTATGGATAACTTATCTCATAAAAATTTTAATTTATTTTATTCACATTTTTTCAAAAGCTAATTTTAGTATACTTTAAATTACTATGCATTCCTTGAGAAAATATTTATATTATTAAATATACCATCACTAACACATCTTTTTAAAATACCTTTGGCATTATTGTCACATCACTTGTTGCATTATACTTTTTATTAATTTATTATATATTTATCCTTAATTTATCTTGAAATTTTTTTATATGATTTGTTAATGCATTTGCATAATCAGTATCACAATCATTCAATTGTAATTGCCTCTAGTATAATAAACACTTATTTTTTTTTACATAAAATATTATTAATGATGACTTTCTTATTAATTTTTTAAGCGAACTATTATATGCAAACTTATCTTGTGGTAGTGCCAAGTCTAATTTCATGGGATTATTTCTAATAATTGAGCTTAATAAAATCTCAAAAATATTATTTACTACATCTATTTATCCATGTATTTGAGCTCAGTTTGAACTATTACATTTTATTTTAGTTCTCAAATTCTTCCATAATTTATTTGAGATTAAATTTAGAAGTTATTAATCCCTATTTAAATTAAGTATTTTTAGAATACCATGTCATGTAGAAAAACATTTGAAAAACAAATATGCTGTTATAGTGGCATCATTATTTTTATAACATTCAATAAAAAGAACAATTTTAAAGAACTTATCTACAAAAACAAACATTGAATCATTTCCACTCTATATTTTTGACAAACGTAATAAAAAATCCATAACAAATATATCCATGTTCCTCTTGAAACTACCAATGGCATAGACATCTCTGTGTATTTTTCATGACCTTCATCCATTTTGCATTGTTAAGAATGGTAGAAACATTCCAAGAATAAGATGCAAAACAAAGAAAGTCAAATGATTATTTAGAATGAGATGCTAGTAAAATAATAATCCCTTTCATAGGTAAGTAAGGTAAAACAAAGAACTAGCCTAAATAAGTAATGTGGGATAAATCCTCACATTAAAAAAACTAGCAAAAAGACAAAATAACTAGCTAATAGACTAGCAAACTTGAAAAATACATAATCTAACACCCCTCCTCAAGTGAAGTTAGGTGTTAACAATAGACACAAAATAAATAGAGGAAATACATAGTATGATTCATGATAAATAGGCCTAATATGATACTCATGTACAATATATATCCATGAAATTAATAAGGAATATGTCCTCACAAATACCCCGAAGGATAACTTCTAAAATCCCAAGCATGCCATGTAACTCAATGAAATGAGGTGATGAAAAAAGCTTCATAAAGACATCTATAACATAATTCTGAGTTAGAATGTACTCTAATCTAATAAATTCATCATAAATGTGCTGTCAAATGATGTGTATATGTACCTCAATGTGATTGGTACAATGGTGCTCAACTGGGTTGTGATATATGTGAATTACACTCTGGTTATCATGCCAAAGTATAGTAGGTGAATTTTGTGTGAATCCAAACTCATTTAATAATTTATGAAGCCCAAAAAACCTACTAACTTGATGTAACTATTGCCCTACACTCAGCCTCTATAAATGAAAGTGCAATATCCTGATGTTTCTTGTACAACTAAGTAATAGGTGAAGAACCAAGACAAAAGATGTATCCAAAAGTGGAACGCCTATCATCAATAGAACCTACCCAATATAAATCATTGTACCCAACCAACTGAGTAAAACCCCTAGTGTGTGCAATCTAAAATTAGTAGTGCCTCATAAATATCATAAAATCATCTTGGTATCTTGCCAATGACTATCATGAAGAGCATGTGCAAACCTAGATTTAAGACTAAATGCAAATGAAATGTTAGGTCTAGTATGGGTAAAATACATAAGACTCTCAACCATTTACCTATATAATGTAGGATCAAAAAGTGGAGTAGTAAATATGGTAGTGAGTCACTCTAGACTAAAAAAGAGGACTTGGATAGTAATAAACTATGCCAAAATGTTGAATAAGATTAAGGGTGTAATTATCCTAACTTAAATAAATCCATATATCTAACTATGAAATATGTAAACCAATGAAGAAGTTAAAAATACCAAGATATGTCATGTTGAACTATGTTAAAAGTGCTTACTAAATACCCTAAATATGAGAAAAGGAGCTACAAGTGAGAATCAAATCATCAACATAAAAGACTAGTATAACAATGTCATCCCCAATACACTGAATATACACTATGGGATTACAATGGAAATGAAAAAAGTTAGTGGAGAGAATAAATGAATATATTTTCTCATACCAAGCTTGAGGGGCTTATTTGAGATCATAAATAGACCTTCTAAAGAAACAAATAAGAGAATAATCATGAATAAAACCAACAAGATGCTCCATATATATTTATTCATGCAAGTCTCCATGCCATAAGGCACTCTTAATGTCCATATAATACACTATCCAACCCTATGATGAAATAAGAGAAAGTACAAGTCAAATCAAATCCATCTATAAATGGGCACAAAATTCTTAGAGTAGTTAATACCTTCAACCTTCCAAAACCCCTTTGCAATAAGACACACCTTATACTTATCAATGGACCCATCAGGTGTATACTTGGTGTAGTAGATCCAATTACACATAATTAAATTTATTCACTTAAGAAGAGTGACCAAATCCTAAGTGTGATTCTTCATCAAATAATAATACTCATATATCATCACATCATCCCACCCCTATATCTCATGAGATTGTGAAAATAATTGTGGATCCTTAGAGAATATCTAACAGAAAAGTGTAATACCTATATAATGTGCATAATGATGTCATGTTGATAGAATATCTTGTATAAAAAGTGTTGCCTTAAAACCTATAGTATGAACCCACCTAGGCATAATGGCAACATCAGTGTGAATAGGATCCTCAACCTCTATAACTTCCTCATGAATCTCCTAAATTGACTCCTCAAAGAATGGATCCTCAAGAGGAGGTGGTGAATCATCAAAAGAAGAATAAGAAGTCATGGAAGAAGATGAAGAGTCATGATATACGAATTACTCATCAAACATTACATGTTTTTGAAAATTAAAATCATGATTATCAATATCTAAAAGATGATATGATCTCATGTCCTCTTAATACCCTATAAAAATAATATGTTTTCTCTTCTTATCAAATGCTTTCCTTTTCCTATTTTGTACAAAATGCCCAAGCAAGGCTCCCAAAGACTCAAAAAAATGAGACATCAGGCTTGGTTCTAGACTAATCCTCCTTTGATGTCAAATTCTCAAGTGCTTTACATGGTGTGTATTTCTAAGTGTAGTTCTCACAATTGACTACCTCTACCTCTTAGATATGAGGTAAATCCCACGATTGCATCATGTAATTATTTATATTTCATATTTTGGTTCTTCCATTTTGATAATTCATTCTGATGTGGAGTATGTGCAATACAATATTGGTGGATAATACCATGAACTTCTAAAACATCAGAGAACTCTTGAATACAATACCTCCCCATTATATGTACAAAGCTTCTTGATGCAACTAGAAGACTATTTCTCAACCAAAGCCTGAAAGACTTTTAAGTGATCAAATACATCACTATTTTACTTGAGAAAATGAACCCAAGTACATCTTAATAAATTATTAATTAAAGTAAGTGCATACTTAGATCTATTTAAAGGAGTAGGAAAGATCATCAAATCACTATGCACAAGCTCAAGTGGTAACAAAGCTCTTGTGGATGTACCCTTAGGAAATATATATTGGTGTTATTTCCCTAGTGTAAAACTAGGGTAAACTCCATCAATACATGAAAATATAGCTAGACCATCTACCATTTTATGAGTGATCAACTCCTTCAAATATTTGTAATTGAGATGTCCAAATCTCTCATGTCAAAGCCTAATCTTATAATCTACATGAGAAACCAAACACATCCCTAGATGAGGAGTATTATTAAAATCCTTAAAATAATAGAATCAATAACTATGATTAACAATACCCCGTGAAATAAGTGTATGTGGCTTTAACAAATCTCAAACTTTGGCATCATGTACTATGAAAGTTACTATCTTACCCTCACTAGAATGGCAAACCTGGTAAACAAAAAATAAATTGGAGGTGATGTAAGGAACATATAATGCATCATTAATGCTACCACCATCTATCTATATGTCACCCCTTACCTTAATATAAATAAAGGAAGAATCCCCAATCTCAATGTTGGAATTATCACTCAAACCAAGAGATATAAAGGACTCCTTAGAAGAAGTCATATGGTGTGAATCACTAGAATCTAGAATCTAACTATCTTAAATATGTGACTATGATCTTATGAAAACATTAAGTGATTTCTCATGCTCATGAGATGGAGTAGAGCTATAAAAATTGTGTCTCTTAATGGCATCCTCTAGGGTTTTCATTCTCTTAAAACACTTAGACTCTTTATGACCATTCCCCCCATAATAGGAACATGATAGGTTAGACTTATTCTTAGATTTTGAAGATGATGATCTGGGCTTAGATGTGTTGGTATTGAGCTCAGGTGCATTTTGAGATGGAGGAGGAGTGTCATTCTTATTACTCTTTATTTTCCCCTTGTTCTTAGGGTGTGATACTATTAATTCTTTTTGAGAGGTGGAAGACTCAAGGTGAGAAAATTTGGATTCATTCCTAGTAATTATCTCACAAAATAACTCTAAATCTAGCATTTTGAATGAGGCAACTAAGTCATCCTAGTTAGATAAGAAGTTATAAAAATATATTTAGAATAGACCACTCAACTTAGAAAAAATCAAGTACACACACTTCATATTTCTTATCCCATCCACTCCCCTTAAACGATCTCAACAAATTCTTAAACTTAATGAGGTAGTCTATAATAAAGGCAAAGTCATCTGGATTTAGTGAAGTAAGATCCACTTCAAGTTGCATGTCTCTCATGTGATCAACTTTCCCAAATAAACCCTTTATCTTAGCCCACATTTTGAATGGAGTATCACACCCATATAAATGAAACAATAAATTATCACTCACATAAATACATATCAAACCAATCCATTCTTCAAACTTACATTGGTGTTGACATTTTCCAAATTTCATGTAAACTATGGTTAAGTTTTATTCATTAGGGACCATATTTCATTGTGTTTTATGATTATTTCCATAATAGGTATCCATGTATGGTACATGTGTGTAGTCAAAGGCTCACAATGGTAAATATCAAAAGTAGAATCCATGCTAGTGAATCACTAAATAGTAGAAAAAATGCAAGAGGGTACATAAATCGACACTGTGATAACATAAAATTAGTGTGATTTTAAAAAGTAATGACATAAATAGATAATAAAACAATACACTTTAAAAAAAAATCAAATTTGAGTTATGGTTTAAAAGTTCTAGGTTTTACAAATTCATGTAAATGGGTGAAAAACAATAAAAATTACACTAGAAACACATTTTAGTGACAAAAAGGGACTTAAAGGTAGGATTGCAAGCACTCATTTGAATTGGAATTGAACCGCAGATTTAGAAAAGCTAAAAATTTTGAAAAATGATCCTCCTTGTTATCTTGGTGTATGTGCAAGTGAATGACACTTCCTCTTTAAGGAAATAATACAGCCTAATAAAGAAAATAATAAAATAAAATGTTGTTTTAAGAGGATAAATGAGTGAATTACAATTGAATTTCACCTAGTACATAGATAAACAAGCGAATAAGATGCTACCAAGAGATAAAGTTCTACCAATGTGCAAGAACCAAATTGAAAAACACATAGAATGGCCTAGAAGGCCAAGCCATGTGTGTAGAAATTTGATAGAATATGTGTATGTAGGTCACTTTTAGTACACTATTACCAAAAACCATAGTCTACAAAATTAGACCTATAATGCCTCCTTCCAAAACTTGAATAATATATTTTAATTCCATCTTTAGACACCACACTCAGACCAACACAGTCTAAAATTAACACATTAGTTTTCAAAACAAGTGCAGACTTAAAATAATTCCAATGTAGATCTATCAAAGCATTAAATTGACTTGGAATTCCCTACTTCACAACCCATAAAACTAACTTCTAACACCTAGATAAAAACTCTAATGCCTCAGGTATTCAACATAATTTTAGATCCTTTTACTTTCTTCCATAGAAAATCCAGGACATAAGAAAACCAAATGATGTAACATAGAACTCCAATTTAGATGGAAATTTCAAAACCAAGAAAAGATATTTGCTCAAAAAAGAATGCCACATAGGCCAGATTCTAATGCAATCCTCTCACATGCTCTTAAAAAGCTAAAATACCACTTATACACCTATAATTTCCAATGCAACAGATCTCAGTCAGTGGAGTAATAATTTGTAAATGATTTTAGTATAATTCCTCCTCCCCAAAGGATGTTGAAAAAATTCTCCATATATCTGGTGTATTTTCCAATACTTTCTTCCTCTACACTGACCTCTTGGAAATGTTTTACATCTTCAAATTTCCAATGCCTCCTTAAAATCAATTTCATAAAAACTTCAATTAACTCATTTTATTCAAAACTTTAATGAAAATGCCTTTCCAATGCCACTGTAGATTTGGAATAGGAAGTAGTAGTTTCGATAAGGGAATTATAAGTAAAATTATTAGCAATGTGGATGGTTGCAAGCCTCAAAGTTCTGGTAACATGTTAGGAATTATAACAAAAATTCAAGAATCCAAGATCTAAAGATTTAATAACAAGAACATCACACATGAAGCTGTAAATATATAAAATGTAAAGAAAAGCAAGTGAAATGATTATTCGTACTATAGGAAGCCCTTGAATAAGTAGGTAAGTCAAAATAAAGAACTATCCTAACTAAACAATGTGAATAAATCCTCATATAGGACAAACTAATAAAAATATGAAATAACTAGTTAATAGACTAGAAAATATGAGAAATACATACTCTAACATAGATGGCTTTTATCCACTCACCATATCCTTCATCTTCCCACATAGATTATTAAATATCTTTGCATATTTGGCTAAAAATAATTATCTTCTACCAAATTTATTGTCTTATTTTTACCAAATTATCCACCCAAACCACTACTATGAAGTTATCAATAAAATATAATATCTCTGATAGACCTGACTAGATTAAATATTTGAGTCCCCTTAAAGAGATCACCATCCTAAATGAGATAATAATCAAGAATAGTACATATCTCACCTACTAATGGATTCTTAAATTTCTTATAAATCTTTCCAAAATATAGATTAGAATCATACAATTCCTTGATAATCTCATATCCAACTACTTTACTCACCATACTATTTAACACTGCCACACCTGTGCTCAACACATATACTACTTGATTGTTCTACTTCAAAATAGAATTATGCCCCTTAAAGAAAGAAATCTAGTTTTTATGTCTCCTATTTAATATATTCTAATTGATCACATAATTTAAGGACTCATGATATTTAAATAGTATA